>JARHVA010009159.1:287500-352500 GCA_037957365.1 Torreya grandis | reverse complement strand
ATTTAAAACTAAATCATCTAGATTAAGACCATTTAAATTTTTTTCTAAACTATATAAATAGATCATCCATATCTACCTAGTTTGTCTACATACTATTTTGTTTCTTAGTTTTCCAACTAAGTTGACTAGATTGACCTAATATGATTCCAATCTTTTTGTTAACCTAAATTCTTAACTAGATTAGCTATCTTAATTTAGTATCTAGTAGCTAACATAGTTTATCTTCATATTGTTTCACCTTTTTCTATTCATAAACTAGCTACATTGACCTACTCAACTATGTCCCTTCTAGATGACATGTTGACTTTTTATTCTAATTTATTTGACCAATCTAGTCTAATTAGTGGCCAATTTAGTTTTATTTATAAAAATTTTTCCTTAAAAATAATCTACACATTATTATTTTTCTTCCCACCTTATTTCACATCATGAAATCATCTATCAAAATATTTCATGATAATCTTAACCGATTTAGAAGATACATGGGTTGTTCTTTCTTACCTATATTAACTACCCAAGAGGATAATATATCATGGTACAATTATTCACATCCTTAATATAACTCTATTTAATGTAATGTTGTTTAAATTACCCAAAGTGATGACATAGATGGATCTAGCTCATTTCACACTTCTCACAATAACACCCTATCTAAACGTCCTTATTATACTATTATAGTAATATATACTAACATAGCAAACAGTCATCCCATAAAAATATTCATATCCCTACACTTTTGTATGTGCCTCCCTCCAACACTAATAATCAAACTCATCCACCATATCCTAACACTAGAAACCAAAATACACCCTTTAAAACCACTCAGTTTCTAGCTCAAATGGTTCAATAAAGGAGTGTTATGAAAATAACCAAAAATTCTAAAATGATGAAAATTCAACATCACATACTTCAAATAACTAATCAACCTCCTCTTATCATTCTCAAAATAACAAAAAAATTATTTTCCCTCTTCTTAGATGTGTCAATGGAAATAAAATTCCTCAACCTATTATGCATAATAAGATGCCTCAAAATATTCAAAACAAACCTTATCTCCCTTTACAGTGTTATGTTATGGACCCTATTTCTAAATTATAGTGTATTATAGATGAACATCTAGATTATCTAGATATGTGGCATCAGGTGTAACTCTTGGAGAATGCTAGCATGGGATGTAACTCTAGGTGAACATCAGTATGGGGTGAAACTCTAAGTGAATGCTATCATGGGGTGTGTATGAGCATCAACGATGCAAGTGAGAAATAGTGATGAAGATTAATGTCAGTGTGATGTAGTGAGCAATGGTGTGATTCATGCTAGTATTAGTGTGATGTGGGTAAGCAATATCATGTTAAAAGTGAGTGATAACATGTTGCAAGAATACACCTATATAATGTGAGTGAGTGTCAGACCATGATGTATTATCATGATGTGTTATTGATTGTTTTATATAAAGATGGATATAATAGATAATACATCATAATATCAGTAATAAGTTGTGAAAATAAAGGATAGAGTCTATGAATTTAATTGAAAATTTAGGAGAGTTTATAGAGCATAGCTCCAAACAATCTTTTTGCATTATAATTGTGAGAAGATTGAACTAAGAGTGGATTATACTCTTGTAACTTCTAATAAAATTTGAGCAAGTGTTTCTTGGTGGATGTAGCCTACATTATGTGAACCATGCTATATCTAGTCTTCTTATTGTGTATGCTTATTTATTGCTCTTTATGCATTAGTTTATGGTTTATTTCTAACAACTAGTATCAGATCTTCAGGTTGTATTTTGTTGAAGTGTTGAATCATAGGAAGGTTTATTAGTTCAAGTGGGAGATATGGTTGATGATCACAAATCAAAGGTTAAAAATTTCAGCAAAAAAAACTTTAGTCTGTAGAAGATGCATATGGAGGATTACATCTATCAAAAGGACCTTTGTGCTTCACTAGGTGGAAAAGTAAAGAAACCAATGAGTACATTAGATCAGTATTTGGAACTGCTTGATAGAAAAACACTTGGGTCCATTAAATTATGCCTTACATCTTCATTCACATTTAATATATCATAGTATAAGACCACAAAAGGTTTGATGAATGCATTAGGGAAGTTATATGAGAAACCCTTTGCTTCAAATAAAATGTTTTCAATGAAAAAGTTATTTGATATGAAGATGTATGAAAATTATTCAATTATTGATCATTTGAATTAATTAAATAATTTTTTTAGTATGTTTAAATCTATAAAAATTGCATTTGATGATGAAGTTAGATATCTACTTATTTTATGTTCCTTACCATAGAGTTGGATCGACCTGGTAATGGTTATGAGAATTTCAGTCTCTAACAATGCTAAGTTAAAGTTTGAGGATGTCATAGAAGTAATCCTTAAAAAGTAAATTTGAAGGAAAACATCTAGGGAAACATCTACTTCAAGTGATGCTTTGGCAATGGAGAGTAGAGGGAGATAAAATTCTAGAGGAAAAGGAAAGCATGGAAAATGAAATGTTTAAGGAAGGTCAAAATCAAGGAGCAAGATGGCATTCTAGAACTGTGAAAAGCTAAGACATGTGAAGAAAGATTGTTGGTCTCTTAATAATAACAATAATAATAATGAATGTGGTAATATATAATTATTTTTAGGATGCATTAATTCTCTCTACTAAAAATATTATTGAGTCTTGGGTTTTTGATTCAAGGGCTTCTTTTCATGTTATATGATATCGGCATTATTTTATTGATTATGTTCAAGGGGATTTTGGACATATTTACCTTGGAGTTGATGAGCCTTGAAGCATAGTAGGAAAAGTATGTGTTTAGATTAACATGCAAAATGGGAACACTTAGATACTGAAGGATGTTAGGCATGTGCCCAAGTTGAGATGGAATTTGGTATCTATTAGGTGACCAAGGGTGCTCTTATGGTAAAAAGAGGTAATAAGATTGGTACCTTGAATTTATCAAGTAGTGTTGACTTTTGTAATTTATTTGTTATAGATACAAATGTAACTTTATGGCATAATAGGCTTGGTCACAAAGGCCAAAAATGCATGAAATTTTTGAAGGATCAATTGCCTAGATTGAAAGGGTTTGATTTAAATTTTTGTGAAGACTATGTGTATAGAAAATAGAAAAGGATAAGGTTTCTCAAGGTTAGACCTATGAGGAAGGATATTAAGTTGAAGCTATCTCATTTAGATGTATGTGGGGAAACTCAAGTATCTTCTATTAGTAGGTCATCTTATTATGTCACTTTTATTGATGATGAAACTAGGAAAGTTTGGTTGTATGGCATTAGGAGAAAATTTTATGTGTTTGATATATTTAAATGATGGAAAGCCTTGGTTGAGATGAAACAGGTCTCAAGTTAAAATGTCTCAAGTTAGATAATGGTATGGAATATTATAGAAATGAATTTTTTGATTACTATTCAAGGAATGAAATTCATAGTTAGGGGATGGATATAAGTACTCCATATTAGAATTGAGTGTTAGAAAGGATGAACATGACTATCATGGAGTGTGCTAGGAGAATGATGTTTCATATAGGACTACCTCTTCAATTTTGGTTAGAAGTAGTAAACAGAACTATATATCTGATAAATAGAGGACCTTCATCTTCTTTGGATGGAGACATACCTAAGGAAGCTTGGTCTAGGAAGAAGGTTTATTGTTCATTTATTATAATATTTAACTATGAAGCCTTATTTCATATTGATAAAGATGATAGGACCAAGTTAGAGGATAAGTCTTAAAAATGTACCTTTATTGGTAATTATGAGGATGATTTTGGTTTTCATATTTGGAGTCTTAAGGACAAGAAAACTTTTATTGTATGGATGTTGTATTTAATGAAAAAGTCATGTATAAACATTTGTAGGATCAAAAAGAGGATTTTAGAAAAGAGTACATAATGTTGGTGGATATTGTAGGTGATAAAGTGTCCAAGAAAATAGTTCAAGTACCTACTCCATAACAACCCCAAACTTCAATGGTAAGAAGGTATTCTAGGGCAAGAAGGGAACCTGAACATTTTTCTTCATCTCTCAATTATTTATTACTCACTAAAAATGAAGACCCAGAGTGCTTTGAAGAAGTAATGTAGGTAGATGTCAGGAAGAAGTGGGAGTAAGCAATGAATGAGGAGCACTAGTCTCTCATGGAAAATCAAATTTGGGATTTGGTAAACCCACCTAAAGGTAAGAGAGCATTGTAGAATAAGTGGGTGTATAAAATTAAAGAGTATGATGGAGGAAAGATAATTTACAAGGCCCAATTGGTGGTAAAGGGGTTTGTACAGAAGAAGGGAATTTAATTTGATGATATTTTTGCCCCAATGTTAAAGATGACTTCTATTAGGACTATTTTTTGGATAGTGTTAGTGGAATACTTGCACTTAGAGTAGCTATATGTGAAGAATGTGTTCCTTCATGGTGATTTGGAGGAGGACTTATATATGGATCAATCATAGAGATATGAGGTCACAAGGAAGAATAACATGGTGTGCAAACTAAAGAAGAGATTTTATGGCCTAAAATGAGTTCCATGATAGTGGTACAAGAAATTTGATAGTTTTATGTTGGAGTAAAGATACTCCAAGTGTCATTTAGACCATTATGTATATATCAATAAGTTTTATGATGATAATTAGATTATCCTATGTTTGTATATGGATGACATGTTGGTTTTAGGTAAGAACATGAATGAAATAAATGTACTTAATGAACAACTTATTAATTCCTTTTCTATGAAGGATTTGGGAGCAACAAAATAAATACTTGGTATGAGAATAACTTGGGATAGGAAGAAATGAAAGTTGAATTTATACTAGGAGTATATTAAAAAAATCTTAAAAAGGTTTAGTATGTAGGATGCTAAAATGATTGGGACTCCTTTGGAAGGCCATTTAAAGTTATCAAAGGAGCATTTTCCTAAGAAAGAAAAGGAAATTAATCCATATGTCACATTTACCTTACTCATCATCAATTGGTAGCTAGATGTATGCCATGGTGTGTACTAGGCTAGATATTGCCCATGTAGTAGGATAAACAAGTAGGTACATGAGTGATCCAAGTAGAGAAAATTGGAAGGAATTTAAATGGATCCTTTGGTATTTAAGAGGGACCATGGAGATAGTTTTAAGCTATGGTATATTAGACACCACTTTATGTGGTTATGTAGATTTAGATATGGCTAGAGATTTATATAGTAGGAGTATAATAGGATATTTATTTATTGTAAGTTACATAGTAGTGAGGTATATTTCATGACTACATAAACTTGTGGCTCTGTCAACCATAGAGGCTGAGTATGTTATTGCCATAGAGGAAAACAAAGAGATTATTTGGTTATGATAATTTATTGAAGAGTTGGAAACATAAGTAGGAGTAATAAAAGATATATAGTGATAATTAGACTGCTATACATATAGAAAAGAACTTTTCTTTCCACTCTAGGACCAAGCATATATAGTTGAGGTACCATTTTATTAGGACATCTTAGAAATAAAATTTAAAGCTAGAGAAGATTCATACAACTTATAATCCTATAGACATGATGACCAAGGTGGTTACAAGGGAGAAACTAAAGTCATGTTTAGTTTTGATTGGCCTTCATAGATGATAGTGAAGTGTTGAGAGACCTACTCAGAGGAAAGTGTTGGAAATATTGTCATTGATGTCAAAGGTTTAGCATTATTGGTGATAAAGGACCCATTACATTTAATGATGTTTTTAATAATCATATCTTAGATAATGTGTGTTAATATTTATTTAATATTATTAAATATATTTTTGGTTTCATAAAGTCAAAATAGGTGCCCATGGAGAAGTCAAAAAGTCACGGGGTAAAGACAAAATAAGAATGGGATGCATTTTCCTATGAAGAGTCATCTTGAGGAATTCCAAGAGTCACCAAGTGAAGACAAAAGAGGAAGGTCACAATTTCTCATGAAGGGATACTTTGAGGAATATGAAAAGTCACCAAGATAAAGACAAAATAGGAAAGGATGCTTTTGCTTATGAAGGGTCACCATATGACTTTTCAAATGTAAGGATATAAGGTTCATGCAATTTTGGCACCATTTTCCATGAAGATTGAAGGGTCACAAAGGGTAAATGCTAAAGGTCATTTGGGAAGCTATAAATAAAGTCTTGAGAAGATATTTAGATATGGAAGAGAGTGTATGATTTATAATTGTTATGTCTAGCTTAGAAGAGCAAAAAAGAGAAAATAAAAAGATATTGTAATGTGTTCACATTTGCTGAGAAAGAAACATTGAGAGATAGTTGTGTGGTATACACAAAATGGGTTGGTCCTCTTATGGGTTGGTGCTCATGAATATTTATTGTGTTGGTGCTTAGTAAAGGGGTTAGTTATCCTAAAATTTGGTGCTTGTGAATATTATAGTTGGATTTAGTGCTCATTCATATACTTGAGATTATTTTCTATGGTTTTTCCCACATTGGGTTTCCACATTAAATCTGATGTCTCTCTCTATCTTGTGTGGTGTTTATTATTTCAGTTTTATTGCATATCTTGAATGTATGGTTAAGTATAATTTTATTAAGTGAAATTTTATAAGATTTATGATATTATAATTCACCCCCCCCTCAGTGTATCCCATGTTTAACAATTGGTATCAAAGCAGGTTCCTTTGGAGAAAGTTTTACATCTTGAAGGTAGACTAGGAAAGCATGATGGTTAGATCATATGGAGATTTTTATATAGCTAAGGCATCTTTGTTTGATGGGTTAAATAATGCCTTTTGGAGAATAAAGATGAGGACTTACTTGATGGCCCTTGGATTTGACATTTGGTAAGCAGTGTTAGAGGAATACAAAGAGCCATAGACATTTGTAACTACTCCAAAAGAAAATAAGGCAAGTACAAATAATGATAAAGCTTTAAATGTTATTTTATGTGGTTTATGTGAATCAAAATTTATTCAATTTATTCAATGTAAATCTGTTCATGATACTTAGGTAGAACTTGAGAATGTTTACAAAGGTGATGAAAAGGTTCAGAGGGCTAAGCTTCAAACTTTTAGAAGATAGTTTGAGAGTTTGAAGATAGAAGAGGAAGAAAATATAACAAGTTATTTTTTTCAAGTTGATCAAATAGTAAATTAGATTCAAGGTCTTGGAGAAAATTTATAAGAGTCAATGATGGTATAAAAGGTTTTGAGATATCTACCAATTATATATGATGTAAAGGTTTTGACAATCAAGGAGATGAAGGATCTTTCCAAGCTAAAGATGGATGAACTACATGGTATACTTACAACATATGAGATGTAGATTGAACAAGAGAAACCCCTAAAAATGGAAGCTAATTCAAGACATCAAATAACGATAAGGCTAAGATTCAAGAATCAAGTGACAGCTCCCATGATGATGAAGATGATAATGGAGCTCTTTTCATTCATAAACCAAAAATGGGTATAGGTAAATATCAAGTAAAATTACCATTTAAATGTTTTAAATGTGGTAAGATTGGTATTTTGTAGATATATGCCCAGATAAGAGTCATGATGACAATGAAGAAGGAAAGTATACATAGAAGAAAAAATTCAAAGGCAAATAAAAGAAGAGATTCACGAAGAAGAGTTTATATTCTAAAGATCTTAGCTCAATCGAAGATAGTGGAGTCAGTGACTCAGATGAAGAAGAGAATCTATTCATGACCATACATGAAGATTCCTCTACAAGGAAAAGTATAGATTATCAAGAATAAAAACATGATGAAAGTGAGGATGAATTCAAGGTAAATCTATAAGGATAACTCATTTGTGCCTTATAAGAATTAGAAGTTGTTGAGAAGAAGAATCGAAGATTGAAGCACCAAATTAAGAAAAATGAAAAAGAGTCAAAGAAAATAATTTATCATCTACAAGCACACTTTGAAGAAGCTAAAATGAATGAAAAATATCTAACAACACAATTACAAAAGGTAAGTAAATAATGTGAAAGGTATGTTATTGAAATTTCCTCTTTAAAATAAGATATTGAGAAAGCAGTCAATGATAAAGTAGTTAGTGATTCAAAATTTGAGGATATCACTAACATGTTGAATAAGATATTAGAAATAAAAAAGGAAATATCACATAAGATAGGTATTGGTTTTGAAAAAAAAAGAGCTATGTTGAATCTCTTATAAAAGAGGAAACAAAAAGGGAAGAAGTGAAGAATACATAGGACATCTCAAACAAAGAAGGCTGGAAAGAACAAAGTTACAACATATAATAAAGAAATAGATATAAAAATAGGTTGTATTTTCATGGTTATTATTTTTATTGTAATGGATATGGTCATAATAAAATAGAATGTTAGAAAAGAGCTGGCAATTTTAGAAATAAGGAGAAGGAAACTCATGGAGTCTAGTAGAATCTACAACTCTTTTGCTCCTCTATCAAGATTTGATGAAGAGGCAATAATATGTTATAAGTGCAGTAATTTTAGACACATAGCCTAAAATTGTAAAAGCATTTTTGATTCAATAAAAAAGGACCAAAGTTTCAAGTTTCCATTCATCAAAAATCAGGTTCAGACATGTTCATGGTAGAAGAAACAACCTAAAGATTCTATGTTAGTTCAGATAGCTTTGCATGCAAGAAATGAATAATAGCCATGGTTCATTAATAGCAAATGTTTGAGGCACATGATAGGATACAAGAGTAATTTCATAACTCTAAATGATATCAATGGTTTTAAAATGAAATCTAGAGATAAAACCACTACCAAGATAGCTAGAAAAGGTACTTTGAGTTTGGATAATGGTAGAACCAAGACTAAGTATGTATTTTATGTAAAAGGTCTTAAGCATAATCTATTGAGTGTAAGTCAAATATGTGATCAGGGATACACATTAAATTTTTATGTAAAGGGTTGTGAGAGTATAAGAAAATATTTAAATGAGTTGATTGTAGATGCTCAAAGGATAGGAAACAATTTATATGAATTATTAGATATCTTCACAAAGGCATGATCAAAGGACACATTCAAGGATCTATGAGAGGAGTTGGGATTAATTTCTTTTAATTCCTACCATTGAGGTTCAACATCAGTTGAGGGGGAGCTATGTGTTAGCTCCATGTATTCCCTTTACCATTGATGTCAAAGGGGGATAATAATAAGTATAGGTATAGGTGCAAAAATAGGTACAAGGAATAGGTACAATTTCCTACAGTAAGGGGGAGTTACTGTATGTTTTTTAAATGATAGTATGTGCAAGTTTTAGGATGTGGTAGTTTCATTTTTAGGTTACCATCAATGACAAATGGGGAGAGTGTTAGAAATATTGTCATTGATGTCAAAGGTCTATCATTATTGCTGATAAAGGCCCCATTGAATTTAATAATGTTTTTAATAATCATATCTTGGATAATGTGTGCTGATATTTATTTAATATTAATGAATATATTTTTGGTTGCATAAAGTCAAAATAAGGGCCCATGGATAAGTCAAAGAGTCATGGAGTAAAGAGAAAAGAAGAATGGGATGCATTTTCCTATGAAGAGTCATCTTGAGGAATTCCAAGAGTCACCAAGTGAAGACAAAAGAGGAAGGGCACAATTTATCATGAAGAGACACTTTGAGGAATATGAAAAGTCACCAAGATAAATACAAAAGAGGAAAGGATGCTTTTTCTAATGAAGGGTCACCATATGACTTTTCAAATGCAAGGATATGAAGGGTCATGCAAGTTTGGTGTCATTTTTCATGAGGATTGAAGGGTCATAAAGGGTGAATGACAAAGGTCATTTGGAAATCTATAAATAAAGGCTTGAGAAGGCATTTGGAAATGGAAGAGAGAGTATGATTTGTAAAACTATTATATCTAGCTTAAAAGAGAAAAGGAGAGAAAATAAAGAGATATTGTAATGTGCTATCATTTGTTGAGAAAGTAACATTGAGAGATAGTTTTGTGGTATAGACAAAAGGGGTTGGTGCTCTTGCAAATTGGTGCTTGTGAATATTGTAGTTTGAGTTGGTGCTCATTCATATACTTGAGATTTTTCTCTATGGCTTTTCCCACATTGGGTTTCCACGTTAGATCTGGTGTCTCTCTTTATCTTGTGTGGTGTTTAATTATTTCATATTTGTTGCATATCTTGAATGTATGGTTAAGTAGAATTTAATTAAGTGAAATTTTATAAGATTTATCATATAATGATTCACCCCCCTCTCAATATATCCCATGCTTAATAGAAAGTAGTCTCCAGGTGGGATATTGTTATATTATGGAGATTATTTCCAAATTATAGTGTATTATGGATGAACGTATGGATTCTCTAGACATGAAACATCAAGTGTAACTCTAGGGTGAATGCCTTGATAGGGTGCAATTCTAAGTGAATGATAACATGGGGTGTAGAGGAGCATCAGTGATGTAGGTGAGCATCAGTGTGATGTGGATGAGTGTTAGAGTGATGTTGGAAAGCATTAGTGTATTGTGGGTGACTGACAATATGTTGTGGGTGTACACTTGTATAATGTGGGTGAGCATCAAATCATGATGTATCACCATGATGTGTTATTAATTTTTTTATATATACATGGATATAATAGATAATACATCATAATATTAGTACTGAGTTGTGAAAATAGAAGATAATGTGTGAATTTAGGTGAAAATTTAAGAGGGTTTGTAAAGTGTAGCTCTAAATAATATTTTTGCATTGTAATTGTGAGAAGACTAGTCTAAGAGTGGATTGTACTCTTGTAACTTGTAATAAATTCTAATCAAGTTTCTCTTGGTGGATGTAACCCACACTGGGTGAACCAAATTATATCTGGTCTTCTTGTTGTTCATGCTTATTTTCTATTCTTTATGCATCTCTATTTATAGATATTATTATTATGATTCTATGGATTTTATTCACATTAATTTATAGTTTATTTGTAACACATAGTATATATCAATGTTGTAAATATATCTCCAACCATTAAATATGATGTAACTAAATATATGGCTACCTTCTTTAAATAATTTAGTAGTATTTACAAGGAATGGATCCAAATCAATACTTTTTGTAGTACCAAAATTTTAGTCAAAACATTCATATAAGATGTTCTAAAATGGTATAATCAACTACCTCAACATTATATGTCACAATTAGAGGATTTAGTCAGATTTTTAGTTAAATAATTTTAGAAAAAATGATCTCCCATAAAATTGTCTTAGTCATTTTATCAATGCTATAAAATTACCCTGAGAATCAACCCATACTTTCATCAAATGGTAGAATTAATTAAATTAAGTATATCACAACATGATTGATGAAAATATTTTTAAATTATTTATCACTACTTTTCTTCAATATAAGGTTCAAAAATTTTCTGTAGAAATTTTAAATGAAGCATTTGATCAAGCTAAGAGATAACATATACTTATGAATAATTTAAATAACCTCATAACCCAATCAAGGAATCATTCCAAACATCAAATAATAATTAAAAGTGTTATACCTCAAATTAAATTAGGAATAGTCAAAATAGATATTCAAATTACTTCCCACTCATGATTATATATACCACAAATGAAATAGTTATTATCTCCATATAAACCCTTCACATATAACAATAGTGCCCCCCCATCATGGTATTATCCTAATAAATTATGTTGGTTCCATGTTGATTGTGGTCATTCTCATGAACATGTTCGTGTATTATCAAATTTTTATTCTAATTCATGTTAGGTGACACATTTCACCATGATGTTATGATCAAATTACATCATCTTGATTCTCTCAAATCTTCCCTAAAGAAAAATGTTATTAAAACTATAACCTCAAAACCTCAAAAATCCTCTTCTACTTCACAACATTCAAATGACAATATCTATGCATTGTATGCCAATTATGACTAGTAGTATACCAAATATTAGTATGTGATCACAACCAAATTTAACTATAGACCAAAACTTGATCACAAGGATCATGTCACTAAACCTAAGAAATCCTCTACTGATGAATAATTTCTTAAAGATATCACAATTATAATACCCACATATTCTAAACTAAATGATAAACCACTTCCATAACCATAACCCTAATGTATTTCACCTATCCCTATGAAAAAATTCATATCTCATAGACGTCATATTAGTTATTCATCCTCTAAATGGCATTGATATTTTATGTTAGAACTTAATTCAATGCCTTGAAAAATTCACCTTGTGGGATTAGTTTAAACTTATCTCTATCATAAAAAATTCCTTATGCAATAATTACAAAACATTGAAGAATGACTTTATAATTCAAAACTTCATTCTAATGATCATCCACTTAAAAAAGTCCATACTATCAAAATAATCTCCTCATCCACAAAACCTTCCATATAATTTCTCAAAGAAGATATGATTAATGATGAGATTATCTTTTGAGAATATGATCTATCTCTCTTTAACAAATTTGGGATCAATAAATCCCTCATTTAAAAAGTTATAGTAGATGAAGGATTGTGAATTAATGTCACCTCAATTTGATTAATATAACAAATTATATACACCAAATAAAATATCAAATAATCATACCTCACATGTAGAGGATTTGAAAAATCTAATTAAAAAATACCTCATTACATTTCACTCTCACTTACCATTAGACCCAAGATAATTCAAACTAATCTTATGTTTCTTGGTCTCCCTTATCTTAAAACATGCTCCTTGGTCACCCATGGACACATCATATGTGTATCATTTCTTCTTTAGGTAGTCAACGTATTAAATTCATACATAATGGAAAATGCTACAATCATTAAGTTGATCCTAATCCAGGGAGTATTGAACTACAAATTCTAAATTTCAATATCATATTTTGACTATTTCACATATAAATAGTCCACCTCTCCCTAAATTTTTTTACATGCATTCTAACTTACATGTCTCTCTTGTTGATTCATCTGATGATGAACCAATTAATTTCAAATTTCTTACACTCAATTACCTCCTTATATAGTGGAATGGATCCCTCCTTCCTTACTTCCACATGATCATTCCATTCCTTTAATCGATGATACTATCGATATTCCCACTTCATGAAATGTATATAAATCTTCTTACATATAAGATGATTTCACTTTTAATGAATATGGAGTGGACAAAATTTTTCAAGATCTTTTAACTATGTCCCCTCATAAGTTTAGTAACATATCTATTTCCACCACTAAGTCTCCTATAGAATTGATGCATGCAATATTTATCAAACCTATAATGATAGTTATATCATGGCTCAAGCCCAATCATAATATTTAAATGTACAACATTATAAAAACACACTATCTAGAACTCATGCCTTCAACCATGATGTCCATATCATTCATATTTCATCTAATACTGAATTAGAACCTAAAGGTTACATACCCCATAATAATCTACCATTATTACACACTCCATGGGTAATCAAAAAAATATTGGCCATGGCATATTTTAAATATTATACATGACTTAATTTAATATAACCCACTTTACAAACCATAAATATTATATCCCCCTCCTACGATTGTACTAATCAATATAAATTATCACGATCTAAATTTATTCAACCAAACTTGATCAAGACAACTCTTCCTGAATCATTGCTTAAAATCCCATCTATTGAACAAACTAATACTATAGACTTTATTAACTTATCTTAACTAAATCTCATCAACATAGAATATTTATCCACTACTTTACCTTAAATTACCTTATATTTTAAATTAAATAACATTAGATAAATACATTTAGAATATGATAGCAAAGGTAATCAAATCATTGATCTTGAATTAGAGGTCAAATATTATGGACCATTACCCATGATTCTCAATGATGAAGCTATAATAGATCTCCTCCATGCTAGATAAACTCAACTTCCATGACAACATCACAAGATTTGCAAATTTCAACACAAGGTTCCTTGTTTAGATAATTTCATTACTACTGTGGACCCTAAAACACACCCTATTTCTTATCTCCCTCCCACTCCATATCATTTCCAAGATTAAAATTATATTCTTATTGAGGAAACTACAAAAATTAAATATGGTACACTTACATGTCCTTGACCTATTACCATCTCTAAAGAGCTCACTCCAAAAGAGTGATAATTTTAATTTGTTCTTTAAAAAATATCTTGAAACTTATGCTTGGTCATATGAATACATTCTTGGAATTGATCTTAACATTTTCTTCCATAATATCATCACCTACCTAGTGCCGAACTTGTATGACAAAAGTAATGAAAATTCCATCTTGATATTTCTACCTTATGTCATAAATAAATCATCAAACTTTGGATGTTAAACTCATTAAACCTATAGACTACATATAATGCATTTCAAACCTTTTCCCTGTTCATAAAAAATTCACCATGGTTATTTGCATATGCATTGACATTCACAACTTAAATTTAGCATTCATAAAATATAATTTTACCTTACCATCAATTTGTGTTATTATCAATTTTATTACTATGTATCAAATGTTATCACTTCTGGCTGGTTTCTCAGGATATAACCAAATTCACATATCTCATGAGGATCAACACAAAACAACATTTAACATAAAATGGGGTACCTATTATTATGTTAAAATTCCCTTCAGTATCAAAAATGCTAGAGCTACTTATAAATATACAATGAACATATTTGTCATGATTTTATTCTTAAATCATCAAAACATTTGTGGATGACCTCATTTAAAAATATAAAGATCATCATACTCATCTTCATGATTTAGTTATCATATTTGATAGGCTCATTAAATATAAATGTTGATTTAAACCCTTCAATTGTGTGTTTGGTGTTACTTCTAGTAAACTACTAGGTTTTCTAGTATCCCACCAAGGTATTGATGTCGATCTAAATAAAATCTAAGCAATTATCAACATTCCCATTCCTTGATGCATTCTAGACATACAAACATACTTTGGGAAACTTGGTGAAATTCACCACTTTGTTCCAAAAATGGCTTATCATATCTACTCCATTAACTCTCATTTTGAAAAAAGGCAATGCTCTAAAATGGATAGATTCATGACAAAACCCATTTGATAGCATGAAATAATCATGAATTTGTCCTCCTACTCTTCTCCCACTTTCAAATGATCATTCATTAATATTATATGCATCATTTACCCCCATATTAGTTGGGGAAATTCTCACTTAATAATAAAATACTAATAAATAACATGATATGTATTATATTATCTTTGGCTCAATTTATTACTGAAAATGTTTTAAAAAATAGAATATGATTTTCTCACTATATATTTCACAGATGAAAAGATCCATCATTATATGCTCTATCAAACCACTTACATCATTTTCCATTCTAATCTACTTCATCATTTATTCTCCAAATATTTCTTACCTACAGATAGAATAAGTAAATGGGTGGTCTTATTGATGAAATTTGACATCTAAATTGTTATACAAAAATATGTCAAAGGATAAGTCATCATAATATAATTTACAGTGGCCTCCCTACTAGCTACTAACCACCTTCAATATACCTTTCCTAATGAAGATATTATTTATATCAAAGGTCTTAGCCAAATAATATCACTCAAATATTATTTCCATAACTTCATTACTGATCTAGAATTAGATATCCATGAAGAACCTAATCCTCCTCCTTTTAACAATAAATCTATATCAATCAACGAAGAATCACTAGAATTTTCAATTTACTTGCATGAATAAACTTGGACACTTCACTTTGGTGGTGAAAAATGCCTTAAAGGACTTGGGTATGGTTATGTCTTAACAAACCCACATGATAAAATCATACCTCTAACATTTTGATTAACCTTTGATGTGACTAATAACATGGGTAAATATGAAGCTTTGATACTAGGGATGTAAGTCGTAATCAATTTGTACATTCCATATTTACATGTTTTAGGTGATTCATAACTCATATGTCATCAAGATAGTGGAGATTATCAATGTAAAATTGAAAACCTTATCACATATCATAAAATTACCACTAAACCTACCAACGAATTCACCTCTTTCACTATTAAACCAATCCCATGAGAGAAAAATGATATAGATTATTTTCTCACTTTATTAACATCATTATTTCATCTTCATCAAGATTTTCATTATTATTAATTCCTCATTCAAATGAGGAAATCACCTTCTTCTCTACAAAATAAAAATGATTCTCTAATTTGTCACATGGAAGTTGTCACTAACTGACAAAGCCCATGGTATAAAAACATCATCCAATTTATTGAGCATAATAGTTAACCTCTAGAAGTAGATTCTCTTGAAAAGTCTTTAATTCACAAACAAGGATACAAATATGTAATTTAATACAATAGACTCTATTATTTTAATACAAAAGGTACTCTATTCTATTGTGTAATGTCATAATAAGTTGCATCTCTCCTTAAACAAACACATGGGGGTATTTACATTGGTCACTATAGTATCCACACCACATCCTACAAATGCCTATGCATGGGTTAATTTTGGCCTACTCTTGAAAAATATGACATTAAATTTTATAAAAAATGTAATCATTATCAACTTCATGATAATATTCTTCACCCTCCTCCAGCTAAACTCCAAACCTTGAAATATCCTATGTGGGGATTAGATATCATTGGGAAATTACCTAGATCATAAGATGGGCATTTATTCATTATCATTTCCACTAAATATTTTACCAAATGTGTGGAATCCATGCCTCTTGTTTATATTACCAGTATTACCATTTCCAAATTTATTATTAATGAAACCATATATCATTTATGTGTTCCTCATACCATCATTTCTAAACAATGGTGGTAATTTCAAAAATAAATATATGAAATATCTGTGTTAAATTCAAATTTATGCACAAATTTTCAACACCTTATTATCCTCAATGCAATAGACAAGAAAAACCCACCAATAAAATTATTAATAAAATATTTCAAAAAAGTATTAGATAATCTCTTACTTATTCACATCTACAACTCTATCCTGCACTTCGAGATTATTGCACTAGCATACGTATTGTTACTAGGGCAACACCATTTTCATTAGTATATAGGTCTGGATTGGTTTTACCTCTATAAGTTTATATACCATCCTTATGGATTTATATTCATTGTATTATTATTTTTAGGAATTATTTGAAGCCCATATCCATGATTTATATGTACTAGGTGAGCGACACATGACTACCATACAACATAATTGCCAATACAAAGCATGCATTACTAAAAAACATAAAAAAAAATTCAAATTGTGTACTTTTAATATTGGTTACCTAGTCCTAAAACTAGATTATAAACATCATAAAGAAGTCAAGTATGGCAAAAAATTATGGGGTCCTTTCCTTTTCAAAGACATCCTTAGTCCTAGTACTTATATATTGCAAACTAATGAAGGACATATTTTCAAAGAACCCACTAATTCTAAATTTTTAAAGAAATAGTTTTCTTAAATATTTATTATTATACATGTTGGTTATATGCATCCATATCTATGAAATTTAAATAAGACACATATAAAATCTATCCTACTCAATAATATTCAAGCTTAGAAAAGGTAATCAACTAAGAATATACTTAGCAATACTTTTTTATATCAAGGTCATGAGCAATTATGGATTCGCTAAAATAAACTAAGGGATATAACACCACACAATGGAAAAAGGGAGATTTACAATGAATATATTAAAATTACATCATTCAATAACCCTATCTAGGTCTTATGATGTGAAGAAAGGAATGAAATTTAATCTACTAAATAAGCATACAAGTTATTCTAGTAAACAAACATACAAGCTAATCTAGTGCTCACTAAGGCTTGTGGCACAAATGGGGAAGACAATAAATAAGTAAATATAATTATATTCAAGAAAATATATAAATAATCTAAGAAAGGAGAGACACCATTTAATCCATATTTATAGAACATATACTTATCAAAATATGAAGGGATAAAAGTATAATTACTTTGTTGAAGTTAACCTGTCATGCCTTAATCTCTCTATTGGCCAATGGTGATTTGTAAGAGGTTGTTATGTTTTATAAGGATCATAAGAAAAAATAAAATCTAGGACAAAATAATTATCCTATGAATCTAAGACCTGTACAAGATAAGTGCTACTACTCCAAGGAAAAAACCTAAGCAATAAAACTTCTAATTAATAGTATAAGTAGATCTATGAGATGTAATGATGCGTAATTGAATGATCCTCTATTTAGAAATCAAATTAAAGAAGTATTAGATATATAAGTATTGAACCTAAGCCCTCTATGGTTTTTTTTAACAAGGTTTGCCAAGTTTACTTTGTTTACTGGTAAATAAATCTATTAGGCCTCAAATTACATCAGCTTAGACTGATAGAGTTCTATAATATGCATTAAATTCCTAATAAGGTCAACCAAACTGACATAGTAGGAAAAATGGATAAAATGGGTGTTTTATTAGGTATGGGATATTTTAGATATTAAATTTATTAAGGGATTTTATAATCAAGTTTTTATTACCTAAACAATTAGATCAGAGTGGCTTATGGTGGTCTTAGGTAATGGTATAGGGGCCAACAATCCTATAAAGCACCATAGATCTACCATCCACTTTCCCATTGCACCTTTAAGGCATGCACTTACAGAGATTGAGACTTGACAAGTTTGTGTGTGTGTGTGTGTGTGTGAGAGAGAGAGAGAGAGAGAGAGAGAGAGAGAGAGAGAGAGAGAGAGAGAGAGAGAGAGAGAGAGAGAGAGAGAGATCAAATGATAAAGTTTTAAAATATTATGTGTATGCATATGCCCCACTCAAAGCTCATCATGTGTCAAACAAGAGTATCATGGGATGGTGCTTTGATAAATAACATAAAAACACATAATGTTGAGATAATAAATTTTAGTATAAAGCATAAAATTTATTTAAGGTAAATAATTTAAAAATACAAACCTTTAATTACCTTATTTTTGTATAATAGAAGTCACATCAGAAGAATGAAGAAGCATCTAATGTATAGAACCTTTGGTGGACCCAAAAATAGGGTAAAATTCATTTTTTTTGAAAAAACTTGGGTTAAGTATAGATAAAATATCTAAATTTTAAGGATTCTAAAAGTTATTATGGTTAGGAAAAAGAACTTGTAGAAACATATTTATGAACAAAATATATAATTTTTGAGTAAATAATTTTTTTGATAGATACAAGGGTTGAATGGGTCCGCTACCCAATACTAAAAAGTATAACAAAAAATGGTCAATTTGATTAATAGTAGTTGTTAATAAAATATACTCAATTGAACTAAGGCAAGGCCAGTCTATCTAGTGTGCCATATATAAACCATAAACCACAAATATACATACTAAAAAACTATAAAATGCCCAAAAGAGGCCATAAAACTGCTAACTACGACACAAGGAAAAAAACTAGAAAGTTTATCAAAAAACAAGTAACCCCACAATAATCAGACTATGTCTTCCTTATCATCCAACACTAGCACCTCCTCTTTTGGAACTCTAGTTGATGTATGGATCTCATCCACTTTCTTCCTCAATCTATGAAGCCTAAATTTGACACCACCCACTGAGACCAGCACATAATTGCTTTCTAATAACCCTACATAATCATCATAACCACCTATCTAGGAGTCACTACCAACCAAGGAGGAGTATCATCCATGCCTTGAAGCACCATTTTTTCTAAAAGCTTCACAATGTCCACATAAACTCGATTGTGTCTAGCTTCCTTCCACTATGTCAATTATAGAATGGGGCTCTTGAGTTGAGCTATAGGTGGCATGGCGATAAACTGGCCCTCTATAGAATCATTATCATAGACCTTATTCTAAATTTCTTCCACAAAACCAACTAAAATCATAAACCTAATTTCCAATGATATATTTCAATAAATAATTATAAGTTAAAGAATTTGTAAATTTTAAATATAAATAAGATGTTTAACTATTCATTTGTAAATTTACTATTTTGAGAAAACTAGAACTCGGTGAAACCTAGAAGAGTCATTACAGAAATTATGGCATGGAGGTGAGGAGCACAAGGTGGAGGATGCATATCAGTGCCTACTAGCATGATCTAGGTATGGAATGTATTAATTTACATTGGAAAATAAGTTAGATTTTGACAAATTCATGTAGCAAAAATTACCCCATGAATTCTTATGGTACATTAATAAATATTATTTTAAATGGGTATATGGTGAAAAGAGTCATTAATTCCTAAGGAATTAATGAAAAATAGGTGAAAACTAACCACAATATTTTAATGGGATCATTCAAGGTGACATAGTTAAAACTGGATAGGTAAATGAAGGTGGTTGATTGTGTATATTTGGGACGATCTAGTTTGATAGTGTATAGGAGGATGCCTACATACATCCTAGATAATTAATTAATGTATTTAAGTGGTTGATATAGTTTTAAAAATTGTCCAAATTTATATAAAATGGTTGATTTCACTTGAATTGTATCACTTGATAGACATAGTTAGAAACCTAGTTGACTTAGTATAAGTTTGTTTTTGACCAACATAGGTAATCATTTAGTTAATGTAGTATAGAGTGTTGATAAAAGTCAAAATATATTGAGTAAGTAATTAATTTTGGTGTAAATTAATGTATTTTTAATTATTATAATGTATTTTCTTGATTATTTGATATCAAGGACTAATACATGTTTTATTATTTGATATTTTATAGAGGTAATAAAGATTAGTTTTTAATGGATGAAGTATGGCTACCATATCTATTATATATAATGATAACAAATGATCATGATGTTTGATGACATTGGGCTTTGGAGGGATCATGTAGATGTGTTAGATACCTTTGAGTGTTGACTTAGTCAACATGTTCTTAGGATCATGGGTGCAACTAACCAACACTTTCATGTGGGTGGTGGATGGGGATGCCTTTGAGGTGGGTATCAGCCTAGAGGATGTCCATGTGATTATATGACTTATTATTTTAGATACTCCTATGACTTATGATACCCCTAAGATAGATTTGGAGAGATGAGCCCTAACACTATGGGTGGCCATATCAGAGAGGTTTTTTGATGGCTTGTATGTGGATCTAGTTAATGTTTATGTATAATCCATTCTATATATCTTTAGGGATATTATTGTTCACATGATATATCATAGGTTTGATGGTAAGGTACCACTATTGTGGTTGTCTTATGTCAGTATACTTGAGAGCAAGGTAATTTATATGACCTACGGTCAATTATTTAGGTGTAGTAAGTACATAATTTGTATAGCATTTTTTATCATGGGTAGAGGCCCCATTATTTTACTTAATAGATGGATACATGAGAGGTTATATATGTATTATCTATTTACATTTCCCTATGGCATTGATAATAGTTTACCTCAGTTCTTAGATGGAGAGAAGATCATGTGTTATGGGTTAACAACATACCAACACTACATACTATGACTCAAGGTGACATTATATGGCAGTCCTATGTAGGTATTGTAACTATTTAGCCTCTTTGTCTAAATATTGATCATGAATTAAATCATGTTCATATAATTATAAATTATAAATTATGGGTAGAGCCACATCATATTACTCACCTACTTGGATAGTTCAGATTACCACTTACAATGGTGCCTATAGTTGTGTCTAAATGTTGGGCATGACATGTTATAGAGTGGAGGGGTAGTGGGGGTATAAGAGTGCCTGTCAATGTACCTATAATTCAAACACATATATCTAGACCCTAGACTGGATGATGTTGATGATGTCAAAGATCAGCTAGAGCTATTGATGAGGAGGTAAAGGTTGTAGTATAAGAGGATATGGTTATTATAGTGACATAGCATGAATTATAACTACCACCATGGGCACCATGATGATGTAGACATTGGTAGGTGAAGGTAGAGGTATAGGATGAAGATCCACAAGAATAAACATTTGATTAAGGATATCATATATCATAGCCTACATAAAGTTATTTGATAGAGAGATAGATTTGGAGTGGACCATAATGTTCTTCCATATACCATCCTAGTTTTGCATAACCTTAGAGACATGATCTAAAGTAGGTACTTGGTGGATGTGTTGATGGAGAGATTATTTCTGGCAAATATTTTTCAATTTGTTATGTATTTTATGGATATCTAGATATATATTTGTTTACATAGGTTTCTTTACAATATTATATATGTGAAATCTAATGTATACTTGGTTTTTATTTTTCAGATATTATGGATGAGGATTTTAGATATTCCATGATAGTGTGAGTAACACACCATGATATTTCAGATGATGTATTACTACATCATGATATTTTTGATATGGTTTATCCTATTTTAACCTTTACCCCAACATATTGTAATTGGTTATACTTAGTTAGTGATGTAGCATGAGATCTATGGAGATGAAGAGATACTACACATCTACCACTTGGATTGGGTGATGGTGAGCTATAGGATAGGTAAAAAATAGCTAAGGAGAAGGCTACTCATATAGATATGTATAGAGATTTTTGATGTGTATAGACCTAGGTGGGTAATGTACATGAACAACTAGAGGGCCTAAATTCACATATAGAGTCACTATAGCATACCATTTATAGAGGATAGTCTCATGCATCAATTAGTAGTGTGGCCTATTCACAAGATGGGTAGGGTGGACCACAACCATAAAGATGTTTATTGTATTATGCTTGTATCATGTTTTTTAATACTATATCAAACATTAGATTCATTTATATGTATGTATGTATATTACTATAACTCATGGATGTTATGGATGTATGTATTTAATTTATAATGCATATGTGTAATTTACAATATATGTTGTGAGAAAATGTATGATGTATTTTGGATTATTATCTATTGGTTTTGAATAAAATCATGGTTTAAAAGGAATGATAGAAATATTTAAAATGTATAAATATAATTTAAGTAATACGAGATCTCTTGGAAAAATAAAATATAACACACACTAAATCATGTTGCGAAGTAAAATAAAGAAAATTTTAAAACTCACTAAATCAAGTTTGAAAAGTGTGTAAGACAAAAGTAAATGAAAGAATATAAAACACACTAAATCAAGTTGAGAAGCATATAAGACAAAAGTGAATGAATGATTATAAAACACACTAAATGAAGTTGATAAGCATGTAAAATGTAAGTATATAAAATTTAAACATAAGACAATATAAATAAAGTTGGGAAGTATCTATATGATTTTGTAAATCAAAATGTAGAACACACTAAATATAATTGAGAAACATGCAAAATAAAAATATAATTAGATACAAGTAAAAATTTTCAATATCAAGAAGTATAGTTATTTTTGTGACTAATCATGGTATGTATTTTCTAGGATATTTTAAGAAGAAGTCTTGGTCATATCCAAGGTCTTACACTATAACTCACAAAGGTTAAGCCAATGAGGTAAATGAGAATAATGGAAAATACTTGTAGATAATAAGGATACATTTGTGAGGAAGACCCAATCGTATCCAAGGTCTTAGATTGTAACTCACAAAAAGAAAACCCAAGGGGTATGAATAGTTAATAAATAATATTCATTAAAGAGGAATATTGGCAATGTTTATAAATAAAATATGAAATGGATAAAACATGACATAGGTGTTTTAAATAAACCTTAATAGGCATGAGGTATATTAATAAAATAAGTAAGTGATAATAATTTATTGGATTCCAAATAAAAAAGATATTTGTTCATAATAAACACAAAAAAATATGGGAAAATAAATGTAGTACTAAAATAATCTCAGGAATGTTATATATACAATAAAAGTAAAATTGACCTTCCTTCCCACAATGTGTTCCATTTTCTTTTGGACCCCTTACAGAGTCATTAGTTTACTATGAAGATTGGGTACTTGCGTGAGAAAGTAGGTAAGACTAGAGAAAATAATGAGATATCCTATCCTAGTCTACTGTCCTACTACACCCCAATGTACCTTGTATATATTATGAGGTCAACTATGGAGTTTGAGCTTTAATTAAGAATAGGATATGTGTTAAGATATGCATTGTGTCTCTTGCTGTGATTTTGAATTTTCAATGTTTGTTTTTGCCTTTTTATCATTTAATTTTGTTTTTAAATGATTTATATTTTAAAATTTTATGTATTTTTCAATTCCTCCTCCATATGGATTTAGAGTAACCAAACATGAGTGATAGAAGTTAGAAAAACATATAATATTTAGGCTTTTGTTATAGGATACAAAATACCTAGATATTTTGTGATGTTACTTAATAATTAGACTTGCTTATAAATTATTATGAGATCTCAATACTAACCATACATATGCTTAGTATGAAGGGAAACTAATGGGTAAAATATAGATTAGATAGATCTATGTGTGTAGTGATACAATGACAAATATGATTGCTAACTGATCATATGGTAAAGTTGGGATATTAAAGGGGTGTGGGTTTAGAACTATGTTATAATAATTATTGTATTAATTTAAATAAAATGAGATAATAAGTGTAGAAAATAATTACACCTAAATAAAAAAAGAGGAAAATAAATGAAAATGGAATTAATTTAGAAGACATTAAATTAAGCCATGAAAAATAAATTAATCCATGAGAATGGAATTAATCCATAAGACATTTTTAAATGATAATCAAAACATACTAATCATATAAGCTCATAAATAAAATACAAATTATGTAGTAATGTAATAAATAATGTGATTAAACACAATGATATGTTCACAAATATTGATAAATATCATGGCAAATATCATCCATATAATCTGATACATGTTTGCATAGTTGAATTATGATGTTAATAAGGGTTTCATAAATCATCATAGAAAGTCATGAAAATTATTCTTGATAAATTATCTCTATATATAAGGCGGGTATACTAGAATAATAATGATATTCATGAGGCATTTATTTCATGGGATACTTGATGTGATGAATTAATGTTGAACTATGACTAATATTATCATGTCTTTAAGGAGATGTAGGTTACAGAGAAGGTTGAGCCTTTATCTATGAATGTATTTTATAATGATGTTGAGTCAATTAAGGTACAAGATTGGGAAGGTCATGAAAGTTATATTAAATAAATCAACATCTATTTTTATGGTGTGTAGTATATTGATTTCGAAGACAATAAACATCCCCATATCTAGGGATGTATTATATAAGTATATTAGGATGTGGTAGGCTCTTGTTTTTAGATTGTGTATTACTTAGATGTATTTCAACAATTTACTATATAATATATTGATAATGAGTATAAACATTATTGTGTGCCATGAAATCAAAAAGTAATTCCAGTAGTAGACGATGAAAATTGATTATTTATAGTAGAAGTAGAGCCTAAGGCTTGTTGTGGTTGATGTGCATGATAATCCTTATTTTAATGAATAAAAAATATATGGATATAATAATAAGGATTATCTACCCATAATTTTGGTATAGGACCAATTTTAGGCAAAGGTAATATTCCATAACCAAAATAAAGATAATTCATAATAGGATCAAGACTAGGTTAGACCACATCAAGAGATGAACTCGTAGTGGGTCAATGTAGTGTAGATAACAAATCTTGAGGAACTAATATAGAAGGATCATGTAATATATAAAATTGGTAGGGTCATGTCATATCATGATCCATGATCATACTTTGAAGAGGCTCAATAGTGACTAGAGGAGTATTAGGGTGTGTTTTCTCCATCTCAAACTTGTGAAAATTAGATGAAGAACTAATATTAGATACTATAAAAGGAAAAATAAATACATGAATATAAGTAAGATAATGTTGTAAATAAGAATGATATATAAGTATATATGCATTTTTATTTTGAGAAAATACATCTAAAAATAGATCATCTAAATAATATTCATCATCATAATCTAGAGCATAAAGATCAATAGTATATGCATATATGATTTTATCGATTTAATAGATATGATGGATGAAATTTTTAGTTTTTATAAGTGATAAAAATTTCATCTAATGGTTTTTTACAAGATTAAGGTTGTAGAGAAGGAGGTAATTGATTAATTATGTTAGGAGAGAGAATGAAAGTTTTGATTTTTAAACTGATCACATCTAGTTCATCAACGTCTAAATCTAAAAGATTAGGTGGTATGCTTATTATCAAATTAGGGTAACCATTATAACATCTATTAAAGAGGGTATGATAATTAAAATAATGTGATTCATCAAATGGGATATTAGGTATAGTTTCAAGATGTATTTTAAAAACACTTCATTTTTGGAATTCTTCAAAATTCTAAGGATTGGTATCTCCTCAAATATTTTATATAACACCATTATAGGTAAATTTAACACATTATAATATTTATGATGCTACTATATTGATATAGTGTGTCCAATTTCAAATGAAAAAAATATGGGAAGATAAATATCATGACTTTGACATGAACCATGAAGGGAGGAATTGTGATAGGATTCCAAACACTACCTAAGCAAGGCATTTATCTTCTATCATATCCTTGACAATTAATTTGAGTATATTTGAATTGCATTCATAAAATCCAAGTGTTTTATTAAAATAAATTAAATCTATAAATGTACCTAAATCTTTATAAATTAATACACATATGACTTAGATATCTCCTATTTGGATGTTAATAAACAATGGAAGATCATATACATAAATCAATATCTCATTGGTAATGATAGAAGATATAAGTAATTTTAGTGAAAGATAAGTGTCTACCATTTCATCAATGTGGATAGACATTTCTACACATTGATAAAGGATGTTATCTTAATAACCAGACAAGATATCTTCTTGCCCCACAAGTGGAGAACAAGGGATGTTCATTTAAAATAAGAGTTGTGTTAGCTAATAATGATGATGAGGAGAAATTTTCATGAGTTCTCAGAAAGGGATTTGAGATGGGAAATCTAAAATTTTGGATAGAGGGTCCCATTAATAATATATCACTAGAGTTTTATCAGATGAAGGTGTATAGTGTTGTAGTATATCCTTTAAGGGTGTAGATGAAGTGAATTGAAATTTATGTTGGTAAGTTTTTTTTAATTAATTTTTGGTTAATTTGTGTTGAACAATTATAAGTGATTGTGTTATCTTATATGATGTGGTTGAATCATTGGTTTTTTCTTGTATTTGAGAGGAATAAGTACCAATAATAGGAGGTTTTGGGGTTTTTAATTTAGGTGTCTTACTTAGAGGAGGAGAATGTATATCAATAGTATGTGAGGTATTATCTAATTATATTGTTTGTTCTGACAATTTTGAGTTTGTTGAATATGTTAAAACTATTACACATGCCCTAATTCCATGAGATGGGATAGGTAAGATTTATAAATAATGCAAAACTTTGGGATTGTTTTATGTTAGAGGTTGGATAATGATCAGTATAGGAAACTACTCTCCTCATATTATACACATTGAAAACATTATCATCATTCATGTTAGGATCCATATAGGTTTCAAAATTATTGGTAGTAGGAGCTTAGTTAGTGTTAGCTTGATGATTAGGAGGCCTCATTTTTAGTTTTAGTTTCATGATACTGAGATGTTATTTTGTAAGATTTTTTACATGTACATATGATTGATTCATGATCAAAATTAGGTCTATGGAGATAATCCATAGTAAGGTTTCTTAATTGGTAATAATTTTCATGAGAATGGTCCCATCTTGCATGAAACCAACAAAATAAATGGGGATCATACCAATGTTTGGTAGGGTACATGGGATCGATATCTTATGGGTAAGGTCATGGAAGACACTTTTGAATCTCTTATATGTAAAGTGATTTATGGACATCTACATTATATACTTGAGAAAATGTGTAACTAGGATATGAGTTATTGGAAATTAGCATTGAAGGACTAGGATCTATCAAATTTATTAGATAAATTGATTGAATGGTGTGTATGGAATCATAGGTGTCCATAAAACCATCACTAGTTAAATGTTGATTTTTAGCTTTCTTTAGCATTTATGTCCCTATTGGAGGGTGTGATGTCTCAAATTGTCATATAAGGAAATATTGATGTTTATATTGGTCAAGGACTTCTTCTAAGGTTTTTGGATAAAGACTTTTCATGTGATATTGTAATTTGGAGTGAAGAGAATTATTGAATAGATGAAATATATTACATCATACATATTATGCTCAGCATTGTTAGACAAGGCTTTCCGTCATTTGATGAAAACTTGTGTAGTTTCATATTTTAATGGTTTTTAATTGATAAAATGATCTAAGTTGTTTTTAGGAATGTCATTAGTTTGGAATTATTGAACCAAGGAATTGACTAATTCTTCCTAGATAGTTATAGAATCTTTTTTATGTTGGTTATGCTAATCTAAATTATCACCTGAAAAAGTTTTAGCTAACAGTTGGGTGGCATAAAAGGTGTTAATTTTAACCAATTCTTTGTATAAATTTCCAAAAGTCTTTAAATTCAAAACTAGATAAGTGGATCTATTATAAGTGATAATGGGAACTATGCAACCTATGTCAATGTTTGTAAATTGAGGAACAAAAGATTCATTTTTAAGTGTTTGATAGTTTTGTTAATAAGTGGGGGTTGTGGTATAAGTTTACCATGTCCATCTCTAATGGGGGTGGGAAGAATTAAGATTTTGTGCTCCCTATTAAGTAAGTTGAGGTCAGTTTTGGAAGTGCATTAATTGATTTTACATTTACATCATTTGGTTGTCACTATTATTTTGATATATATCCATTTGATTTAAAGTTTGTAGTAAAAATTGATTAATTTTTCATGGTATTTTGACTAGGAGAAGATGCATTATATGTGTTGTCATTATGCAAGGTAATAATTTGAGATGCACTAATAACATGAGATGAACTAGGAGTTGTATGGATTTGGGAATTGGTGTGCGTATTTTGAGGAGACCCACTAAAATTCACACCTACCATGTTTGTATAAATACTTGGCATGGAGTCAAAAGAAGTCATGGAAGATGATGTCATACTATTAGAGGGAGGCACGAGATAGGGGAAATTAGTTTAAATTATGAATTACTTTCCCCAAATATTGTAGAAAATGAAGGTGAAGGTGAGTGGGATTCCCCAATATGAGGTATCATCATGATGTTATAGATGATTATGGGATTGTTGCCCCAATGTTGATTGTTTTCATTGATGAAGAAGATCATTTCAGCCATATAATCAAGGTCACTATCATCCTCTATCATTTTTAGTAATTAAGGATTAATGTAGGTGGAGTAAGGAGGACTCTTATAGTTGGTAGTTATAGTAGTAACATGGATATTGCTAAGATTTAGATTAGTGACTATAATGAAATTACTTAGATATTCATAAAGAATAATTTTATATTGCATAGATAAGAAAGTATGAGAGATTACACCATGATAATTGACAGTATAAAAAAATACTAGATAATATAGCAAATCCACTTTGAGGGGAAAACCTCCACAACAATGCACTAATATAAAAACACTTAACATGGTGATTAAATAATAACCACTACCTCCTATATATATTCTAATTAGCCAAGGTTATTCTATAGGCTAACCTATCTAATAACATAGAGAAATGTAACAAGTAAATAAAAGAGGTATGTAAGCCACAAGTTGACCACACATATCCCTAGATACATCAATGGTTAAGGGCATACAATCACTTCCCTTTCAAAACAATTTTGACTTCAATGTTGTGGTAAGTTTAGATGTTACTGTATAAATGATTCATTATCCTAAGTGGCATCTTCACATGGTAGATTCTTCTATTTGATCCGGTATTCTGTAATTTATCTATAATGCAGTTGCTTAGTGAAACATTAAAGGATCACCTTAGGATCAAGAACAACTCTACCTTCTTCATCCAATTTTGGTAATTTTATTTAAATGGTAACTCTATGTCTAATTAATTTATTTAGGCATGATATGTGAAATACTAGATCTATGTGAGTGGATGAAGTAAAATCTAACTTGTAAGCCATACTACCAATTTTTTGTAAGATATGATAAAGCCCATAATAATTAGGGGACAACTTGTTATCCTTTCTTTGTTGCTTCAATGACATTTATTTATATGGATGTAATAAAAAAAGGACCCAATCATCAATGTCAAAATTCCTCTCACTTCTATGTTGATCTACTTGTTACTTCATGTGATTCTAGGCCATAATGAAAATTTCACACAAAATTACAAGGACCTCCTATTGATGGTGAATATGTTTTTTAGCTACGTGACCCTTAGGATGGACCTTCAAGGTTGAAGTTATGGATGGAGGGTGATATCTATATAGTGCCACAAAAGGAGACATTTTGGAACAATTATGAATAAAATTACTATACCACCATGCAGTAAGTGGTAGCCAATGAACCCATTTATCCTATTTATCAAAAAAAAACAATGGAAATAACCTTCCATATATTTGTTGACTACCTCAGTTTCTCCATCAGATTAAGGATGATAGGATTAACTATGAGCCAATTGGGTACCTAAATATATAAATAATTCAATCCAAAAATTATAGTAAAAGATCTCTATCATTGATAATGATCTTAGGGGTTGCATGTAGTTTCTGAACTATATTGAGAAAATTAGAAGATATTGTACTAGAAACAAATGGATGGGATAATGAAAAAAATAAACATACTTACTGATATGATCTAAAACAACCATGATAACATTTTGACCATCAGATCTTGGTAACCCTATAATGAAATCCATAGATACCTCTTCCTAATGTTGGCTAGGGATAGATAAAAGGTATAAAAGACCTAGAGTTTTGATAGTTTTGCCTTTGTTTTATTGATAGATCATACATTTAACCACATATTTTTATACATCCCCCTTGAGGCCTTCCCAAATAAAACCTACTTCATCATGTGATAGGTTTTCAAAAATCTTGAATGACCCCCAATTGAAGTTGCATGAAGTTCTTGAAGGATTTTTTTGTTTAAGAATATAATTATAACATAGGTACAATCTATTTTTATACCATAATTCATTACCTTTCCTTGTCAATTTTTCAAATCCACCAAAACCTTGCTAAAGATTTTAAATCAAATCCTAAGTAGTATTATCATGTTTCCATTTTGATCATGCTTCCTCTATCCAATCCATCTACAAAATGGATATGGCACATAATAATACCTTAATTGATTCATCTTTTCTTGATAGTAGATCTACCACCACATTGTCCTTGCACTTTTCGTAGACTATTTCAAAATCATAGCCTAGCATCTCAATTACCCATTTTTATTGTTCTTTAGATGAAAACCTTTGTTTTAAAAAATATTTAAGACTATCATGATCAATTATTACCTGAAAGTGATGACCCATCAAATAAGGCCTCTATTGTTTGACTGCATGCAAAATGGCCATCATTTCCTTCTCATAGATGGGCTTGTGTTGATTTTTACCCTCAAGTTGATGACTTTTAAATTCTAGTGGTCTACCTCTTGCATGATTATAGTATCCATACAATACCTAGATGCATCACATTCAAAAACAAAATTCCTATAAAAATTAGGAGTGGCCAATACTGGTGTAGTGCACATAGCCAATTTTAATTATTCAAATGTTTGGATAGCTACATCATTCCACTAAAAGGAGTCTCTCTTTAACAAAGAGGTAAGTGGGGCTACAATACTACCATAATTTTTGACAAATCTGTGATAGTAACTAGCAAGCCCCAAAAATACCTGAAGTTGCTTGAGTGTTTTAACAATTGCCAGTCCACCATTGCTTCTATTTTTTTAGGATCCACTTTCACTCCTTTATAAGACACTAAATGACCCAAATATTGAACCTCACTAGCCCCAAAAGTACATTTCTAAGGTTTGGCATACAATTGACTTTTCTTTAAAATGGAGAGTACCTATTTCACATGTTGCATATGATCTACCCAATTTTTAATATAAATGAGGATATCATCGAAGATGACCAAAACAAATTTCCTCAAAAATGGCTAAAAAATAGTATTCATCAAACTCTAAAAAGTAGATGGTGCATTTGTTGAGGCCAAAGGCATAACCAATAACTCATAATGGCCCTCATGAGTCCTAAAAGTGGTTTTGGGTATGTGTTCATCATGGATCCTAATTTGATGATACCCAGAATGCAAATCTAACTTCATAAAATAAAGAGCACCATTTTATTCTTCTAGAAAATCATCAATGATAGGAATTAGAAACTTATTTTTCATAGTGTACTTATTGAGTTCTTTGTAGTCAGGGCACATCCTCCAAGTGTCATATTTATTTCTCACCATGAAAACTAGTGAAGAGTATTCACTTTGGCTATGGTGAATGATTCTTGCATCCAACATCTCTTATACCATATTTTTAGTTTCACTTTTTTGGGCACAGGGATACTTGTATGACCTAATTTTGGGTGTTGTACCACTAAGAATAAGTATGATAGCATGATCATGTGTGTGGATAGGTGGAATTACTTTTGTCATGTCTCTAAGAATAATAGAATGAGCATAAAATATTTGTTAAAGATCAAGAGGTGAAGATGGCTGAGTTGGTTATACTTCCATAGAAAACAAGAGAGCTAAAAATCCCTCAGCACCCTTATAAATAATCTTTGTCATTTTATGGGAGCTAACAAGTAGGGGAGATTTAGAATTTAATCCTCTTACCTCAAATGTCCTTTCTTAAGAATGAAAACACATGAATAATTCTTTAAAATTCATCTCAATAGTGCCTAAAGTGGTGAGCCACTAGACTCCCAAAATAATATCATCGCCACCCATCAGAATAACAAACATAAGAGAATCTAATAATTAGTCTCCCATGGCCAACTTAATACTATGAAATTTTATTGAATATCTAATAGTACCACCATTTGCAGTCATAACCTGCAATTCTAGAGTTGTATAAATGAAATAGTTTAAATGAGTAACCAACTTACTATGGATGAAGTTGTGTGTGCTCCCAGAATCAATCAGGATAGTGACCTTCTATTTCTTAAGGACACCCATCACTTTAAGATTTTGGGGAGTAATAATATCTAATAGGGCATGTCATGAAATAGTAGGTTAAGAGTCTTTAGATTCCTCCTCAGGACATTCTACATCTACATCATGTACTTCTACATCTCTTCATCATCATTGGCCCCTCCAATGTAAAATAGCTTCTTTTCAGCACAATGATGGTATTTGCTCCATTTACTAGCAAAACCATAACATAACCCTTTGGCTTGCTTCTCCTCAATTTTCCATTGTGTTAATCTTATGGGCTATGGAAATGATGGTGTTGGAAAGTTAAGATCATGACAAGTAGTGAAAGTTTTCCTTTTGACCATCTTTTTTTCTTCTATCATGCATGCCTTAGGGATAAATTCTAATATATATATTGGGATAAACATTCAAACCTAATATTGGATGCTGTCTTTGAGGCCACACAAAAATAGATCTACCAAATTTCTCTCAGTGATATTTTTCACCTATAAAGAGAGATTCTAAAATTGATGAATATAATCTTTCACAAGTCCTGTTTGCCACATCTTGGCTAAAATATTTCTCAAAGACAATATTCTAATAATTGGCTATCAACTTCTCAATAAAAATAGTCTAGGTAACATGAGAACCATTATTTTTCTTTTGAGTAGATAATCAATGATACCAAATGAATTACTCAGGTTCCATATACGGGGATGCCACCATCACCCTCTCAGAACTAGGGGTTTGATGCGGCTCAAATAAAATCTTAATTTGATTAATATAAGTGAGAGGATCCTTAAAATTTAACTTATGTATGTCCACTTTTGGCAACATCAATTTCATACCAGCATGGGAGTTATTGAGAGGAGGATTTGAATGCTGAAGTGGAGGGTTGTTAAGATAAAAATGAGATGTGAGTGTAGCTAATTGCATAGTGATATGTTTAAATTCATTGTGAAATCCATTAATCTCTATTTTTATCTCTAAAACATCATCTTGGATTGCAACAAAGTCATCATACCTCACCAAGTTTTTTATATCCTCTTAAAGCTGTGAAATCACTAGATTTGAAGTTCTAGATTCCATGTCATTGAAAGGATTCTTAGGAGTTTCTGGTGCCCCTTTTCTTCCCTAAGTTTAAGGACCTACCATAGACAAACCCTAGGATGGTTTTGACCCCACAAAAAAAGTGTTCCAAGAAATGGTACCATTGTGATCACCTTGTCAAGATTAATCTAATGATTACCTTTGCGTACTAGAGTAAAATTTTTGATACCAAAAAATTTTACTGATAGAATATACCATTGAAATCATCTCATCAAGATGAATCTAATGACTGTGTGTAAGAAGAAACAAATTTAATAACTTTTTTTTAATACATTTTTTAGAAAAGCATTTTGAGTAATACCACACTGATAGAAAAAATTAATTATTCCCAAATTGCAAGTTAAGTTTATTTTGCTTTCACTACTCCTAGAAGCCACACCTTGTTAGATACAAAAAAATTCCATGTGAAACTTTCTGAAATCAAATCTTAGATACCGCTTATAATGAAATTACGTAGATATACATAAAGAATGATTTTATATTGCGCAAAATAAGAAAATATGAGAGATTACACTATGATAATTAATAGCAGAACATAATATTGGATAATATATCAAATCCACTTCAAGGGGAAAACCTTCAAAACAATGAACTAATAGAAAAATACTTAACATGATGATTAAATAATAAACACTACCTCTTATATATAGTCTACTTAGCCAAGGTTATTTCATAGGCCAACCTATCTAAGAACATAGAGATATGTAACAAGTAAATATGAGAGGTATGCTAGCCACACATATCCCTAGACACATCAATGGTTAATGGCATAATAGTGACCATAAAATGTGTCTTACAAGATTTATTAGGATTAGTGAATCTCATCATGTTAGTTTAATTTTTATCTATATATTCATTAAACAAATGTTGCATGATGAAAAATATGATTACTAGGGAAATGATAATCTAAAAGAAGGTTGATATGGTTAGATTAATAAGATGATAAAAAATTATAGAATTATATTAGGTTGAGTTAATTTAACTATTATAGCTAGGATAATAGGAAAATATGGAATTAGACTAGGTTAAGCTAGTCGAACTAGTTATAAAAGTAAGGAAACCAAAAAGCTTATGATAAATTAGGTCAAGTTGGTTGACTAAGTTAGAAAATCATTAAAATAAAATAATATTGTAATATACTAGGTTGAAATAGTTGATTTGGTTTCACAATCTAGTAAAAGAATTAATTGGGTTGAATCTAGGTTATTTAGTTCTAAATACATAAAATAAAATCTATGCACGTAGGTAACTATGTCAAAATGGTCAATCTAGTTGAACCACATAGCACATAACTTGTATCAACACTTTATAATATAGTTTTTAAATCAACATAAAATATAAAATAATAAGTATAAATAATATAATTGTGATGCTAATTAATTATTCAAAAATAAGATCAGGAAGTCATAGTAAAGGTTGTGATTGATACTATAGGCATCCAAAGATATTTATTTATTAGACAGTGTCAGCCTGATGTTTTAGAGCACTGACTATAGAGGAATTACCATTACCATATAATAATAAAACTAGTTTCAAGTTTATTCTATAATTATATTCTTGAAACTAATCACTAACTGATGTACCCCACAATCAAATGGATGGTTGGATTCTTAAGGTTCAATACAAAGGGAAATTGATGTAGAGGCATCCTATATGGACACCAAAATGAACTCAATTTTGGATTTAATTTGTCTTTTAGGTGTTTCATAGGTGATTTAGGTTCTTTTTTTTTCTTAGGTGTGATCTAGGTTATAAAAAGTTGGATAAAATTCAAAATGTGGATTTTCCCTCAAAAATGCCACTATTTGAAAAATTGAATTTTTAAACCTTGTGGAATGATTTGCATGAATTGAATGAAGTTTTAAATGTGTAATAATATTACCAAGAGGTGTTAAATAGGTATTAAGACTATGTTAAGGTCCTTAATGTGTTCTTTAGTCTTTAGGCATAGTCATACTTTGGTCATTTATATGTAATTCATGAAAAAAAATGTAATTCAATAAATCTACATGGGAAACATTCAAGATTTAGTTATGCTTCTTAAATAAAAGTGGTAGATTTTGTTTTTGTATGGAAAATTTATATTACATTTGAATTTTAGAGAGAATATACATGTAAAATTAGTGAAGTTAAAGAAATAAATACTATGATATGGTGCAAGAATTTTGTGTATATGGTATTGGTATGGATGAAATAGAACAAAGATTACTTGGTTGATCAATTTGGTAAGTTCATGTCTATTTTTACTGATATTTAATATGAAAAATTTATATTCTCATGTTTGAGATAGGGTAATTATAATATATTTGAATAACAGTCACTTTTGTTTTAGATTATGGTAAAAGCAGGTTTTGAAGGGATTATGATAACAGTCACTTTTGTTAATATTATCAAAGTTTGTCAATAGAATGTGCACATATACAGTTGTTCAAGATTGACAAACTGATTATTTATTCATTGGTATGAGTTATGTGGATAAATAAAGAGTGGAGAATTACATGAATATTATAAACCAAACTTTTTTTGTATCCATTGACAATGGTTTTTATGTCAGGCAAGTCATTGGCATCAATCACTAAAACTAACAGTCCACATAAGGCAAGGTTTTGGTATACTATGTCTTACTATTATAATGTGTTATTGGTTTTGAAGACATTTTAAAAGGATTATTATAGTTTTGGAAGGTTATAACAACCTTAATTTTTTATATGGAATCTTTAAAGTTAAAATACTATTGAAACCCTGTAGACCCTATTTGTAAGAGGGTAGATAGCTAAAGGCGACTGAGTTTTTGTAGAATTGAATATTATTGGGATTAAAAGGTGACTAAGAGAAGTTTTATATGGTACTTAAAGTTATATATAACCATTTTATGGAATATGAAGTCATTATGTGGTGATAATTAACTAAAACCCTATTTAACCCTTGTTCTTGCTAACATAATACAATGATGCAAGATTAATATTTATTGGTTGTGAACGATCTGAGGGGTATAATGAGAAATTTGTTGAATTAAAAAGTTGTTTTATGATTATATATATTTGATACATTCATTGGTTTGATTTTAAACTATTTATTGATCAATATTTGTAATTTAAACTACCCTCAGCTTGCATACTCTTCATAAACCCTACTAACTAGGGTTTTAACTATTGGAAGAAATATAACCCTAAAAAATTCACAAAATCTTGTAATATTTTGTATTTTAAAATTATATAACCAAAAAAAATATTTATAATATTTTAAGGACCTGATAGAATGGACTTATAGCAAGTGGAGTGGAGAAAAGGCATAAGGAGGCATAATTTGGAAGGCTACAAGAAGGAAAGTGGACTTAGGGAGTGCGATAGACCTTCAAATTTGACACATATATGTGTTTAAATAGGGTAAAGTATAATATTACATTCAAAATTCATAATAATTTGTTCTTTTTCCATAAAATTGTATTTACAGTCAAACAGGGTTACAAGAAAGGATAGTTTAGAAGGGAGAGTTGCATGAGTGTGAAAAGAAGTATTGGAAATAGTGATAAGAGGTTAGAATTATATTCTAAAAAACTTCAATGATCAAGGTGAATATATTTTAACCTCTATTAAATATATTAATCCATTTATATTGCATGGTGATTGGTTTCCTTATATGTAAGTTGGTAATTGTTTCAATGATCAAGAACAAGAGTGATAACCTTGTACAAGATCTGCATCAAAAATCCTAAGCATTCTTAAAACACTGTGAGGTATGTGTGTTGATAAATTTCTACCCTTAAACATAGAAAGGATCAAATTTTACTCAAAACACTTGATATTGTCCACTGGTCACATTTAAAATTCCTTGAGATGTCTTAATAGTCTAAGAGAGGGTCAGTCATCCTTAGGATTAGAGGCAACATGTTCATGTAGTGTGCTTATGTCAAAAATTGTCATGGTGGTCTCCATATCACATTGTTTGAATTTGTGTCAATTATTCATATTATTATGGTTATGTATAAACATATTTAATAAGTATTGATGTGATCCTTATGATCCAAAATGATTCATGGTAAGATTATCTATGATGTTGTCATCCATAGCCAATCATGTGTCCATTTTGGCATGCCAAGAACCTACATAGTGTAATAGAATTCAAGGAGATTGAGGATAATATGAATAGGAAGGGTAACCTTATTTTAAAACTTATCATATTTTAAGGTTATTTAGTAGATGTTAAGGTAGTTTTTAATTGATATTTAATTTGAGATCATGCATGTTACCTTTAAATTTCATTCCCACCATGAAAATAGTGTAATTATGTCCCCTAGGACCCATGAAGTCATTATCAAGGATAAAATGTCCCAAGAGGGTCTCATTGTCATCATAATATCATTTTAAGGTAGTTCTATATGTAAAATTATGTCATTTTAAAAGTTAAGTAACTTTCATTCACCTACAAGGGGACCACACACTTTAAAATGACCTTTCAGCTTCCCTCCATCTATACCCTATAATTTGAAAGTATACTTGAATTCCCATTTCCCTCCTCTTATCCTAAAATGGTATTTCAAGATCTCAAACCAACAAAATTGTAGAGAAATGATGTTTTTTAAGTGTTTATAGGACTTATATGAATTAATAAGAATAGGTCAGGGTTAGAGGAGGCTAGAAATTTTATGGGGATCCCTTATAGGAACCTCAAAGAATAATTCATGTCTCAAATATGTAGATAAAGGCATAAAATGTAGTGGAATCCCCATTGATATCTTGACAACATCACAAGGGATAGTTTAAGTTGGGTGGTATGGTTTGCACAAAGGGAGTCAAATATTAAGATCTTGGCCAAAAGTATAGTCCCTATTGGGCCAGAAATTAGAGGAGTTGGTTTGTTGATCAATTCCTTGGGCTTTATGAACCATCACTAAGACCCCTAAGTGATCTTAATACCCTTATAAACCTCATGAAATCATTTCAAGATAGAATTATGGAAATTTTATTATAATTTTCATAGTTTGAGCATGGGGAAAGGTATCCAAAGGTTTTTTAATTGTATTAAACTCATCTAGGCATGTTATTATATCACTTTCAAGGACATATCAACATTTAATCTCCCTTCGTTGATGGATTACAAGTCATGTGCAAAGTACCTTTATTTCATTGAAGAAGAAGAGCACAAGGGTTATTATTGCAGAGTTTCCATGATTCCCCCATGTTCCTTATATAATTCACTTGGTCACAATTTAGACATGAAATATCTTTTTCAAGTTACTCAATGCTCACTATGTGAAGGAAGGAGAAAATCTCCAAACATTACCTAGTTGTCCTCATGGCAACCCATATCTAGTTTGAGAGTATATGAATGATGTCTTATCTAGGTTTTAGGAGTAATTTAAAAATTTAGAGGAGATCCTCTTTCAAAAGGAAAAAATTTACATATGATCCTTAAGATAAGAACACACAAACCGTCTCCAAAATAAGCCATAAGCTATTTAACATGGTTTAAGGTTTTTTTTTTTTATCATTTTTAAAGGTTTTTATGGACTCTTAGGTTTCACTTTCTCCCTCAACATGCTTGATTCACCAGATCCAAATACATCACATTATTGGGTATCTATATCTTGTATGTTTACATCTCAATATATGTTCTTGAATATATATTTACATTCCATATAAGGTTTTCCCAAAACATCTACTTCATAATGATTATGTCAATCCATTTTCACCTCAGAGTGGGCTTTGGCTTCCAAAATTAGAACTCCAAAAGACTGATGCTTAGGGTTTAAATTTTAAATTAAATTTTGTATGAAGAAGGAAAATAAAAGTTTAGTATAATATATTTAATAATAAAATAACCCAATCACACTATACATGACCATATACAAGTGATCTTAGGCCTAAGGTGTCACATTGGTCTATGTATAGACTTCACAAAAGGATTCGGGTCTTAGGGAGTAAATATGGATATAAAGGTTTCATAAACCTAATAAAGTACATCCTCAATAGAGGATAGTAATAAAAAATATGATAAATTATTATGATCAATATATAACCACTCTAATGATGAAGTGATGACCCTAATGACCACCTATAAGTAGCTCAGGTAGTCCTCAAGTTTGAGAAGAGAATATCATGCATAATTGTAAGCTTAGAGCTTAAAATAAGAGAAAAAGTGTTGGAAATAACTTGAAGATAAAAATACTTGAGTATTAAGGTCAATAATATATGGTTAAGTAAAATTCATTATGACCTTACAAAGATAGTAGGTAGACACCTACATGACTACCTAATAGCTTAATTGGTCTTTGATTATGAGGGAAAAGCCTTCTTAGTTTAAAGATAGATAAGTCATAAAGAATAAAAATACATGGAAATTATAATATAAGGATATATTATAATCCCCATGTTATCCTCATAGTTAGTGAGGAAGGGTAACAAGGTTGAAGGGCATGTTTAGGTATGTTGAGTCTAGATCCTGACACACAGCCTGTGTATATGGTTATAAAGAATGGTGTTATAGGTAAAGTGATAATAAAAAATAAGAAGGTGTTTATATAACTTAAATTAAATTATATGTGATTTTTAAATCCCTAATTATTTAGTAAAATATTAAATATAAACCACTCAGGTCTTTGACATCAACTAGTCTAAGCACTTAATATAAGACAAGGGTGGCCATAAAAGACCTAAAGGGTAAGAATGATAGAGGTAGGGGTATGATAAATTATGAGAGTATGTAATTTTTTTTGATTTTAGTTGAAAAGGATGTTGATAATTCCATTAATTCACCACAAACACCTATAGGTGTCCGTGTACCTTGAAGATCAATTTAGGCCTATAAGGCCTAAAACCCTACTTAAACCCTCAGAACTCAACTTCATTATTTTGATAAATAAAGATACTAAATTAGATGTAAGGACATAAAATGTTGTATTATTAAGTAAAATGTCTTAAAAATTGTGTAAAATATATGGGAAAATAAATAGAGTGCCTTTTGGCCTAAAATCATTCCTCAAGCTCTCTCCTCACATTCTGTTAGTTTGATCTACAAGTTTGGATGTTCATACCTTATAAGAGGATATTCATGGGGTAATATGATATTAATTGAATTTAATAACCCATATTAACTTTAAATCCATGTAAAAGAGATTTGGTTTTATGGGGGCATCTGTATGAAAAATCCTTAACACCATGATCATGTCTAGACTACCTAGTGGAAACCTAAGGTCTACCAACCTTTGCTCAGCTATGACCATACAAGATGCATGGGACTAGGATATATTATGGATGTTTTAGGGGGTGTATGAATTAAATATTCATATCCTTAATTCTTAAATATATGTCTTGTGATTTATGAATCATCGTTAGTATGGTATATCGCTCTAAACCCTCTAAAGCCACCATGGAGAACCCGATAGACAAGAGACTCTTCCTAATGATTCAAATGACCATGAAAAAACATGAAAACATAAATAGGAAACCTAAATGTCATATTTTCTCCATATTCACTAAATATTTGTCACTTTTAAGATAAAATGTATACAAAAATAACTTATAAGGCATAGTTTTTAGGTTATTTCCATGTTTATAGAGCATATTTGAGTTCTTGAGTGAGTTGACAGGCCTTTTGGGATTGTGTAGACATGGAATATTATTAAAAAAACCACCATTTAACCTTTATAATAGTATATAAAATATTTATGAGTAGACTCAAACTCAATTGAGGAGATAAACTTCATTTGTATTAAGAAGTGAGTGTTATAGACCTATTCACATAGTGAAGAGGCTTTTTATGAGCAGAAGCATCCTTGTATAAAATTATATAGGACATTTCCAAATTAAAAAAGTTGGAGTAGGTATAATCCTTGGGTCTCTCTCCCACTAGGATTTCAAATGCATTGAATGGGTTATGAGTGGCATAAATGGTAGCATCTAGATGAGTAATGGACATGATCAAATAGGTAATTACCCTCCCATAATAGGTGTATAACATTCTCACTACATATAAAGGAGTGATGGAATAGTTTCAAGGTACATTATGTCTTCATGGGGTCAACTATGACCATGAATAGGACATATACTCCACTCCTATGCCCAAAAGGGCTCATTAAAGGCCATTACGCAACCAAAGCAATGCATGTAAGGAGTTATATGACTATTACTACCCCTCATTCATGGTTGTAACTAGTTATTAGATTAACTATGGTCATCATCTCTTCTACACTACACTTATAAAATACATTATCCTTCTCTCTCCTTCTCATGTTCTTTAAATTGGGCTTCAAAAGCCATTATATGTATCCCTCTACTAGGTATGAGAAAGTTCTACCCATTTATATTTGACATTTTGAGATAATATAAAGAGTAATTCAACCTCCTTTTATTTTGGTATTATAGTGTGCTATTTTCACCTAGGTACTAGTAGATTATCTTATACAAGTTACATGGTGTGTAAATGTTTTTATGTTTATGATCATAGTGAAAATTGATTGATAGTGTCTTAAATCAAACCTCTCATTAATCATCTTGATGTAATAGTCATTTATCACAACCTCTATGTCAAACACTGATGTGTTGGATTTTTTTTTTTTTTTTTAATTTTTTTTTTGAGAGAGAGAGAGAGAGTAAGTAATTAGTCTTTGTTTTATCCATAAGTATTATTTAAAGGTCAAGTAGAGGAAACACAACATATTGGTACATCACCTCCTATATCATATATTTGATTTCATTCATTTCTCTATCTCTTTTCACTAGGAAAACAAGTAGTTTTAGGCATTTATTTTAGATGATGCATCAAGGGATATATCCCCAAATAATAGATTCACCTCACTCAATATGCTACCCACACTTATAGACAATTTAATTTTATCAGTTGGATGAGGCAAATCTAAAACACCTTTACCAAAAGGGTGAAATCTAGACTAATAAAAATTTATTGTATGCCTAGTGGGATAATGATTCAAGTGAGTTAGAACACTGACTCTCAAAAAAAATTTGATCTCAAGGAGCTTTAATTCTCTAGTATAAAATTAGCATATGAGTTTCATGCCAAAATTAGTCACATTGTATTCATCAAAAGGTAAGGAAGTTTATTTTTTTGAATTGTATTTGGATTTTACTATAAGGAAGAGGTACCCTAGGTATAATCCTTATCCTACACCCCCTAATTATCCTATTCCTATTAAAAAAAGTACTAATACAACTTCCACATCTTTAATGGATAGGCTTAGAAACCAAACCATTATACCCTTCAATGGTGGCATCCCTCTTACCCTAAATGAATTTTATGATATCCCTACTATTGCACTCAAATATCTCCCATATTTCACAATTGAAAACTCTAGCACTAGTATTAAACACATTACCAACATATCAAACCTTTGTTCAATGTACAATGTGACTCAAAAAAGTGTAGCAATGAGGTTGTTAGCTACCTCATTAAGAGAATGTACAATGTGACTCAAAAAAGTGTAGCAATGAGGTTGTTAGCTACCTCATTAAGAGGGAAGGCACTTTAGTGGTATAGATGTATTACACCTATATATATATCAACACTTGGGATGAGTTCTGGGATCTGTTATGTAAACACTTTGAGGATAGAAGTGACCACTTATCCCTAGTAGGGAAATTAACCACAATCAAAAGTGCTCTTCAAGAGTTTATGGTGGAATTTAACTATAGGTTTTAGAAAACTTGGGATAGGATCCCAATAGTAGTTAAACCAAACCATAGTTATGCCTTATTTTATTATTTAAGATCCCTCAATTCTAATGTAGCATTCATGATATAGTCTATGGGTAGGAATAGATTCTCTAATGTGTATGAAGTGGTAATAAAGGAAAAAAATTCTCATGGAAGTAGGTAAGCTTACACCAAGGCCCCTCATGCCATTTTTCCTAGAGATACAACCTCATATGCCTAATATTACCCCAATACCAATGTCAAAAAACCATGAGAAGGTAGATACTAGTTAGGCAGATAAAATGGTCAAACTTGAAGGGTTGCTCAAGGTATAAAACAACAAGATAGTTGTCTTTGAGAGGAAATAAATTCTACCTCTTACACCATATAAAATGTCTTATCAATATCCTTATCAGCCTTATAAATTCAAAAAACCTCTATATCAAGATAATTCACAAGGTTAAGGGCAAATCACTGAATCAAGGCCATACAATAGATTTAATCATAATTCTATCAATACTTCTAGAACATTATTTCATACTCAAAATAACTATTATCAAGAATTCCAATGGTATTAACATTGGGGATAGTCTCATGAATAGTCAATAACCCCAATTAAAGGTGTTAATCAAGATTTTCTTATGCATTAGAATCAAGATCCTCCTATGCAACATAACTAGGCTCCTCTTACACAACACCAAGAAGTTCCTCTTATACAACATGGAGAGACTCATTTCATGACTCAATATAAAATTACAAATAAAAAAGTAATGATTGGAGGATAATCACAATCAAATGCTACCTTTTTCAACTTTCAATAAGGATAAAATTATTTTGGATACTGTATAATCAATTAGCTTGAAATTTCAATCAATGTGGGCATTCCTATTATAGCTAATACAAGGGATAAAAGAAGGGTAATAAATGGTGATTCATAGGTTGGGAGGTAACCCTATTCATCTTCCCAAACACATTAGAATACTAATGAACAATATGCATCCCTTAAGACCCCACAAATCTAAAAGGTTTAAAATGATAAGGGTCCATTCATACCTTAGTTTATTAAAGCTTCAAGTAGTACTATTATTTCCAAGTTGAAATGAAAGGTTATTACCCATCACATTAGACTTATAAACCATATAAATAAGTCTCATTTCACATGTCACCATACCAATATGGGACACATTTTTTATTTTAAGTTATAAATACCTATTTCATGAAGAATTATCCAAACTCCACATCTTAAACAAGCAAATAAAAAAAGGTGCAGTCTTCACAATTTCTAGTTAGCCTATTCAACCTCAATAAACCAAGGTAAACAAACCCCCTAATTATATATTTATATCATAATAATATACTTCTTAGTATATAATTATATGATAGATAGTGGGGCAAGTACATCTATCATGCCAAAATCAATAGCAGACAAGTTGGGGTTGAAATATGAACCTAAATTTAAAGAAGTCTTACAACTAGATGGGTCCCTACTAAGACTATTGGTGTACTTAATGACCTAAAACATATCCTATATACTTTCTCCAATTTCATGATATCCTAAGATGTTGTAGTGGTTTATCTACCCCTATTTTTTCCTTATGTTTATCTAGGGATTTCACTATTAAGATAGGAGGATACCTATCTTCTAATTGGTATTATAGGTCTTTAGAACTAGGTATGGGACCAAAGTCACCATTAGGTCTGAGCCTATATCTAGGTTTCATTTAGAACCTTAGAAGCCTAATCTATCCAATGTTAACTATACAATTATTTATAAAGTTGAATACCCTAAAGAATAAGATCTAGTTGATCCACTTGAGGGCATATCAAATATGTTTTTAGATGAGTGTGGGACAAATAACCATAGTTATGATCCATATAAGAGCATTGAAGAAGAAGTCTTGGGGATATATTTTATTCATGAGGAGGAATAAGTCATACCAACCCTTACCAATCCATGTTAAGATAATGATGGAGTATAGAGTTTATTTTTTAATGGTTCTAGGTGAAAAAATGGAGGTGGATTAGGTGTCATGATTATCTCTCCTTCTAAGAAAAGGTATTTTTTTACCATAATATTTCAAATCAAATTCACATGTAGCATAAAATAATATGATGCCTTGATTCATGGGATGCAATGGACAAGGACAAGAGGTATCAAGCTAATGCATGTTATGGGAGATATGAATTTCTTGTATATTAGGTGAGAGGGAAGAATTCAATAAAAAAATACACTAGTAAAGGCATACAAGCATAGGGTCTGAGACCTCCTAGAGGAATTTGAGGCCTATGGCATCTTCTCAATCCCAAAAGAGTCTAATCATTATGTAGATAGGTTGGTAGGAATAGGGGCACAATATGACATCCCATAGGAATTTAAGAGTTTGAAGGATTAATCCCAAATCAAGGTAGTTTGTAGACTCTTGTTTCTTTATAATTAAGTAAGCTAGAAAGTCTTTGATAGTGATAGGTAGATAGTATTTTTATTTTAAGAAGAGTCATAATTTTAATCAAGAAACCAAGGTAGAATTCAATTATAGTATCATGACTAGATTGTTCAATTAAAGTCAAACAAACTTCCTAAGGGATTAGTGACTCTTGAAAACATCTTAAATTAAGATGACTATTTGAGAAGTGATAAAGTTGGCATGTCAACTAAGGAAGAATGCTCTGAGAAGGTCACCACCTTTAAGGATAAGCTACTCAAACTAGGCAAAGTGAACACTAGATAAGAAAGGATAACCTTCATAGAGTTGTTTAATGAATTTGTAGACATCTTTACTTGGGAATACAATGACTTAAAAGGGTTTGACCCTAGTTTATCTAAAGATACTATAGAATTGTAATAAAGTCCCAAACCTATGAGGTTGAATAAAATATTTGTTAACCCCAATATTGAACTCCTTATGAAGAAAGAGATAACTAAATTGATTGATTCCAACATCATATTACCCATCAAACACTCTTCATGGGTGTCTAACCTTATGCCTATAATAAAAATAATGTGGAGATAAGGTTATGTGTGTACTTTACAGATATTAATAGGGTGTCATTGATAAGCCACTACCCCTTTCCATATATGGATCATATTCTCCAAAAGGTTTTAGTTTCATAATGTTTCTCCTTGCTTGATGGATACTCAAGGTATAACCAGGTGTTGGTGAAAGAAAAGGACCAATAGAAAACTACCTTCATAAGCACTCATGCTTACACATATATGCCTTTTGGGATATATAATGTAGGGGTTACCTTGTAAATGGAAATGTATGTATCCTTCCAAGAATTCATCAATGAGATGGTGCTCATATATGTCAATGACATCACCATCTTCTCCAAATATACCGAAGATCACTTGACACATTTAAGGTAGGTATTTGATAGGTATAGGTAGAATGGGGTCTCTTTAGACCCCAAAATGTACATTTTTTGAAGTCCATGAGGGAATAATTTTAGACCATATTGTGTCTCAGGAAGACCTATCTATAAACCCTTAGAGGGTGAGTGAAATTCTAGCTCTATCACTATGCAAACATAAGAAAGTATTGCAATGTTTTTTGGGTAAGATCAATTTCATTAAAAGGTTCATTTTTAGATTTTTTGAGTTGGTTAGACCTATAAATTATATTCTCATGAAACATAATGACTTCACTTGGAATAGGGAGGGAAATTTGAGTTTTGAATCCATTAAATGACTATTACTCAATCACCAAAGACTTCTTTTTGTATGCCTTCTCAATCAATGACACCATATATTCCATGTTGATGTAACAAGATAGTGAGGGCCTTAAGTATCCCATAAATTTAATTAGCTAAGCATTGGAGGATTAGTGATAGGCATACCCTCAATCAGCTATAAAGTATTTGACAATGATAGGTAGATAGTATTTTCTCTGTAAGAAGTGGCAAAATTTTGCTCAAGTAACCAAGGTAGAATTCAACAACAGTATGGTCAATAGATTATTCAATTAAAGACAAATAAACTTCCTAAGGGATTAGTGACTCTTGAAAACATCTTAAATTAAGATGACTAGTTGAGAATGGATAAGGTTAGCATGTAAACCAAGGAATAACACTATGAGATGGTCACCATCTTTAAGGATAAGATACTCTAGCTAGGTAAAGTGAACACTACATAAAAAAGGACAACCTTCATAGAGTTTTTTAAGGAGTTTTTAGACATATTTTCTATGGAATACAATGACTTAAAAGGGTTTGAACCTAGTTTATCCCAAGATACTATATAATTAGAAGAAAGAGCCAAAGCTTTGAGGTAAAAGCAAAGATCATTTAACCCCAAGATTGAAATCCTTGTGAAGAAATAAATGACTAAATTTATTTATTCCAACATAATATTCCCCATCAAACACTCTTCATGGGTGTCTAACCTTGTGCCTATAATAAAAAATAATTGGGAGATAAGGTTATGTGTGAACTTTAAATATCTTAATAGGGTGTCATTAATAGACTACTACCCATTTCCATCTATGGATAAGATTCTCTAAAAGGTTTTAGGTTCACAATGTTTCTCATTTCATGATGGATACTTAGGGTATAACTAAGTGTTGGTGAAGGAAGATGACTAACACAAAACTACTTTCACAGCTAAATGGGGCACTAATGCCTATAGGAATATGCCCTTTGGGCTATCTAATGTAGGCATTTCCTTCTAAATGGAAATGGATGTAACCTTCCAAGAATTCAATAATAAAATGGTGTTCATATATCTTAATGACATCACCATCTTCTCCAAAGATTCCAAATTTCACTTGACACATTTAAGGCAGGTATTTGATAGGTGTAAGTATCATGGGGTCTCTTCAAACCCTAAAATGTACATTTTTTAAATCCATAAGGGATGATTTTTAGGCCACATTGTGTCTAAGGAATACCTCTCTATAGACCATGAGAGGGTGAGTTCAATTCTATCTCTATCACTACCCAAACATAAGAATATAATGTAAATTTTTTTGGGTAAGATCAACTTCATTGGTTTTTTTTTTTTTTGGATTTTTTGAGTTGGTTAGATCACTAAGTTTTATGCTCAAGAAGCATAAGGACTTCACATGGACTAGGGAAGGAAAGATAAGTTTTGAATCTATCAAACAAACTATAACTCAAACACCCACTCTCCTCAACCCTAATTTCTCTAAAGAGTTATTTTTGTATGTCTTATCAACCAATGACACCATATATAACATGCAAATTTAGCAAGATAGTGAGGGCCTTGAGTAGCCCATAAATTTATGTAGCCAACCATTAGAGGGTTAGTGATAGGTATATCCTCAGTCAGTTGGAAATTCTTTGATAGTGATAGGTAGATAGTATTTTTCCTATAAGAAGAGGAAGAATTTTTCTAAAAGAACCAAGGTGATCAAATTGTTCAATTAAAGATAAAAAAATTGCTAAGGGACTAGTGAATCTTGAAAACATCTTAAATTAAGATTTTTAGTTGAGAAGGGATAAGGTTGGAATGTGAAATAAGGAATAACACTATGAGATGATCACCATCTTTAAGGATAAGCTACTCAAACTAGGAAAAGTGAATACTAGATAATAAAGGACAACCTTCATAGAGTTGTTTAAGGAGTTTACAGACATATTTATTTGGGAATATAGTAGCTTAAAAGGGTTTGACCCTAGTTTATCCCAAGATACTATACAATTATAAGAAAGTTCCAAACCTATAAGGTAGAATCAAATATCAGTTAACCCTAAGATTAAACTCTTTATGAACAAAGAACTAGCTAAATTGATTAATTCCAACATCATATTCCCTATCAAACACTCTTCATGGGTGTCTAACCTTGTGCCTATAATAAAAATAATGGGGAGATAAGGTTATGTATGGACTTTAAAGATATTAATAGGGTGTCATTGTTAGACCATTACCCCTTTCCATCTATGTATTAGATTCTCCAAAAGGTTTTAGGTTCATAATGTTTCTCCTTGCTTGATGGATACTCAAGGTATAAATAGGTATTGGTGAAAGAAGAAGACTAGCACAAATATACCTTCACAATTAATTGGGGCACTTATGCTTACAATAATATTCATTTTAGGCTATCTAGTGTAGTGGTTACCTTCCAAAGGTAACTTGATGTATCCTTCAAAGAATTCATTAATGAGATGGTGCTCATATATCTTGATGACATCACCATTTTCTCTAAAGATGCCAAAGATCACTTGACACATTTAAGGTAGGTATTTGATAGGTGTAGGTAGTATTGGGACCCTTAGAACCCTAAAATGTACATTTTTTAGTCCATAAGGGATGAATTTTAGGCCACACTGTGTCTAAGGAAGACCTATCTATAGACCCTAAGAGGGTGAGTGCAATTCCAGCTCTATCACTACCCAAACATAAGAAAATACTATAAAGTTTTCTAGGTAAGATAAATTTCATTAGAAGGTTCATTTTCATTTTTGTTGAGCTGGTTAGACCTCTTAATTTTATGCTTAAGAAACATAAGGACTTTACATGGACTAGGGAAGGAAAGAGAAGTTTTAAATCCATCAAATAGACTATTACTTAATCACCCACATTCCTCAACCTAATTTTTCCAAAGACTTATTCTTTTATGCCTTATCAACCCATGACACCATATCTACCATGTTGATGCAAAAAGATAGTGAGTGACTCAACTAGCCCATAGTTTTATTTAGCCAAGTACTGGAGGGTTAGTGAGAGGTAAACCCTCAGTCAACTAGAAAGTCTTTGAAAGTGATAGGCAGATAGTATTTTTCCTATAATAAGAGGCATAATTTTACTCAAGGAACCAAGGTATAATTAAATAATAGTATGGTGAACATATTTTTCAATTAAAGAAAAACAAACTTCTTAAGGGATTAGTGACTCTTTAAAACATCTTAAATTAAAATAAATAGTTGAGAATGGATAAGGTTGGCATGTCAACCAAGAAAGAACACTTTTAGCAGGTCAGCATCTTTAAGGATAGGCTACTCAAACTAGGAAAAGTGAACACTCGATAAGAGTGGAGAACCTTCATAGATTTTTTTAAGGAGTTTGTAGACATTTTTTCTTGGGAAGATAGTAGCTTACAAGGGTTTAAACCTAGTTTGTCCGAAGATACTATAAAATTGGAAGAAAGTGCCAAATTTATGAGGTAGAAGAAACGATCTATTAACCCCAATATTTAAATCCTTATGAATAAATATCTAACTAAATGGAATGATTCAAACATCATATTTCTCATGAAACACTCTTCATGGGTGTCTAACCTTGTGCCTATAATAAAAAATAATGAGGATATAAGGTTATGTGTAGACTTTAAAGATATTAATAGGGTGGGATTGATGGACCCCTACCCATTTCAATCTATGGATCAGATTTTTAAAATGGTTTTAGGTTCATAATGTTTCTCCTTACTTGATGGATACTTAGGGTATAACTAGGTGTTAGTGAGAGAAGAGGACCAACACAAAACTACCTTCATAAATAAGTGGGGCACTTATGCTTACAATAATATGCCCTTTAGGATATCTAATATATGGGTTATCTTCCAAAGGGAAATGGATGTAGCCTTCCAATAATTAATCAATACGATGGTTCTCATATATTTTGATAACATCACCATCTTCTTCAAAGATTCTAAAGATCACTTGGTACATTTAAAGTAGGTATTTTCAGGGTGTAGGTAGCATAGGGTCTCTTTTAACAGCAAAATTGACATTTTTATAGTCTATGAGGGAAGAATTTTAGGGGAAATTATGTATAAGGAAGACCACTTTATAGACCCTGAGAGGGTGAGTGCAATTTTATCCCTATCATAACCCAAACATAAAAAAATACTATAATTTTTTTTTGTAAGATCAATTTCATTAGAAGGTTCATTTTTTAATTTATTGTGTTGTTTAGACCTCTAACTTATATGCTCAAGAAACATAAGGACTTCACATGGATGAGGGAAGGAAAGAGAGGTTTTGAATCCATCAACTAGATTATTACTTAGTCACCCACTCTCCTTAACCCTAATTTCTCCAAAGACTTTTTTTTGTATGCCTTCTCAACCAATGACACAATATCTACCATGATAATATAATATAGTGAGGGCCTTATATAACCCATGAATTTATTTAGACGAGCATTGGAGGGTTAGTGATAGGTATACCCTTAGTCATATGGAAAGTCTTTGAAAGTGATAGGTAGATAGTATTTTTCCTATAAGATTAGGCTAAATTTTGGTTAAGGAACCAAGGTAAAATCTAATAATAATATGGTGACTAGATTATTCAATTAAAGATAAAAAAAACTTCCTAATGCATTAGTGACTATTGAAAACATCTAAAATTAATATGACCAATTGAGAAGGGATATGTTTGTCATGTCAACCAAGGAAGAACACTATGAGAAGGTCACCATCTTTACACATAGGCTACACAAACTAGGCAAAGTGAACACTAGATAAGAAAGGACAACCTTCATAGATTTGTTTAAGGAGTTTGCAAACATCTTTGCTTAGGAATAAAATGACATAAAAGGGTTTTACCCTAGTTTATCCCAAGATATTATAGAATTGGAAGAAATTGCCAAACTTATGAGGTAGAAGCAAAGATCAGTTAACCCTAAGATTAAACACCTTATGAAGAAAGAGATGACTAAATTAATTGATTCCAACATCATATTCCCCATCAATCACTCTTCATGGGTGTCTAAATTTATTCCTATATAAAAAAAATGGTGAGATAAGGTTATGTGTGGAATTTAAAGATCTTAATAGGGTGTCATTGATATACCACTACCTCTTTCCATCTATGGATTACATTCTCTAAAAGGTTTTAGTTTCACAATGTTTCTCCTTGCTTGATTAATACTTAAGGTATAACCAAGTGTTGGTGAAAAAAGAGGACCAACACAAAACTACATTCACAACTAAGTGTGGAACATATAATTAAAATAATATTCCCTTTAGGAAATCTAATGTAGGCGTTACCTTCCAAAGGTAAATGGATTTAGCCTTCCAAGAATTCATCAATTAGATGGTATTATTATATATCAATGACATCACCATCTTCCCAAAAGATTTCAAATATCACTTGACACATTTAATGTAGGTATTTGATAGGTGTAGGTAGTATGGGGTCTCTTTGAAGCCCAAAATGTACATTTTTTTAGTCCATGAGGGAAGAATTTTAGGCCACATTGTGTCTAAGGAAGATCTCTCTATAGAATCTAAGAGGGTGAGCATAATTCTATCTCAATCACTATCTAAACATAAGAAAATGATGTAAAGCTTATTGGGTAAGATGAATTTCATTAGAAGGTTCACTTTTGGATTTGTTGAGTTGGTTAGACCTCAAACTTCTATGCCGAAGAAATAAAAGGATTTCACATGGACTAGGGAAGGAAATAAAAGTTCTAAATCCATCAAATAGACTATTACTCAATCACCCACTCTCCTCAACCCTAATTTATCTAAATTATTATTTTTGTATGCTTTCTCAATCAATGACACCATATCTACAATGTTGATGTAATAAGATAGTGAGTGCCTTTAGTAGATGATAACTTTATTTAGCCAAACATTGTAGGGTTCATGATAGGTAGACCCTTAGTCAGCTAGAAAGTCTTTGATAGTGATAGGAAGATAGTATTTTTCTTGTAAGAAGAGGTAGAATTTTTCTCAAGGAACCAAGGTGGAATTTAAAAATAGTATGGTGACTAGATTATTCAATTAAAGACAAACAGAGTTCCTAAGGGATTTGTGACTCTTGAAAAAATCTTAAATTAAGATTACCAATTGAGAAGGGATAAGTTTGGCATGTGAACCATGGAAGAACACTATGAGAAGGTCACCATATTTAAGGATAGGCTACTCAAACAAGGCAAAGTAAACACTAGATAAGAAAGGAAAACATTCATAGAGTTGTTTAAGGAGTTTATAAACATCTCTACTTGGGAATATAGTGACTTAAAAGGGTTTGAACCTAGTTTATCTGAAGATACTATAGAACTATAATAAAATTCCAAATATATTAGGTAGAAGCAAATATCATTGAATCCCCATATTGAACTCCTTATGAAGAAAGAGCTGACTAAATTGATTGATTTTAACATCATATTCCCCATCAAAGACTCTTCATGGGTGTCTAACCTTGTGCCTATAATAAAAAATAATGGAGTGATAAGGTTATGTGTGAAATTTAAATATATTAATAGGGTTTCATTGATAGACCACTACCCCTTTCCATTTATGGATTATATTCTCCAAAAGGTCTTAGGTTCACAATGTTTCTCCTTGCTTGATGGATACTCAAGGTGTAACCAGGTGTTGGTGAAAGAAGAGGACCAACACAAAACTACATTCACAACTAAGTGGGGCACTTATGATTAAAATAATATGCCCTTTGGGTTATATAATGTAGGGGTTACCTTCCAAATGGAAATGGATGTAACCTTCCAAGAATTCATTAATGAGATGGTGCTCATATATCTAGATGACATAACCGTCTTCTCCAAATATGCCAAAGATCACTTGACACATTTAACATAGGTATTTTATAGGTCTAGGTATTATGGGGTCTCTTTGAACCCCAAAATGTACATTTTTGTAGTCCATGAGAAAATAATTTTAGGCCACATTGAATCTAAGGAAGACCTCTCTATAGACCTTGAGAGGGTGAGTGCAATTCTAGCTTTATCACTACCCAAACATAAGAATATAATGTAAATTTTTTTGGGTAAGATCAATTTCATTAAAAAAATTATTTTTGGATTTTTTGAGTTGGTCAAACCTCTAAATTTTATGATCAAGAAATATAAGGACTTCACATGGACTAGGGAAAGAAAGAGAAGTTTTGAATCTATCAAAAAAACTATAACTCAAGCACCCACTCTCCTCAACCCTAATTTATCTAAACACTTTTTTTTGTATGCCTTCTCAACCAATGAAACCATATCTACCATACTGATGAAACAAGATAGTGAGGGCTTTGAGTAGCCCATAACCTTATTTAGCCAAGGATTAAAGGGTTATGAATACATGTATACCTATGTATAAAACATGTGCTTGTAGTCATGAGAATTATTTAAACAAATAGGCATATGGTTTCCAAAAAAAATATCTATCATAGTGGTCCACCATAGCATCAAGGACATCCTTCTTAAACAATATTTGAGTGAGAAAAGGGTAGGTTGGGTAACTAGATGAATGGAGTATGATATAGAAGTGAAGGTAACAAAATTAATGAGGGGTAGAGGACTATGTGATCACTTGGGATTAGATGTTAAGGAGAAAAAATATGTGGTATTAGAAATGCATAGTGATCATCAAGAAAATACACCTACACCTTCTTCTTGATGGACTCAAGACATTATAAGATTCCTTCAATCAAGAGAATTTATTATAGGCCTAGATAGGACATAAATAAGGTATTATAGGTTATAATTGATTAATTATGTATTGTTAAATATAGTATTATTCAATAATAATATTGATTCCATGATCTTAAGATGTATGGAGACTACTCAGATTAAGAAGCTCCTTGATTAGTTTAATGATGGGCCTATAGGAGGGAACTTTGTAGCTAGGACTATAGTATCAAGGTTAATGAGAGCAGGCTACTTTTGTCCAAGATTATTCATGTACTCTCATGCTTGGCTTAGGATATGTCATAAGTGTGCCATGTTCATTGGTAAATAAAGACTAGCTTCCTTGCCCCTCAAACCCATCCAAGTGGATTAACCTTTCATGTAGTGGGGCCTAGATTTTTTAGGCATGATACACCCTCCATCTAGTTTAGGCCACAAATCGGTCATGACTACTATAGACTACTTCACTAGGTGGGTATAAGTACTATCCCTTAAGGAGGCAAATGATAACTTAGTCTTGGAGTTCTATGATAGCTTAGTGACAAGATTTAGGGTCCCTTCCAAAATCATATTAGATAATGAACTATATTTTAGTGGTGCAAGGGTAAGTGAATTGGATATAATTTATGGTATTTACTTCATTGATTCCTCAAACTACTATCCTTAGGGTAATGGAATTACAAATTCCACCAATAAGAACCTAATCATAATCATAAAGAAAACTATGGAAGACAACTAAATAGAGTGGCATATCAAACATAGGATAGCCTTGTGGGAAGAAAGGATTACTCTCAAGAGATCTACTTTATGCAATAATAAATTCATCATGTTTATAAATAAATCTTGGATCAAAGAAGATAAAGAATACCTACACTTCTAATTAGGAATACATTTGTTAAGTGGGATCATGACCAAGATGGGGATTTGTTATACCTAATTAGGGGATCAATTATCATAATACACTATTCTAAGGATGGTTAAAAATCCTCTAGACTAACATAATCACACAATAACCCTAAAGGGGTCCTAGGTTTTATATTTCTCTTATGTCTAGTAACAATAAAGTAAATCCAATATAGTGCCCCCCAAAGCTTGTGGCACAAATTTGGGGTTAGAAAAAAAAAACTAAACTAAACAAACATAGAATACATATATTCATGCAAATGTATATGGAATCCTAATGCATGTAAGAGAAGAACAACTGCATTATCTATCTACTCTTAGAAAGGAAAAATAAAGTTAGGAATACTTACCTTTGAAGAAGAACCCATCGAGCCTCAATCTCTCCCTTAGCCAAGGTGTTTTACAAGAAATTATTATGTTATGTGAGGATAGAAAATACAAATCATCTCAAGGATACATAACCTATATATGCATCCAAAATACTTCTCCACAAGACAAGATCTATATCTCCAAAGAAAGTATGGAACCCTAAGATCTATTCCACAAGTAGAACGGTCAATAATCAGATGTTCATTCACACTTATTCTTCTTCACTCCTCTATTTTCAAGTGGTTGGAAATGAACTTATATATATATATATATATATATATATATATATATATATATATATATATATATATATATATAGTCAGATCATACCCTAAATCCTTCTAAATATGTCAGTTATATGGGGTCATCCTAGTTGACCCTATATGTTTTTAAGAGATAATTCACTAGGTCCTAAGCTATGTTGGGTAAAGGGCTAAAAAGATCCAAAGTTAAAAATACCCAAAAATAGTATAGGGTTGACCTAGTCAACCTTGTAAAATAATCATTGGCTAAAATTTTTACAAGGTTGACCTAGTTGACCTAGTACAACCAACTATCAAAAAGGGGATAAGGCAAGGAAAAAGAGGATAAAGATGTGAAAAATATTTGGAATGGGTACAACTAAGAATAATAATACTAGGTTAAATTTTTTTATGAGACAAGTGTGTAGATGGAAAGTGGAAAAAGGGACAGTAATATTATAAAGCACCAATGGTCTACTCACCCCTTCCCTAGTGCAACCCTTAAGGCATGCACTCAAAGAGATTGAGACTCAATGGGTTCTTACAAGATACAAAGTGTTAGTAAGCAATAAAATTTTGAAAATATTATGTGTATATATATGCCCCATTATAATCTCATCATGTGTCATGCAATTTCAACTCAGGATGGTGCCTTAGGAATAGAACATGATAACACACAATGCTAATGCTAAGTAAAGTGCAGTAAGTAGAAAATAAGATAAAGGAAAGGATATAATTGAAAAACACATACCTTTACTTACCTTAGTGTTATAGATACATAAATATATTTCAAGATAAAATAAAGGCATCTAATGTGAAGAACATTAGGTGGACCTATAGAAATTAGTGCGAAAAATAGGCAAAAATAAAATAAATGGAATATAGGCATATGATAGTTGAAAATATTCTCTAGGTCATTATGATTCTAACACATTTTATGATTTTAAAAATAGATGAATAGAAACAAATATTTAAGCAAAATAAGGAATTTCCCTAAAAATAATTGAAAATTTTGAATCATTGAAAAGTGGTTTTAAATAGGGATAAAGAGAAGTCATTTTTTATTTTAACTTGTGAGGGATATAAAAAAGAGATATAAAAGACCAAATGAGCTAGTATGACAAGGAGATGATATGATATATTAGAAGGAGCTCTAGGAGTGGTAACAAGTATAGAACATATATGGGCATGATAGGTCCTAGTAGAGGAGAGGGTTATGCATTTATCTATAGTGATGTAGATGACACAGACACATACAATGACCATAACCTATATGACATAGGCATAGGAGTAGGAGAGAGTGATACACATGGTGACAATAGCCTAGTTGTCATGGGTAAAATCACAGGTGGAACATCTACAAGGATAGGTGCATGGATTTAGATCTTTAAAACCCTCATTATAACATTGTATGAAAAGGGGTCAAACTGAGGCATCAACAAGTAGTATGGCTATGCCACAAGATAGACAAGATGGGGCCCATCCATAGAGATGGAAAATTGTATATTCTTGTATTTTTTGTATCAAAACTCATTGTGTGTGTGTGTGTGTGTGTGTGTGTGTGTGTGTGTGTGTGTGTGTGTGTGTGTGTGATGGATCATTTTGGCATGTTGATGTTGATTGTGTATTTTGTTTTTATTAGGATTGTGGTTGTGGATGGTTTGTATATATTTATTTCTATCACATGTATTTAGTTTTTTGTTATATATGCTATATGAAATATATGAGATGTGGTTTCTTTTCTAGCATTATGTAGAAGACATGCATGTTTAAAAAGAAATAGGAAAAAAAGGCTTGGTAAAATATAATCAATCAAAAATGTACTACACATTACTTTAAGTTGGGAAATGTGTAATAACAAAAAATGATTAAGTATAACTAACCAAAAAATGGTAAAAAAATTTAAAAAAAGGGATTTATTTTTAAACTAAGAGAAATATTTTTACACCAAATTAAAAAAAAAAATCACACTAACTCCCATTGGGAAATTTGAAAATTATGAAATAAAATGGAAGGTACATAAAATATAAGAAATGGTATAAAAATATATCAATTAATTCCATCAATCATACTATATCACATTGGGAAGTATAAGATAGAAAAAATTGGGAAAAGGTTTGACCTAGTATTTGTCAAACTAATTCAAAATGGGAAGTATGAAAAATTCAAGTAATGGTTGGATTCTTAGATGCACTCAAAAATAAGAGCATAAAAGTGAAATAAAAATGAATTAAGCATAAAACATATTAAATCATGTAGGGAAGCATGTTAATGATGTGTAACTTCATAATCAATCACATCTTTTCTCATATTTGACATGTAATTTTTATTTGTGACTTGTATTATTGGAAACCATTGTGAGGAGGGCTAGGTCCTATCCATGATCATACACTCCAACTCCACAAAGGGGACACCACTAGATTATAATAATCAAGATAATCAGGTAACAAAGGATGTGGGTAATAGGAAGGTTTTATGATGGTAACTTTTGAGGAAAATTGAGTCCTATCCATGATCTCATAAAGTAACTCACAAATGAAATCCTAAGGGGAGTGCTCAGTAGACAAATCAATATTTCTCAAGAAGAAATATAAGTGATATAGGTAATGAAAAAGGGAATGTAAAAATCAAGACTTAGGAATCTTATGAGAAGACCTTAGGAGGTAAGAGGCATACTAAGGACATGAGAAGACACTAAGTGACTACTAACCATTAATGTACAAAGGAAACCTATTCACTATAGACACAAAAATTTGTAGTAAAATAAATGTGCTGATAAGATCAACTCATGAAGGTATATTGGTACAAGGAAAAATGAAATTTACCTACCTTCCCATGATGTGTTCCCAATTCTTTAGGACCCTTTACAAATCCATCTATGTACTATGAATATTAGGTACTTACATGAGAAAGTAGGTAACACTAAAATATTTTTTTATTCTCCTCTTCTAATCTACTACTCTATTGCAATCCAAAGTACCTCAGCTCTATCATGAGGCCAAATGTGGAGTTTGAGATTTAAATAGAATGAGATGTGATTTAAATCACATCTTTTAGTTTGATTTGATTTTTAAGAATATTTTTTCCTTTTATATCATTGCCTTTTTGTTTAAAATGATTTAGCTTTTAAATATTTATGGTTTTTGAATATTCCTCCTCCATATGGATTTGGAATGATGAATCATGAGAGATGTAGTGATACCAAAAAAATGATCTTTAGGCTAAGGCTGAAGGAAGTTAAGTAACCAAAGATAAAGATGGACTAGGACACTTAGGATTAACAGTTAACCAACATGTGATCTCAAGTCTAAATTATGTATATGCTTAGTTTATGGAAAGGAAATAAAGGGAAATAATGAAATCTAAAGTAGATATGTATAAATAAAGTATAATGAGATAAATTATTTTCTAATTGATGACATGGTAGTAAAAAACATGATGCAAGGGAATAAGCTTGTTATAACCAAGTCACATTGACAATTATCCATGAAAAAGAGATAAGAGAGAAAACAATCATGAAGACACAAGAAGAGAGTTTTTATAAAAAAAATCAAAACAAAAGATAAATCAATGATAAAAAAAGATAATCATATGTAAATATAAATGATAATATAAGCAAGATATAGTATAAAAGGTAAATTCACTATAAGAAAAATATGAATTTGACACATTATCAAATGATATAATATATAGATAAGTTATAATATTGGAGCACACATCCAATCCAAGTGTAGATGTAAAATCACAATGCATGTGCTCATAAATACTAATAAATATACCCACACACATTATCCAAAACATCAAATGGATCTCTATGTTTCTAATGTCTCATCAATCTTGAATGAAAATTGGTAAAAGACTTCTCTTCTAGTCTCCTCCATAGGAAAAGTAGGAATACTTCCATGGATCATGTTAAGGAGGTAAATCAAGCAAGGGATGCATGGGAGTGGGCTCTATGGGAGATGCAATAATCACTAGTGGGGAAAAATCCATAGGTCAGGTAAGATCCACAGGTGAAAGAATAAAGGTGGAGAAATATAAGATGATGAAGGGACCACAAGATATGATGGAACCATAAGAGGTGGAGCCATGGGATAAAAAGGAGGAGCCTTCTTGTAGGAATGACCTATGGTGAGTCCATGGACTACCAAGAAATATGTTACAAGAAAGGGGAATTTTAAATATCATCACCTTCACTTGAATGGTGATAGGTGGGATGGTAATGGGAAGCCACACATAACCTAAAAGAGGCATTTTATTTCTATGATATCCCTGGTAGGTGTTTCTTGTGGACTTGAGATTGAATTTTTAATATTGAATGGTTTTGATAAATTAAAGAGATGAAACACAAGTGCCTAAATATTTCTCAATCAATGCACACTTAACTTGGATATCACCTACTTAAACACTAGAATAAGGGAGGATCATCTGCATGAAGCAAAATCTCATTAGGAATCATATAGGCTATAATAAATATTAAGGAAAGATAACTTTCTATACTTTCATAAACATTGATTGACATCTCTTCACATTATTGTAATATACTATCCTTAGATCCAGATATGGTTGCTTCCCATCCTACTAGGGGAGGATAAGGGATATTCACCTTGAATAATATTTGCATGAGATGGTTTATATTATATGGACAAGTACTCATAATCTTAAGGAATGGAATTTATGATGGCAAATTAGTGAGCTCTATGATGGGATCCCATTAATCATAACCCATAAGAAGGTTGTTAGAAATAGGTGCATAGTGGTTAAGAAGTTCCTCAGAAGGAGGAGTTGAAGTACATTAGAATTTTTATTGATAATAAGTAGAAGTCTTAGAATAAGGTTGTAAATGATGTTGTGAAGATGAATTAGTTGGTTTAGGTTGATTTTGAGAAATGGTAGAAGAAATGTTAGTAGAAGCTTGATTGTCATTACTATTGGAAGATGAAGGAATGGTGGTTGAAATAAAATAGGAGGTGTTATCCAAGGGAAAATTAGAAATAGGATCATCAAAATTTATAATCTCATATTTTCCTAACTCATTTAAATGAGTTGGGGAATAATATTGGATAAAATGATATGTTTGAGATGGAGTGTAGATAGGTTGTGAATCAATGAAATCCACCACCCTTCAGATATTAGTCATATTAACCACATTCTCCTTGGAAGTGGGTTCAACAACACTTACTATATTATTGGTGGAAGGGGTGGGCTTTTCTTGGTTGTCTTGAATAGGTTGATGATTAGGAAGAGGGTCTTTATAGATATCTCAATGAGAAATAGTGTGATTTAAAGCTTGATATTTATCATGTGTTTTATTATCCTTAAAATAAATTTCATAGGCTTGTTTACACTTTTAGATGATAGAATCATGATCAAAATTAGGACCAAGAAGAAAATCCATAGCTAAATTATGAATTTGTCTATAGGTCACTTGATAATGACCCCAACCACTATGAAACTAACAAAACTTGTTAGGAGCATGCTAGGATTTCAAAGGATGGGTGGGGCCAATTTCTCTTAGAATAAGCCTATGTGGATTCTTAATAATTCAAATAACGATAGAGGTTTGTGAATGTTAATGTTGTTACGTGATGATAAATGAAGATTGGTATATTGTTGAGAAAGGGGAACTGGTGCTAAAGATTGGTTGGGAATGATAGCTTGAACATTATGAATGGTGTAATAAGAATCTATAACACCATCACTAGTAACATTATGATTTTTGTTCTTAAATAAGAGAAAAGGACCCACATAAGGTTGGGGTGGCTCAAATTAATGCATAAGTAAATCTTGATGTTTATCTTTGTCAATAGCCTCCTCTAAAGTTGGTGGAAATAGAGTGTAGACTCGATATTGTAATTTAGGAAAGAGGTCATTAGTAAAGAGATGGAAAATATTATCATCAGCCATGTTATGTTCACACTTATTTGACAAAGTTTTCCATATTTTAACAAAGGATTGAGTAGTTTTACTTTTATGTTATTTAAAATTTATCAAGTGGGACAAAGTGTTTTCAAAAATATAATTAGTTTGGAATTATTAAACTAAAGCATTCACTAAATATTCCAAATTAAAAATAAAATGAATTCTAAGTTGATTATACCAATATAGGGCATTACTTGTGAGGGATTGGCCAATATTTTGGTATTGGAAAATGTGTTCAATTTGACCCAATCCTTATAGATATTTCCAAATGTTTTAAGATCAAGGGTAGGATTAGTTGATCCATAAGAATAAATTGTAGGTGTGATACCTCATATATCAATGTTAGCAATTTGAGTAGTAAGAGGAACATTATGAAGATGATTAATGGTTTTATTGATCAAAGGAGGTTAAGGGATGAGATTGCCTTAATAATATCAAAGAGGAGGATGAGGAAATTTTTGGTTATGTGTTCCCTTAGACATTGGTTGAGGATGAGATTGAATATTAATAAGGTGGTTTTACATTCTCATCATTTGATTTGTGTTATGAGAATGAAAGGAATTCATTTGATTGAGTGTTTGTAACAACAATTGGTGTATTTTATTATCATAGTTAGAATAATTAGAGTTGGTATTCATGTTGGTATTAGTGGCTTGGGTACAAATATTGGTGTTGATAGGGGATTGAGAGTAACTATGAGAGTGTGAGACACTAGTGGTAAAATTTGAATGTGAAGCAAAAGATGGACTAGTGAATGGTTGAGAGGAATAAGAACTAGAAGAATTATTACCTTGAGTAGTAAACTAAGCACTAGTGGAAGTATTAAGGATAGTGGATATTATGAGAATTCCACTAGATTTAAAACCTTCCATGTTAGTGGATATACTAGGCATGGAGGTGGAATAAGTTAGAGAAGAAGAGGTCATGGTGTGAGAAGGGTTCATAATCAAAGGAAGAGGCTAAGAATCAAAGAAAGTGGTGCCCCCAAATCTCGTTAAGAATGTAGGAGTAGGTGAATTTTGCTCTTCAGATTGAACACTAATCATAAGATTGTAAATGGTAGAGGGATATTTTATTTGATATTGAAGAAATTTAGAGATAAAGAATATCACTTCATGGTTATACTCTAATTTGAGTTTGTCTTATAATGAGAAAAGAGGATTATGTTGTGAATAGGTATTAGGAGGAGTCCAATAGTTCATTGTGTAAGCAGAAATATGAACATCATTAGGATCCAAGAGAGGATCCCTACTTTGTCTATAGGAGACCCTATGAAGATTGGTAAAATTCATCATGTTTGTTTTCTACAAAAAAGTGTTATCATAAAATATAAATTCCATGACAAAGGGAAATAAAGAGAGATGAGAAATTAATGAAACAAGAAATGATAAAAATAGTACAAGATTGACTGGGTCGACTTAGCATAAAAAAGGTCCATAAATACTACAAGGTAGATGGGGTCAATCTACTACAATTAATAAAGGATGTAAAAAGAGTGAATAAGGTTTGGAAACAATGTAGGGTTGATTGGGTTGATCTAGTATAGTGAACAGAGGTTGGAAAAATGTAAAGGGTCAACTAGGTTGATCCAGTATAGTGAATAGAGTTTAGAAAAATGTACATGGTCGACTAGGTTGACCTAATACAATAGACATGGAAGATAGAGAAGCCTATAATATATTGTGAATTAAAAAAATATAATTTTTGAAAGTAATTTAAAAATTTAGAACTGAAAGGAAACTAACAAGCAATTGGATTAACACTAGCCAATCCAATTGAGACACACAACACAAAACCTTGCACCAACATTAGCTAATGCATGTTTTTGAAATACAAAATACAATTTATAAAAGATCAAGTAATAAAATTGGAAAGTAAATAACTATCTAAATGGTCAACCTAAATATTTATAATATTATTAGGATATGTTTTTAAATGTGATGGGATGTTTTTTATAAGTTAAAAACTAGAAAGCAATCTAAGGATAGTTTCATGTAGTTTGGGCTAAAAAGGATCTCTAGTGGTAATGATACAAGCTTAGTATTAGGGCCCGACACTCACTTCACACATCATAATGATAAGGTTGTCAGGTGATTATTTAGAATATACCATTAACCAAGATTTATACTTGACTAGAACATCAAGTCAGCTTCCCCCTTGGTGATGAAATCCAAGTAGGTTGGCCTTAGGTAGTTAAATGTTAAAATGCTTTATTAGATTTTGTAATTTAATTGTGTGTGTATAAAATATAAAATACTGAAAGTAAATTATTGATAAACAAACCACCTAATTAAGCTATGTGATCTATTATAAGAATGTAAGAAACAATAAATGAAAGTGTGAGCTAATGAATAACATATAAAGGTTAATTCCAACTTTGAAACAAGGTATAGTGCCAATATAGTAGATATTATATAAAAAATTAAATAATAAGGTCGATTTTATACTATAAAAAAAAATTATGGAAATTAACAAGGTTGGTAGAGTCAACCTACTTATCTAGATCACACATAGAATATAGAACTAGGTCAACAAGGTCAATCTAGTTGATTTTACAAGGGTAGTTTTGAAGATTAAAAACCATGAACATAAAGACTATAAATAAAGATATATAAGGATTAAA
>JARHVA010009159.1:240000-282500 GCA_037957365.1 Torreya grandis | reverse complement strand
ATTATATTAGGGTTAATACCTCTCATAATAAATTTATTCACATTAATTAAACTCCATTTTTGCCTCCTTTTTATGTTCAAATTTCACTTTAGTGAAATTTTCACTTGTTCCTTTTATTGTGGCATCTTGGCCTACTTTGTGTGCTTCATGTGTGATGTATGTATTCTTTCTTGTATGCATATAGCCATGACACTTATTAATTTCTTCTTATACACTCCATTTTTAGATGCCATGAGGGACCTCATACATCTCCACTTCCTACTTAGCTTCCATGATGTACATAAATCCCCATCCCCCTAGGTATCTACTTAGTTATTACTCAATTTTTTTATTCATATAAATTGTTATATCTATCTTGATATCCTTGTAAATGTTGTATCTAAAATACATCTTACACTATAAAATTTTGCCTAGATTAGCTTATATTATGATGTTATGTATGCACATTCTATTGGTTTATTATGTAAATATAATATATGATCTAGCTAACACATAATTCATAGAGCTTATTTTTTAAGGTTAGTTATTGCATGGCTTAAACAACTCCCCTAAAAATAGGGGGCAATAACAGTAATTTGTCACAAAGATCAAGCTATCTGAATGCACTTAGAGTATAGTTTTCATCACATTTACACAATAAAAAAATCATTTTTAGGAAAACATAGTGGTAAATAATGACCTAAATAGTAGTCTTAGTTTTATAGAAATTAGAAAATTTGGACATTAGCACCCAAATTGGGAAACTAGCTTCACATAGAACTACTATACAAGATATGGAGATATTTTATAGTAGTCTTAGTTTTAGAAAATTATAGATGGGATAGAAACATATAGTAGGTATATTCTAAGTTTTCATAGGTTCAATTATAAATTATCAATTTTTCTTAGTTTAGCTCTGATTCATACCAGTTTGATCATATTCGGGGCATCAATTTTTTTAGTTTTAGATACTCAAATATAAATTATTATAACTTGATCTAAAATCCATATACTTAGATATCAACATTGTGGGCATGTGTACAACACATTTTTTGTGTATGCTCACTTATATACTAGTTGATTAGATGGAATGAAAAACTCCATGTCATTATATATGCTTTATAAACCCAACACTATGTTCTAAGTTACATGATAGATTTGATAACTTAATCTATATTTATTGGTTGGAATTCTTGAGTGGCCCAAGGATGTCTAATATTCCCAAGTGGCCTAGAGCTGTTTTACATTCTAAATTTCTCAAGTGGTCATAGAGGTGAAATATACAAATCTAATTACAATTATACATATTACGTTACATCATATAGTTTTAGTTTCAGATGCATCTATTATGCATAGGTAGGCAATGATAGAATCATAGTCTACTTGAGTTATTAAACCACCTACATAAGAATGTTAGACACACCATCAGTCCAATCTAGGCTATTCATAGGTCATGATCCACCAAGCAGGGGTGGGAAATTATGGATTACAAAGTAGATTGATTTATTGAGCCATTCACAAATGGGGATTAAGCAAACCATCAACTCAATCCAAGTTATTCACTAATTGATCATTATCTACATTCACAAAAATAGGTTATCACTAGGTTCATGCATTGGTTTGAGTACCTAGTGAGGTGTATTCATTCCTCTCCTCTATTTTATATCTTTACTTATTTTTTTCTTTGCTTTTGATATTTCTGAAGTAAGGACTAATCTATGCATTTTTCATTTGTAGGATACATAATGAAGCATGATTCATATACTCAAATCTAGATTCATGGGATTTAATGCTTAGGTAGGTCCATGCATGATTCTTTTTCCTTTATCCTAGTGATTTCACTTTGCTTCATTTCAATAAAAAATAGGGGCCAAATGTAATCATCTAAAAATAACACTCGAGTGTTGAGAGTGTTACTTGAGACCACCCATCCCTAGCATAGACCTAGACCTATCTTAGGGTCTATTTATACACTTATCTAGCCTTTGTATGGGCCACACATTTCCCTATACACCTTTAAAATAGTCATATACCCTCACTCTAATATCTTATCCCCTAGTGCCTCAAGTTCTACCACCTTGACACAAGCACCATAATTTGGACAATAGTGCCCCATGATGTTAGTGTCCCAATTTGGGTGATTTTGTACTTTTCCCTCCCTTTATCTCTAATAGATATATTTTAAAATAACTAAGCACCTAGGGTCAAGATATACCCATTTTAAGACCCATATAAGTACTAGAATAGTATATATACATGACTCTTATCTCTTTATCCACTAGATGGAAATCAGATGCAAATTACACACACTAACTTAAAAAAAATTATGCAAAATCAAGGTTATGAATCCATATTATACCCTAATTCTACATAAAACCATATATAACATTCTTAATCTTAGGTTACTTAGATTTCAAGTCTTATAAAGATTCAAATCACTCAAACCAACACTCATACTAGTTTCACTTGCACTTGCACTATCACTTAGGTGGGGATAAATACATTGGGCTTGATCCTTATTAGGAGTATTAGTATGTAATAAACTCTCATCATAATGGGGTGTTAAATATTTCCATTCTAACCCACTAATAACACACTTTATGATTTGTTCCAATAATATGCCCTTAAAAAATGATGGTTTAGGGTTTGCTTATAAAATCAGTCAAAACAAATCACCTATAGGGAGCCAAAATGTGTGCATGCATGAATAGGCTTGGAATATCTAGACACAAGTGAATCCAAAGTATCAAAATAGTTCTACAAATTGGACACTAATAACAAAATAAGGACATTGGTGTCATATGTTATTAATATCTAATTAGGGCACTAATAACCATGAATGTTTTTAACACCTAAATCTCATCTATCACACTTAGAATAACTGTTGTCCTAGTTTGCATCCTCAAGATATCCTATCTCAATAAATTTATAGCTAAGTAATTATTTACATTATTTATTGATATATTTATAAAGGTAAAACTAGGTCAATTATATTACAAATGAGTGTTGTATTTATTGCATATTTACATTCTGATTTGCTATACTCAGACTTTTAACAAACTAGGGTTTAAACTCCATAAACCATAGAATGTTAAATAACTTCATTTGGTAACATAATGTATTTAATGATGCCTAAAGGATATCCTTATATATTTTCATGATTAATAACAAGTCTAACAAATAAATTTTATCATGGGTATGTTATAATTGATGTGAAATATCATACTCCTTGGTCACATGTGTGTGTGTGGGGAGGGGGGATAAGGCATTTGATCATTATTTAGTATGATGTAAGGAATCATTCAACCATTTATTTTGGTCACAACCATACATAATTAATTTATATTATAACAAGAATTTGTAAGATTAGTCATTTTTTCAATAGAAAATTGATCCTTATTGATAGTAACTTGATTGAGAAAATAACTAAAAATTTATTTTTCTTATGAAGGGAAAAACATGCAATTAAGACCAAAAAATCTTGAAAAAAATATATTAATCCATTATAACCATGATATTTTTTATAAGGGATAATTCTTATTTATGCCAAAGGAAAAATGGAAAGCTAAGGACCAAATGTAAAACTCTAAGGAAATATGGTGAGAATAAGGTTGGAACACTAATAGAAGCCTATGATTTTATAATGCTCTATCAATAAATGGGTTCTCCAAATGTTTTATTATGAATTAAAGTAATAGTTAACTCAATCATACTTCACATAAATGGAATAAAATAATGTAGGGTGTTATACATGCACTTTTTAAAAGTAAATTGAATATAAATGAATGAATTAAATTTTTAAAAAATGAAAATAAAGAATAAGATATGAAAATGAAAGATGAACTTAAATTTTTGATCCATTTGGATTACTTTTCTAACCTAAATATTTTGGGATCATACATATAGGAGAAAACCTAAAATCTTCTCAAAACTTGTATTTGAGAGCATGCAAGTACATGAACACCCAATAGAGGAAAAAAAACTAGTTGGTATTATCTTTATCTATTGGTTTTATTATTTTTTAATAAAATTAGAATTTAGGGCATAATGACATCTAATAGTGTAAATAAGTTATACTTTCACTGATTTTCCCTTTAGAAGTGTGTAGAAGACCTTTAGATAACTTCTTGAAGTTTAAAACCCTAGTATGGAATGAAATGATTGAGTGACCTATAAGCATGGGTTAAAGGAGTATAACTGAGATAAGATAGCCTAATCATGCTCAATATGACTAAATTATTCCTATATATATATAATACTCTAAAGAGGGAAATCAATCCTAATGTAGTTCTATTACATAAGCATTTTATACAATTATGCTCCTTTGACTATATGAATGCATTTAGAATTGACTTGAATGCTTGATCATGTCAGATTAGGGATGCATAAAATTAATTTTAAACATGGGTATGGAGTGATTGAAGTGATTATAACTTGAATTATGAAGAACATGGAAACTTTTCTTAATGTAAATTTATGTCAATAAGCCATTGAATTAAAACTGCCCTATTTAATAATTGATTTTAATGCATATTTATAGTAGTTCCAAAGGGATGAAAACATGATAGGAATACTAAAAACATGGAATATGACCTTAGGTAGTGTTTAATTTGAAAATGTGATCATTTATTATAAATATATCTAAAATTATTGCATAAGGATAAGATAAACAATTGTTATTTTCTATATTTATCATTCATGACCCCTAAGGAAACATGTTGGGGTTTTATGTATATATTGAGTAATACAAATGCATAATATTTTTTTTATAAATTATAACATTTATGTGTGTGATGGATAATGATTATAAGATAATTTAAGTCCTCTCTTGGGCTTAAGATAGGGCGAAGTATAAAAATAAGCTTTAATTAAGGGCATAAGTTAGTAAAGGAAAAAAGAGGTAAAATAGGCATGATCAAGTGTTCATAACCATATTTAAGTTATTACATGTAAAAACCCAAACTAAATCATCATCTCTTTCAAATTTAATTATGTGATAAACTTTAAGGGTCTCATCTAAGGAACTTAGCTTTGATAGATCATCATGGGGTATAGAGTTTATAACTAGGGATAGCCATGATTTACTAATTGGGTTAATTAAATATAGTCCTTTAATTTTTCTCCCATACATCACTTAAATATTATACTAATATGATCCCTTGTATTTATGTATTTATATAAATTAAAGGGACAATCATTATCCAAGTATCATCCCAAAAATTTACTTCATCACCCAATCCTATATTCCATTTTCTACCTTTCCACATCAATTTATCATTGTCTATAATATTATTAGAAAACTAATAACCTTGATATAAAGTCTCTACTGATAATAATTTATATACCTCATTACTATACAAGTACTTTCCTTAGGAAAGTTTGTCCACCTAGTTCTCTTTTTTTGAATGTCTCCAACTAGTTTTTGTATACACATAATTTTTTCAAACTTTACCATTTATGAGGACTTTATATCTTAAAGGAACCCATCAAGTCTCCATCTTTATGAGTGTACACCCTAAGGGGTGTGCTAGGAAAGGTGTGGGTAGACCATAAGTGCTTCATAAGATTGTTTTCCCTTTTTCCACATGTTATATAAATAATTGTCTCCTCAAAACCATTCCCCTAAGCTTGTCCTTCTCTTTTTCACATTCCTCTAACATTTTACCACCTTAAATTTCCATTTTCCTAATCTAAAGCCTCTTTTTATGGTTTACATGACTAGGTCAATTGGTTTGACCTTGTACTCTTATTGGCAAAACTTGTTTAGGGTCTAGGCTAGCTCATGGCTAAACTAGACCATGACTTAGTGGCTTTCTATCAATAATGATATTAGGTTGACTAGGTTGACTCTATCAACCAAATATTTTGAAATGGTTTGGGTTAAATCCACCTATATATAGACAATGATTCTGTCATTATTTAGAGAAGAGAAGAATAAGCAAGATATATTTCACATTTGCTTATCCACCATTCTAATTGAAGATAAATTTTAGGGTTTCATACTTTATTTGGAGATATGTATCTTATCTTGTGGAGAAGTCTTTTGGATGTATTGATAGGTTGTGTAGCCTAGAAATTATTTATCATTGTCATACTTACATAACATAATGACCTCTTGTAAATAACCTTGGCCAAGGGAGAGATTCATAATATGAAAAGGTAAGTATTCATAACTTTGATCCTCCTTTATAAGATTAGATAGATATACATTTTCACTTCTCTTCCATGCATTAGGATTATGTATACATTGACATGAGAATATGTCTTCTATGGATGTTTACTATTATTTTTTATTATCCCCATTTTGTGGAAAAAGCTTTGGTGAGCACTAGATTAGATTTTTCTTTACATGTTATTAGTTTATTGAATGCAAAAACATAAGACGTAGTTGGGGTTATTTTATAGTTTTTCTTAAGTAGATGATTCATAACCCTCCCTAGTGATATTATTGTGGTAATAGATCCCTTAAATAGGTCTAATGGATCCATATTGGTCATAACCATGATTATCTAATGTATCTCTAATTGAAAGTGTAAGTAGGATATATCTTCTCCAATCTAGGATTGATTTATATAATATATTGAATTACCCATTGCATATATTCTAGTGAACCCAATGTGAATATAATGCTTGCATGTTTAATTTCATTCTTTCATTTCTATCATTATATTATTTTTATATATTTATGATACTAGGATGACCATGAAGGTATAGTTCTAACTTATATGTGTAGGTTTAACACAAAGTATCAGAATGAATCTGTTATTTATATATAGGTCTTTATCAGATATAAGTTAGTATATTGAATATGTCAACACAATACTCTTCTTTATTTATAGATAATAGACTATGTTCAATAGGTCAACTTAGTCTCTTAATTAACATCTAGAATAACAAACTAAGCCATGTAGGTCAACTTAGTCTTCTAATTAGCATCTAGATAAAAAACTAAGTCATACATGTTGACTTAGTCTTATAGTTAGCATCTAGATAACAAACTAAGTCATGTAGGTTGACTTAGGTTTTAATTCATCATCTAAATAATAAACTAGTCTACCAAGTTGACATGGTCTTTTAGTTAGCATCCAGATAGCAAACTAAGTCATGCAGGTTGACTTCATCTTATAGTCAGCATCCATATAACAAACTAAGTTGACTCGGTTGACTTAGTCATCTTAATAGGCTTCAAAAAACAAGGTTTTATAGAACTAGGTAAACCTAGTCAACTTATTTGGTAGAACTTGTAAGCAACATTCAAGGCACTTCAATAGAAATTTACAATCTTAATCATCTTCCAACCCACCAAGGTTCCTCTCTTTTTCTCTCTTTCAATTCAATACTTCATTATAATTATATTTTATGCAAGTTTTCAATCTTAAAAATTGCAATCCTATAATAAACTAAGTCAACTTAGTTGACCTAATTCTATAGCCTGTCTTCTATCTAAAAGACTAAGTCAACTTGGTCAACTTAGTTCTTAAGGATTTTTACTTCTATAGAATAGTAGTGACCATGTCGACTATGTTTTATAATCTTTGCATATAGTATCATCTAAACTAAATTTGTACCATTATTAATTTGGGAATTAACAACTATATGCTATTAATTAATTGACACTTTCATTTTTAGTTGTTTGCATGCTTAGAGTAGCTCATATAGTCTAATTTTGTGGTTTTTAGAAAAATCATTTAGTTACACTATTTTTATCTTTTTTTTTCACACAACCAAATCACACAATATTCAAAAGGAATTTAAAATTTGTCTTCCCAAGGCCTACCTAATTAGATTTCATCACCAAGGGGGAAGCCAACATGGTTTTCTGGTTAAGTATAAACATGTTGTTAATGGTATATATTGGAAAATCACCTAACACCCTTATCATTATGGGATTGTGAAGGGATATGCCCCAATACCAAGCCAATACCATCACCAACATAGATCACTTTTAACCTAAACATCCTCAAATCATCCATAGATTGATTTCTAGTTCCCTATTTTAGTTAACTTCTCCATCATACTTAAAAAAACACTTTATAATAATCTTAAAACACTCAAGATGACCACGTAGTTATCATTTGATTTTTATTTGACTATTATCTCCCTAATTATTGTGTTATATTTCAAAAACTTGCATTGACTAGCATTGCTGTAAGGTTTTGTGTTGTGTGCCCCAATTGGATCATTCTCATTGATCCAATTGTTGGTGTGTTTACTTCTATTTCTTACTTCCAATTACAATGCAAAATTTTCCATTTTTTAGCACATTGTCATTCAATTTTACAAAGTCTCTTATAGATTGAGTTTTCTACTATTTATAATACTAAATTGACCTAGTTGACTCTATATCCCTTTTCCAATTCATGTTACAATACTACGTCAACTTGGTTAACTATGTATCCTTATTTTCCTTCTATTTAGTAGTACTAAGTCAACCTGGTCAACTCTATACACCTTAGTCAATATTTTTTTGTGTGTGTTTATTTAGTCTTATTTCATAATGATGACATATTTTCATCCTTCACTTAGTCAGGAACATTTTATAATTAAATATTTAGATCAAAACCTCACTTATTTTATTACTTTAGAGGAAACTATTCACTTTATTCCTTCATCTTTTCCTAATCTATAATGAATCACTACACAATGTATTATAATTTAGGTCCTTCATCTTAGTCTTCCTCCTAATTACAATGCTGGAAATCCTCCACTTAATACTCTTCCTCCCACCAACAATATAAATCCACCTCTTAACAACATTAATACCCCAAATTGAAATACTACTGCACAAATTAACACAACTCAAATTCTTTCTCAAATAGTTTAACAAATGAGGATGATGAAAACAATTAATAATTCCCAAATTATGCACATGCAACAACATCTATTACACATGACAAGTCAACCACATCAAGTCAACACGTCTCAACCAAATAACAATTGTGTTCATCCTCCTCTTAGAGATTGTAATGGGAATATCATCCCTCAACTTATAATGAATAACAAAATGCTTTAACATCTTCAAAATGAACCTTTATCCCCATTCATTACATCCATAGATATTGGAAACATTTATCCAACTATCACATATATGGGACTATCTTTCTTAAGTCTTTAGGTAATATCTATAAGGAATGGGTCCAAACTAGCACCTTTTATATGACCAAGCTCTTACCCAAAACATTTTTTGGTGATGCACTTGAATGGTAAAACCAATTTCCTAGACATTCCCTCTCACAACTAGAGGATTTAGATAATGCTCTAGTGAATTAATTCCAACATAATGACCTTCTTGAATATTAACCTAGCCATTTCATCAATGCCAAATAAATTCCAACTGAATCTGCTCATACTTTCATCAAATTATTGAAGAATATAGCTCACAAAATGGACCATAACATGAATGATGATACTATTTTAAAACTATTTATTATTAATCTTAAATATCCCCTTCAATACAAATTTTGAATCTTTTCCCCTAAAACTTTAGAAGAAGCATTAAACCAAGCAATAAGGCAAGACTTTATTATGACTCAATTTGAAACACCTCAAAGAACTACTAAAAAACCTTTTCAATCATTTTATCATAAAATTGATTCATCTAAGCCTCCCTAACCTCAAAATAGAGTATCTGATTCAACTAATTTTAACCTAACCCACCCTCCCTTGAGTCTAGAACAACTTAAGAAGAAATTTCCACCCTCTAAAACCATGAGCTTTGATCCTTCCCAACCTCCTCCAAAATGGCACAATCATGAAATTTTTTGTTAGTGGTATGATAGTATAGGTCAGTTTCATGAGTCTTGTCATGATCTTCACTGATTTATACTTGATTCCTTACTTGTTCCACATTTCAATCTTGAGAATCTCACAAAAAAATGTTATCAAGACAATATTTAAGCTTCTTAAATTCAATATAATTAACCATAATCACATCAAAATCAATTACCTAATGACAAACAATAATTATCCCATACCTATACCTCATACACTAATGTTTTTCAAACCATAGTTGATCCTTCTTCTTATACCAATAAGGAAAGGATAGTTAACATGAACAACTTTAAACATATTATTACATCCATTAAACCTAAACCTCTTAGGTCATATGAACTAAAGGAGTACCTAGTATAAATTTATACTCAAAATTATGTCATACATGGTCTTACTTTACCTTATTTATCTCTTCCTACCTCTCTTACACATCCTATGTCAAATTCAACCTCCTTAAAATCTAACAAACTAACACATTTACCTATCTCCAAAATGCATCTAGCAAGCCAATTTAAATCATTATAATTATTCAATGTTACCTCACTCCACCTCACATGTTGGGTAATCTTATGATTCCCATCCACATATCACTTCAAAATTTGGGGCATCTTTCAATTCCCATCCCTACATGTAATTACCCACTGGGGAATCTTACAATACCCACTATTATTCTAAAATGCATAAGAACAAACAAATTTAACTTCAAGAAACCTTATTAGGCTTATAAACTTGTATTTCACATGCTCATATTTAATATATATGCTAGCATAGGTCTTAATTATTAATTTTTTTAATCTCATTTTTAATTTCTTTTGTGCTCTTTACTTATTTTAATCACACTTTATTAGCATCGCTATCTTCCTCTACATTCTTTCATTTTCTTACACATTATATTTGGCCTTTATTTTTATTTTGGTTTTTATATATCTCTTTCATTTTTGTCTTTTTATGTCACTCTTTGCCTTGTAGTTTTATGATTATTTTCCCCTTATTTAATATTCACCTAATTGGTGTTCACCTTGTGAGTTGTAATGTAATACCATGGATAAGACTAGGCTCTCCTCATATATTACCACATTAAAACATATTTAAGTCACTTTTTAGGATGACTACTACTTTCATTGGTATTTTTACTAGATCCGTTATAGGTTAGCATGGCTTTTCTAGTGACATGACTATAATAACATATCCATATCCCTTCATAACATTATTTTAGCTCCTTATGATCATCTATGAACATATTCATCATTGTATCACTTATTACATAGATGGATATCTCATCATCCCTAGATTTACCTTATTTCCTTTCATTTGAGGCTCACATCAGTCATTTTTGAGATTACACACTTACTTAAGTTCAAGTCTAGGAGTATTTAGATATTATGGTCTTTAAGTCCTTTTCTCTAGTGACCAAGTGTAAGATCTCTTTTTTTGTCTCCTATTTCACTCATGTTTGATTCTTTGATTTTGTATGGAGGAAAAGGAAAAGAAAAATCCAAAATAAGTTATAATATAAATCATAAAATATAAACAAAAGGTACTAATTAAAAGGCAAAAATAATATTAAAAGTCAAATCACACCAAAATATGTGATCTATATTTGGCACATCTCCTATCTTAGTTAAATCTCAAAATCTATAGTTGGCCTCATGATAGATATGATGTCTATTAGCGTGTGGTAGGCTAGTGGGCTAGGGTATGAGGTCTCATTATATCATATACTAGTGCCACCTACTTTTTCATTCAAGTACCCAATATTCACAGTATACTAATGACTTTGTAAGGTTCTTAAGAAATGGAGAACACATTATGGAAGGTAGGTCCATTTTACTTTTCCTTCATATAGTCTTCATTGGTTAATCTAGGTACTTCACTTTTTATCCCAAGCTTTATGTTCATTGGTCAAAATGTCCTAAATATTTCGTGTTGATAGTTATTAACCTTTCTCACTTGCCTAGTGTGTCTTATTATTTCTAGGGATGTTCAAATTACCCATATGGTACCTCATGTCCCTTATTTACATCATATTTTCCTTATATTCCCCTTATTGGAATTTTTTTTTAGAAAATCACATCCTTGATCACATCTACCTTATTACACCTCTTAGTTTATATTTTTATAATTTCCATTGTATGACCATGGGTAGGACCAATATTTCCTTACAAACACCCTTAAACCATTTGCTTGCCACACCATCTCATTGTCTTACTAGTCATGTCATTAGGTGGTTGTGTTTTCTTACATTATATATTATAACAAGCACTAAGTTTGAGTTTTCATCCTTTAGAGATTTTGATTTTGATTTATTTATCATGTTCTTATTTGATTTTTGTGGACTTCACTTACCTTACATATGACATTTGGGATTCTTACATGTTTATCTCTATACATGACTTCTTCATTTGTGTCTTCCATCTTTACTTACATTTCATTTTCTATCATTCATGGTTTTCCCTGATGGTTGATTAGACATGCTTATCTTACATGGGTTTACTTGTCACTTACATATATTTGTTAAAGTTTTCTTGTATTGATATTTCATTTTTCATTGATGTTTTACATACTTCCCAACATGATTTAGTATGTTATACATTATTTTTTCCCATTTATGTTTTTAATGCTTCCCAACATTATTTAGTAGGTTCTACATTCTTTTTTTCCATTTATGTTTTACATGGTTTCTAACATGAATTAGTGTGTTCTACAATCATTTGTCATTAATTTACCAACATTTTATCATTCATTTGCCTTAAATCGTTTAGTTCTAACATTACCTTCACAATCCTAATTTTCTATTTTTTATGATTAATTCATTTCTACCTTAAGCATCCTATATACACATGCATTGATTTTATTATTAGTTTGTATCCCCAGGGTTTCTCAAATATAGGTACTGCACCCTCCATGATCAAGACTAGGAGGTTTGCATACAATTATTTAACAAAAAGGTAAGTTAAGGTATGTATATGATATTTTTAGTCACTCTCATTTCATTTTAGCATTAATTTTTGTATGTCCTTTTTTAGCTATCTTAATCTCATGTGTTTATATGTTCTTTCATGAAGCACCATCCCTTATTATAATCACATACAGAGATGAGATTCAAATGAGGCATATGTATACACATAATATTTTCAAACTTTACCACTTACTAACACTTTCTATCTTGTGATAACTCATCAAGTCTCAATCTATTTGAGTGCATGCCTCAAGGCATGCACTAGGAAAGGTGTGGGAATACCATAAGTGCTTCATAGGATTGTTTTCAATTTTGACACTTTTTATATACACACTTGTTTCCTAAAATCCATTCCCATAAGATTTTCATTTTATTTTGCACACTCTAATCTTTTTCCACCTTCAATACCCTTTTCCTAACCTAAATCCTCTTTTGATAGTTTACATGACTAGGTTGACTAGGTTGACCTTGTATTCTTAATATCAAAACTTATTTAGGGTTTATGTCAGCTCATGGTTGACCTAGCTTATGGCCTAGTGAGTTTTTGTCAATAAAGATACTAGGATGATTGGGTCAGCCCTATCGACTAAATTTTTTTTAAGTGTTTAGGGTTAAATATATGTATATATACATAATAATTTATCCATTATTTAGATAGAATAAAAATAATTAAGATATATTTTTCATATGCTTATCCACCATTCTACTTGAGGAGTAAGCTTATGGTTTCATACTTTCTTTAGAGATACAGATTTTGTCTTATAGAGAAGTCTCTTGGATGTATTGATAGGTTGTGTAGCCTAGAGATAATTTATCCTTGTCATCATTACATACCACAACAACCTCTTGTGATCACCTTGGCCAAGGGAGAGATTAAGGATTGGTAGGTTCATGTTCAAAGGTACATATTCATAATTTTGTTCCTCCTTTGTAATGGTCGATAGATATGGATTTTCACTTCTCTTCCATAAATTATGATTTTTTTATACATTGACATGAGTATAAGTCATATATGCATGTTTAATTTTTTTTATTACCCCCATATTGTTTCATAAGTTTGGTGAGAACTAGATTAGATATTTCCTTACTTCTTATTAGTTTAATGAATATGAAAACATAGGACCTAGTTAGGGTTATTGCATAGTTTTACTTGACTAGAGGCTTTAGAACCTTCCCTAGTGATATTATTAAGGTAAGATATCCTTCAATTAGGTCTATAAGATCCATATTGGTAATGACCCTTATTATCTAATGTATTTCCAATTGGATGTGTAAGTAGGATATATTTTATGTGAGATAGGATTGATTTTTAGAATCTATTGCATTTCCCATTACATATAGTTTTTCCTAGAAGTGATTTATTCATAGTCCTCACTTTTCCAATCCCAAGGCTACCTTGTAGATTTGAGAGACCCTATAAAAATCTACCATGACCATTAAATATATATCTTTATAACTTGACCATAAGAATAACTTTTTTATTATTATAATTTTCTTTGGAATCTTGAATATTGACATGAAGTATATTAATAAGCTTTAGATAATATTTTGAGAGTTTGTATTTTTCATACTTGACTCAAGATATAACCTTTCTAACTAACTAGAATATGCTAGAATCTACCAATAGATAGATTCATTGTATTGTATTATATCCCTAATTTGAACATAGGCATTCCAAGGTATGAAGTAGGGAGATATTTCACTTGAAATTTTAAAATCATAGATATTTTTATTCTCTTGATCCACATGAGTATTTGTAAAATAAAATACTATTTTTAAATATTGATACATTGTCTATAAATTTCATTATCTCTATTTGACTTTACTTTTATTTAATTTTACTATATCACATATTCCTCTCAAGGAGTTATAGTATCATCGAGAAATTATTGATGAGAAGTCAAGTCTAGTGAAGATCTAGGCTTAAAATATCTAAATATTCTTCTATTAAGAGTTGATGTGAAATTAATTCTAATATTTTCCACCATTATAATGAAAAAGTAGGGGGAAATGAGATATATTTTTACTATACATATTTCAACAATACATAAACCAATGGGGGATCCATTAAAAGGATAAAAACATGGGAGAGGAGATACAAATGGAATTTATATTTAATAAATTTGGCTTCGAATCCAAATATCTCCAATGTCTTAATAAAAAATCCAATATGCCTTATCATAACCTTTATTCATATCTAGTTTAAGTAACATTCCCATTTTCTTTATTTTATCCATAGTATGAATATTTTTGTTGACCATAATAATGCTATTTATAATTTTTATTCCTATTTAAAAAGTTTCATGATGGAGGTAAATAATTTGATGAAGGATTGAGTATAGTAATAAAGTGAGAACATTATTTAAAAGATTATATATAATGTTTCATAGGCTAATTAGTATCTTTAAATTTAGTAGTTCTGACCATTTTGATAATTAGGAATAGGAAGGTATTATTGACTTCACTTAATATTTTCATAGAGGCAAGGAATTCATCAAAAACTATGACTATCTTAGTTTGAATTATTTCCAAAATGTGTTGGAAAAATAGGAGGAATCCATTTAGGCTAGGGCCTTTTAATCCTTCCATTATAAATACTTTTTTTTTAATTTATTCCAAAATGCTATGGATAATATCATCATTATAATTTTAAGATATGATAAAATAAATGTGAGCTAAGATATCTCTTTCAATATCAAGGTTGTTGATACATTACGAGAGAAAATGTTTTTATATAATTAAACTACTTAATCATTTATTTATGAGCTAGTTTTGTTTATTGTGCCATCAAATGTATTATTTTCTCTAATTTTGTTAAATCTTATGTTTATCAAGCTGGAGACATGGAATATTTTTGATATTTTATCCTAATTTTTTATCTATATTGGTCTAGATTTATCTCTATAAAGTATTCTCTTTAGCTTCTAATGAGTGGTATTCATAAAATAATAATTTCTTATAAAAATTTCATGATTCATCCCATTAACCTATATTTTAATTTAGAGGTTTATTACCTCCTTTAAAAATATATTATAATAAAATATTCTCCCAAAAATATATCTATTCCATTTATTCATATTAATTTTAATGTTTCTCAACTTTATAATAAACATGAACATGGTTCAACCTTTCATTCCATATTCAGCCATTAATTAACTCTATTTAGAACATAAATTTTGAAGCCACATACTCTAAAATATTAAATGAATCTTGTCATTTATTTTAGTTTAGGTCCAAGATAAGAAATACATGATTGTAGCTTCACCCTATTCCTTGGAGAGAGGAAAAAGATAATTGTGCACCATGATCCAATCCATATAAACTAAAAATTTGTCAAATATAAATTGGATTAAATTATTCCATATTCTCTTGTTATTCCAATTAAACCTTAATCCCTATAGCTCAATATATATAATACCACTCTTAATAATGAAACCAACAAGAATAGTCATGTTATATGTAAAATTATAATAACCTCCATTATTTTATTAATGAGATTTGGGGTATCAAAATCCATAAATATAATCAATTTAAATCTTGTTATTACAATTAAACCTCAATCCCTATAGCTAAATATATATAATACCACACTTAATAATGAAACCAACAAGAATAGTCATGTTATATGTGAAATTATAATAACCTCCATTATTTTATAAATGAGATATGGGGTATCAAAATTCATAACTATAATCAATTTAAAATATTTACAAGACCTTAAAAACTCCATCAATTTCATGCATAACTTACTTCTCTATATAAAAAAATTGGGGAATAAATATTGGAAGATATCAAGCATGATTTGTCTAGTTTACTTGTGATTAGGATAGCAAGGGGATGACTATTTTTTAAAAATACTTCTTGCTCAACTAATTAAGGATCCCATAGTATAACTAATCCATATGAGGCTAAATAAAAACTTATGTAATAACATGAAGCTTTATCCTATATATTATCTTTAATGATGCAAAAATTATTATCCAACATCTTAGTTTTTTATGTGCATAAGATAGTAATAGAGAGTTTTCAAGGTGATATTAAACCCTAATATGTTTATATAAATATTATTGTACTTAATTATGGATAGAAGAATTTATTTTAGTGTCGATATTTTAATGGTATTGTCTAGGTGGCTAGAGAACCAATTTCTAGAATCATCAAAATATCTTCTTCCACACCTGTATTGGTTAGATATACCTGCCCATTACTAAATAAGATAATTATTATCTTTTATTCATGTTTAATAATTAGAACTAATGTTTATATTTTTACTTAATATATTTATCATACATTCATAATTTATCACTATATCAAAATAATTTGTATCTAAATTATTTAATCAGTCCAATTTTAGAATACATTATCCATCTGCTTGATTAGTCAGTTAAACCTAACTCTTTTTAAAAAGTTTAAATCAATAAAATTGGTTAACAAAATTATTTTAAATATTATACTATAAAATCACATCATATCCACTCATTAAAACTCCATTTGATCTCTCTCATAATTTTAATTAACATTGAGAAAAATAACACTAATTATTCCTATTTCAACTCTACAACATTATAACAGTCATATGCCAATTCTAAACTTTGAATATTACAACTTAGTGGCATCCATTATCAATAATGTCAATCAATATTATAGGTATAGTAATTGTAGTTTCATCATCATATATCACAAAATTCCTCTATAAGGGAGAACTAAATCAAACTTGAAGCCCATTTGGGCTATGTAGGTAGCACTAAATTACAAGAAGTTTCTGAGTCTAGATTATCCATCCTTACCAACCATTCCCCCCCCCCCCCACCTTTTGTTATCTAATATATATCTACTAAATGTTCATGATCTAGGGTTTTATATTTTTTAGTCCTTCTGTATGATAACTTAGAGCACAAAAGTCAATATTAAACCATCATAAGTGATCAAATAGACATAAATCTAAAAATTAGGAATACAACTAGGATATGGATGAAGTAGCCAAACAAGGCCATAGTATAGCCCTATTTTCCTCTAGTGGACTTATCCCAATATATTTCAAGTTAATATTTTCTAACATGAATATGTTTAGATGTTATCACATTTATTTTTCACTTATATACACTTCAAATAGTCATAATAAATATTTTCTGGAGACTTTCACATCCTTAGACTTTTTTTACTATTTTTAGCAAGTTTATATTTCTTGTAAAATTATATAAGATAATGTATATTAATTGTATTCCATTATAATATCAGTTCATATCAAAAATTATAATTCAATAGTTTAATACAATTAGTCTATAACATTTTAATTTAAAAGCGTTAAATAGAAAGTTATAAAATCCTATTATTTTTAAATTCAACATTCCAAAGAGATATGAGAAAGAGTAACTACCCATTCTAAATTTTTTTTTCAACTAGATTTTTAGAATTGGTAGTAACCCATTTTTTTATTTATAGAGGATTGTATTTATTTCTCAATCACGTCCCCATCTATAGACTTCTCACCATGGAAACATACGTGCCTATTTTTTTAAGTGCTCCATGTATTGAATATTGATTAAATGTAATATAATTTAATGATTAAAATTTATTCCTTACATAGGTTAACCTTAACAAACCCTAATTCATTACCCCTAACCCCATCTTACCTAATTAAGATACAATGAATATTAAAAATTATAAATGTGACACATAAAAAAATATTTTTAGAATTCTTACATATTAACCAAACCCAAATTTGTATTTATTAATGAATTTTTTTGGAAATTATCACATCATGAAATGTGTTTGTGTAGGTGTATTATGCAATTAATATTTATATTTATGTAGGAAAATTTAATGATTGAAGTATTTACGTAGGTTGGCTTTACCTAAACCAACTTTATTAAAACTTAACCCATATTACATAATTAATATAAAAATGGAATCTAAAAGATTATAAATTTGACACTTAAAAAATAATATTGATATTATAAATATCACATTTATAAAATAATATCACTTTCCTTTCTTAAATTTTATCGATTATTCTTTTGTAGTTGAATTCATCACTAGTCACATGATGCACATAAATAATATATAATAGAATAAACAATGATTGGTTATAGAGAGTTTCTAAATTATTTTATTTTAATCATTAATCACATTTAATAATGGAAAACAATATTATTTCATATGTGTCACATTTATAATATTTCTAAAAGGAAAATAATATCTAGTAAATCAAAATAATATTATTTCATAATTGTCACATTTATAAAAAGTTTAGAAATTGTTTGATCTTGATTAGATAATTATGATTTGGGTGTAATTATTTTTTTTTAAATTTTGGAGTGGGAAATAATCCATTAAAAACTTTTAGAATGGCCAACTAAACACTCTTTAAAAAAACCAATCAACATGTTTTATAAGATTGGTACTTTAATTTTTGTTAAACTATTGCTTCACATAACTATATTAGGCCCTAATTTCATGTTTTAGTGGGTATGTATGGAAGCCCATTTAATATGCATGGTTTTAAAAATTAATTTGACTAAGGGATCATCAACTAAAATAAGTAATAAGATCATATTATTTTTAAGTTTCACATTCCAGAGGGATATGAAAACAAGAAGCCGCCCATTCTAAATATGTTGGTTCAAATAAATTATATATAATGGGAAGCCACTCATATATTTTTTGGCATATAGAAGATTGAATTGATTTCTCAATTGATTATCCATATATAAAAGGTGTTTAGATTGGTGTTGTATGTATTAAATATTAGTATTAGTGTTGAATAAATGAATGATCGAAGAGACCATGAATGGGTGATTGCTCATTATCCAAAGTTTAATAAAACATAGATATGACTATCACAAATAATAAACTACTCTATTAAAAACACTGAATAATGTTACTTATTTCAAACATTAATGATTTAAATATTATATTAAATTATCCAAATTATATATAAACTTAGTATGTAAGGTTTTCAAAGATTTTTATTACAAATAATTAGCATTAATTTAAATTAAACTATAGTTATGATTATATATGAACTCCACATTTGATAACTAGATTGAATGCTAACCTCAAACATAATAGGAGGTCCAAATCTCCCCCCATCAATCTAAAGTTAGAAATAGAGAATGAATTTACCAAGGAAACAAAAGAGCCATAAACATAGAACCAAATGACATAATAAATAAAATAAGAAACAATTTCATCTAACATAAGAACCATCTTGGACATGAAAAGAGGAGGCCAAAGTATTAATAGATTAATTTTGAATGGATCGAGAACAAATAAAATCCTCTTTTGCCTATTGTAAGAACCAATCAATTTTAGTTAGACCAAAAACTAACCTAAACTCATGGATACATAGTCCCACATCTCCCACTCCATTTTTATTTGATTTATAACCATTGGGGGGCTTTGATCGAACCCTTAAACTTGGCTTACTAGATTTTAACTAGATTGGCAACCACATTTAATACAAGGAGAGGCCTAGGTCTCTAGGAAAACCAACAAAGGTTTCATAGTGGTCTATAGAAGGATTCTAAATGGAATCCATGAGGACAATAAAATAAGTATTCCTTAGTGAATCCATGAGACATAATAAATATAAAATGATCCAAAAGCATTTGAAGAATGGATTTTAGGGAGAATCTATAAACAAGTTGACTTAGTCCAATCCCAACTAAGTCATTATGAAGATAAGGATTGAAAAAACTTAAACAATATTCCCTAGGGAATACATAATGTATTCTGGAGAAGGATTCTAGAGGGAGTCCATGAAACATTCCAACATAATGAAAACCCTTCTTCCCCTAACATGATAGGCTTATCTATCTCAATACTACTTTCCTCTTGGTCCACTAACCCCCCATGTTTTTTTCCAACAAGAAATAGGTCCCCCAAACAAAAAATAAGGTCATTAAATAGGCTTGTTCCACCCAATTGCCCTTTAGGATAAATCATTTTTTCCTCATTGGAATGATTCTTGTTTACCGCCTCTAAGAGAGCGATATCACTAGATCTTAAGATCTTACCATAGATAATTCAAATATTAAAAATGCTAACCCTTTAATGACTACCATTAATAACCATAAGTCTCTAATTTCTCTTTAATTCTTGTCCTTAAAAAAATGGTATCCTTATCACTTAAATTTCTTTCCCATCAAAGCAGCCAAATCTCCACAAGGCTCGAGCCACTAATGACAGTCCCAAAGATCCCAAGCTACGACACACCAATGAATAGAGGTCTCATATATAAATCCAAACTCATAAATAATCCAATACCTTTATTTTTATATAATGAAATATTCTTATCCAAAACAAATAGCTTATAAGAAACATAAATCTTCACTTCTAAGACTACCATAGAAAATAAGAGAGCAAAAATCTCTGTACTTATTATTTTTAAAGGAAAATCAAGAGTGATGATTTTTTTGTGTATATCAACAAACAAAATCATCCATCCATGCTTGACCAATAGTCATCATCACCTAAAAGTCTCCTCAACCTCCTTATGACAAGACCTAACTATGCCTCAAATAATATCTTAAGAGACTAAGCTTCTCTTGAAGGGACCCAACCCAGAACCAAAATAGGGTAGTTTTGTGGGTTGTAAAGAATATTATCATCCTATAATAAGAAGATAAAAACCTTTCCAGTTACTCCTTTATAACTGCACTCTTGGGTAGACTCAAACTTCTTGAGGGATATCTTATCTATCATAGAGATGTGTAACCCAACAAAGTAACTTCCCCTATTTAGAGATCCTACCTCAAGAGAAGTAGAGATTCTATTAGCTAGGACATCTTTCCACAAATGACTCCTTAGAAAAGAAAATACCATCCTAGAAAACACTAGCTTAGACATGAGCATTTCACATAAATGTCTCATTTTATTTGCATCATCCCCCTCACCATTTCCATCCTCCTCTTTCCCCCTACACCAAAATTAATAAAACCTCCTTCGATTCCTTTCCCACTCACCATTTATAAACTTTAAATATTTTTATTATAATATAAATAATATTGGCTTTAAAGTAGATTTCATATTTCATTTATATTTTTGTTACGTTTATCTAAGATAACCAATAATATATTCAACATTTTTTTGATAATTTATTGGTTTTAATAGAATACAATGTGAAGAATCAAAATTTAAATTATAATTTTCACATTTATAACAAATTAAAATAAAAGATAACTAAATCATCTATCCATTTACTTTATCAAAATTGTAAATTAATGAAATATTAACTCTTAATTATATAAATTGAATTGAATAAATATGAGTGTTGTAAATACACTTAAAAATAGGAAACTAAAAGCAAGCAACTGGAATTGATGAAATAAAATTAATGAAAATAGATCTAATTTTTTCCAAAGAGAGATATACTTAGTTTTTTTGATGTGTTTGGTTGACTATGTTGACTAGAAAAAATTACAAAAGGTGATGGATATGAAAACCCAGAATCCTCCTATAATATAATCTTGAGACTCTATACTAAAATGTAACTCTGATATGGTAAATATTTATGGGTGTTGTTATCCTTATCTAACATTTATATCCATTTATAAAATGATAAAAACTAGTGCATAGTATTGTGCAACTATGTAAAATATGCTTGTTTGCGATAAATTATCTTATGTGATGCATGTGAGATAAACATATGTATTATTAAAGCTCAAAGCCCAAGTTTGTATCACAAGGATATTAAACATATATGAAGGAATAAAAATGAGTTTTTAGTTGGAATTGTGCTAGACCTCAACACCACACTATATTGAGTGATTACTAAATACAAGTAATCTAAAGAGGGATGAAATATCTATGTAGTTATCCCACTTAAATTTTTTTTTGAAATTACGCTCCTTTGACTATATGAATGCAAATATAATTTTATTGAATACTTGATTATGCTTGGGTTAGGGTTGTGTAAAACTAAACTTAGACTCTCTCATGACTCCTTTAATTTATTAGCAGTTGAGTTTGAAAGAACAATGATCTTTTGTATTTTGTGAACTTGTGTAAATAAGATCTTCTAGTAATATTAATAATCTTCCAAGATGTTTGAAATGAAAAAATTGAATGTGATTTTATAGTGATTGAATATTGAAAAATACTTTTTGGGGAGTTTAGGAATATTTTGGACAATACTAAGGATACTTACATTTTTGAATTTTTATTGTTTCTAAGGGAAGGAAAAATTTAGTAAAAGGAACATGGGTATTGAGTGATCCTATCCTATTGGGATTACTATTCCATTAGGAAAAATACATATTTTTGGGTCTAATTCCATGCATACATATACATAAAGGTGTTTTCAATAGTAAGATAATTTTTTTAGGTGATAATAGATGACCTTGCATTAGATATATGTTTATTCTTGTGCTTAAGATAGGCCAATTCAGTGAAATAAGTGTTAATCAAGTGAAAATGTTAGTAAATGGTTAAAAGGAATAAAATAGGCATGATAAAATATTTGTGACCAAATTTAGGATACTACATTACCCCCACCCATTTAATATATATATATGTAATTAATAGTTTAAAGGAAATCCATACCTTAGTGCATAAAAGACACTTACCTTTATCTTTGATAGACATATTTCAATCATTCAAGGCACCATATTATTTGTATAACCCTACATAACACACAAATTATTTATTTTCATCCTTTTAAAATTTATATTTAAGTACTTGAACTTGAACATTTGGAACTTTAGTTTAATTTTGACAATTTGTAATTTCAAATGAACTAACTAATTTAAAAATTTATTGTATTTGATTAATTTCAAAATTACTTGTATTTGACTATTTTTAAAATTTAAATTAGAATATGGAATGAATACACCTAAATTTGTGACAACTATACTAAATTTTTTTAATTTTGTCGGTGTTGATATTTCATTGAAGCATTAGATATGAAGGTTCCTTAGCCAAACCATTGGCATAAAGTTATAAAATTAGCTCAACATATGGAACATAAAATTAGCTCTTTATATGACATATTTTAAAAATGTGCTTTTTGGTAGAATATTAAAAAGTATAATATCACCCAATTAGGACATTAGTATTAGATGATTCTATCCAAATATAGAAGATCTATTTGAGCTAAAAAATGAGTATGTGTTAGTGAAAACTATAATAATAGAGAGAAACATGGCTAGTTTGAACACACTTGATTCATTTTTTGAGATAATTAGACTTGGGAATTGAAATAAGGATGGAAAAGAGGACAAATAAATTGATTAAAGAGAAGGGAATGGATTAAAAGATCAATTAATCACAAGTTAAATTAAATTGAAGAATAAGATGTGGAATTCTAGAATCTATGTATAATCATATTTTATGTTTTTTTTACTTTGATTGAATAATTTTTAATGTTATCGGTAAATTCATTACCTTAATTAAGCAAAAAATATCTATTGTGCAAATGTCATAATCAGAATGTGTATCAAATTTTGTCATAAAGCTACCTTAATGACCATGTATGTGATCTTCAGTAGGAGATATGGATTTTGAAGGTGTAATATAACATAAAACCACATGATATGATGTACAATTTTATTCAATTTTTTGGATCTTTTGAGACATATGTTTCATAGTATGAATATCCACCTTAGGAGATAGAATGCGTGTCTATGATTATTGGAAAGGAGATGTTTGTTTTTAAATAAACTTGATTTTTATTTGTTGGATTTTGAGACTTTTTAATATCTTGATTATAATCACTTTTCTTATATGTTAAAAACATGTTTTTATTTTGCTTATATGTACTACTGAATTGTGGTGGTGAATGGTGAGGAGAAGGTGGTATGTAATGTATAGGATGCACATACTTTATCTATGAAAGAGTAACAAATTGATTTCAATATATGTATTTTAATAATCTATGAACTATATAATCTACAACATAAATTTTTTGAAACCATGGGCATCCCAATATCACATCCAAATTTTAATTTTATTGTACACCAACAAAATGAGTGGATAATATAATTGGTCCAACTTAAAGAGGTACCATTAATATGGCCTAAAGTGGCTTATTTTTTATCATTAACAGTCATAACATTTTTAGTAGGTGCTTGTTTGTCATTATGTGTGTAACATAATGAATTAATTAATGTAATTGTTCATGATTTTTTTACTGATTCATTATCAATGAGTATACTATTAATAGGTTGTTAATCAATATGAGCTCTTATACATAAAACATAAAAAAGAAATCACCATCAATTCTTTAACTATCATCAAAAGTCATCATAATATGAAATGTAACATTGGAGTAATTATACTAATAATCCCATCCAAGGAATGATAATATGATGCTAGAGGTGGGTAAGCATTGCATGGATGAATCACATTTGAAGTGTCCTTGTTTATATCATTCTTAGGTGATGGAACACCAAAAAATTTGATCTTTGAATTATCATTTTGTGGAGGATTATTTTCCTTAATAAGGTCATCTACCTTTATAATATTATCATCAATAAGATCTTGAATGAGATTTTTGAGTTTAAAACACTTTTTTGTATAATGACCATTGCAACAATTATAATTAAAAAATGCATTGGTATAAAATAATTTACTTTATTATTTATTCATATCAAATTTATATGGATGAGGCAAAGTGATTGAGTGAAATTCAATCAAATTTTGTAATAATTTGTAAGGTGGTTTTATTAGCCTATAAAATTACCTTTATGGTTGATTTGATAAAATAAATTTATTGTAAACTTGAAAAATTACATTTAATTGTTGTTTGAATATATCTTGTAATTCATTATTAGCTAGTAAGTTAGTCATTTTGTCCAACATAGTATTTTAATGAAGCATATACTCATTGATAGGTTCATTAGTTCCTTTTTTGAGGTCAACAATTTATGCACACAAAAGTTTCTCATCAATTTTCATAACAAAGTGTTTGAAAAATAAATATGATAGAGGATTGAATTATTTCACAAATTGAGGAGTAAAATCATAAAACTAACACAAATCATAGTATTTTAATCTCCTTGTAAAGATTTTAATTATAAATTTATCATTAAATTCATGATCTAAACAAATGTAGGACCATCATCAAGATAACATAAATTTTGGTTTGAGAGATCAATGGTGGGTTAATTAGGTATTATGTAGGCTTAGAATGGTTTATATTATATATTTTAATCCTTTTAATGCTTCATCATCCTTTTTATAGGTCATGAAATTCTCTATTTATAGTTTCTCACCAAAATGGGAATTCAAATATATAAACTAGTTATAAGAGTTTTTGAGTGATTTACATGTTGTAAAGGGATTGGTATTATGGGAAAGAGGTAAAATAGGTTATATAAGGTGTCCTTAATGTGTATAAGGTCTTAATTAATCTTAATCCATGTATAAATTATTTTAAAGTAAAATGTTGAAAGAGTTAGTTAGTTTTACATTGGGGAAAATGATAAGACCAATTGAGTGAAATTTAGTGTAAGTATCTAGAAGAAAGACACATTTAGACACTTAGTTAAGATATGATAAGGTAAAAAGTTTAAATAAATTAAATTTTAATTAAAATTATCCACCATTTATGAGTATCATTCAAAACTTTGGTTAGCATGATCTGTAATTTGTTCATAGCCATCATAAAGGTCTTGTATTGGTCATGGTTGGTCTCAAGATGAACCTTTAGCCAAAATTGGCTTTATAGGATGGTCTAGTTGAAAACATGGTAAATTCACTTAGAATTTACATCAATTTCATTTAATATATTCTTCTTCATGTGTTTAACATAGATTAAGGTAACTTTTACAAAGTTAGGGTTTGAGTGTGAAGTCAGAGTCAATATTGAACCATGATCAAAGAAGAAGAATGGTGACCCTTAAAGATAAATATGATCCAAATAAGAAAAAATAATAATAAGATCCAATAACATAATAACATTAAATTTTAAGTTAATTGGAAAGATTAACATACTTTTGGATATTTTAAGGCTCTTTTACCTTGTCTTATATTACTTATTGCAAATGTTTTAATAAGATTCCTTTAGAGAAGGTAAAATATTAGGATATGTCATTTAATTGTAGTATATTGTGTCATATAGTAATTATGGCAGGTCATGATACTATCACTTGTCCATACACCTTACTAAAAATGTCTTAAGACTACTTTTCAAACATTTAAATACCTTTTATAAATTCCCACTCATCTTTTCCAATGTAAAAGTAAGGTATAATGAGAAAACTATAGTGAAAGAAGAGTGAAATATGTATTTTTATATTTATAAACCTATTTAAAGGGTAATACTCCATGATCACCTGGTTCATCATCTCTAGTAATATAAGAAGGTAGGATAGGCAGTTTCTTGAAGAAAACAAGCATGTGGAGACCACTTTACATATTTTCTTTTGATTAATAAATAAAAAGTATCCAAAAATATCCTTATATATCTATAAACCCCAGATATATTAAAACTAAATACTTTTAGATCAAAAAAATTTAAATATCTATCACATTTGGCTATCAGGTTCATAAGTTTACTTTAAAAGCTCATGAAGGACACTAGTTTGAGGTTAGTTCATGAAGGAGAGAGAGAGTTAGATAAAAATACATTATGAAAATAAGGGACCATATTACCCTTAAGATTTTTTTAATTAATTTTTGGATTAAGTCCCTTATATTTATGAACAATTGTTAATAAGTTGAGGTGTAGAAAGATGACTTCAAACCCATCAAGCTTGGTTTTAGACATTTTCAAGGCATTTTAAAGCTCATTGGTGGAAATGGATGATTCTAGGGGATAATTAAAGACTATTTTAGCTAACTAATTCCATTTTATATTATTTAATCGACATGTACCAACATCATAAGTGAAAATCTTCCATTTGAGTGAGTTATATACCTAGATGAGGTATCACAAGTAGGGTTTTTATTGATTAATATGTTTACCTACTTAAAGTAGTCCCAAATAAATATATAAAATATCGTCAATCCTCATATTAACCTCATAAATGGTAGATAAAATATCATATAGGTCATTGGTCTTAATATCTTCAAACTAGTTTGTAAGTGCAAAGGAATGACTACATCCCTGTGACATGAAAGATGAATGTTTAGCCTCGAAAGGTAAACTCCATGATTCAATAAGAGACTTAAAATAGTATAAATTAACCTAAATATTTACTTTAGATACTTCTCTAATTGATGATCATGTATAAAATCTCAAAACATTCTTTTAAATTAAGGTTAAGATAGATTATGTTAACCTACATGTCTACAAACTTGTAGGTCCATATTTGTGCATAAAACCTATGATTAGAAGACATATGGGACATGTGAAAATATTTTTATGTTCCCTCATCCATATTATAATATATATAATATTTTACATTATAATTTTCAAGTCACAAAGGAGGAGATGAAGTTTATAGGAATACTAAGCATCCAATCAAGAGTGAGATTTTGAGTTCATATAGGAAAATAACTAGTAAGGAGACCATTTTTATGACTCAAAGAATTATCACAAAATTAAAACAAGATAAATTTTTATTAAATATCTCCAAAACACCTATGAGGTATCAAACTTCAACTTGAAAACCCTCATATAGATCTATACACTCGAATTAGAAAGGCACAAGTTTTGAAAGAAGTCTAGATTATGAGAGTTTAAATAGGTATATAGGGAATGGAATAAGTGTTAAGAATGTTGTAATAAACTTGAATTGATATAGAATCATAATAAATTATATTATTTTATGAATAAAATACACCTAGTTGTGTACGTTCATCTATGGGAGAAATAGACATTTGCAAGTGGACTTTGTGCATCAACATGGAGGCCAAATGAGTTACTCATGTATATTTTCATGAATCAAGTAATGTTGAGATAGAGTCATAAAACATTAGTAATTTTTATACAGTATCACAATTGAGAAAATAGTCTAAAAATGACAAATCTATAAGGAGGTTTAATTTAGAATGGAAACCTATAGGTTTGCCTACCAAAAGGTTGAAGAATGTGCTTTTGTGTCTCATGTGAAGATAAAATAAAGTTTTGTGAGGTATTATAATCATTTTGAGGATTTTAAACATATTTTTTATCCTTATAAAATTTAAACCATTGGTTGGAGTCAATTTTATTCAAAGATGGAGAGCTTTAGGCCGAAAGAACACCTATAGGTTTGATTGCACAAAAGTAAGCAAAGGAAGTAGATCTTGTATTGAACACAAAGTATGAAGGTAATTTGAGTAGTTATAAGTTTAAAAGATATGTTGAAAGTGTTTAAATTCAATTCAAGTAGTATAAAATCCATCATGAATATATCCTCTCAAATTTTTGCAAGTGACAGGCCTAGAAGAGAATAAATAGGTTTGTAAATACAAATATGAAGAGAACATGCATTTTTGAACTAGGAATAAGACTTGAGGGATTGTTAAAATTTTAATTATCGTTAAAAAATTTATTGAAGTTATTTCAACGTTTTAATTGGAAGAGAACACTAAAACAAGGCTTATAGGATCAAAGTGCTAAGAATACCTACAAACCCTTATTATAGGTCACAATAGGTTTTAAGCCATTTGAAGAGTCAATTTTATTGAAGAAGTGTTGGATAAATTAATAGGATATTTTTAATACCTATTATATGAATTTATAGGAAAAAAAAAACATTATGATGACCAATTTTTCTCAAAACCTCAGATCGACTTAAGGAAGAAAAGTGTACATAGTCATGAAGGCCTAATTCATCATGTTGGAAGTTGCATGAGCAAGTGAATGGGAATAAATGGTATTACAGGGTGTTAGTGGGACCTATGAAATTCCACTTTTTGGAATTTTTAAGGATAGATAAGGACTATTATTTTTTTAATAATACTTAAACTAAGACCCTAAAACCCTCTAAAGAGACCCGATGAAGAATATCAGTTCATAAAGTGCCTAGAATGGATTTAAATGGTTCCAAAACTAATTTTATTTTACCTATGAATCTATTAGGAACCTGATAAAATATAATATTGGTATGTTTTAAGCTAATAATGTATATATAATTTCTTAAAAAAACTATTTTGGGTCTTGTTTATAGGTTTTTGAAATCAACATGTCTTAAACACTTGTAAAGGATCCTTGAGCCAAAATAGAGATATGGTGGTCATACAAAAGTAATATAATAATAATTAATATTGATAACATAGTTATCCAACTGATATTAATACTAAATAAAAATATTTGAGTACTCTTGCATAAAGAAGGTTGTAAGTGGACTAGTTTCAGGACCTCAAAAATTAAAAAACTTTTAGAACACTTTAATGATCATATAATGTCACCTATACAAGATTCAAAAGGTAATGGAATAGAATAAATAAGTAAATTATTTACACTCAAGTTCACTTGAATATTTTATAAATAAATTCCTTGTGCAATCTTCTTCTAAATCAAGTGTGAAGACTCAACTACAAATTCATCTTCAATGCTCATAGGATGCCTCTATGAACTACTACAGTACCTATATGAAATAGCAAGCTATGATGAAGGTATATAAAATAAAAATTTATATGTTTCATAAAAACATATACATTGATAGAAAGAGAGAGTAAGATAATAAGACATCAATTCCAAATTCAAATCTTACATAAAGGAAAAGTATTCCAAGAGGTGGAAAATGACGTAGAAGGTCCTCAACAATGCCAAGTGTCACTTAGACAACTTGTAATTTCAATCAAAGAATAATATGTGTAACTCCATGGATAAGGAGTTAAATAAAATAAAATAATAAATATTCCAAGAGAGTATTCCATGCCATTCTTAATTAATAAATTCACCAACACATGGCCTATAAGGTTGAGAAATAATATAACACATTTATAGCAAGATTCGTGACAATTTATTTCTATTTTCTAACTCATTTAATGATGAATAATAGTAATTTATATTATTCTCATATTTATCTCTCTTCCTTGTATTATTATATAAGTAAATCCTTAAAAGGCATTTGATGTAACCTCTAAATGTGTATGGTGAATCCCTACCAAATTTGATACTTGTGTCCTTTGAAACAAAATTCAATTTGGGTTACACTTTTTTAGTCTGGAATTAAGTGAATTTGATATGAATAATTGATTAATGTTAATGATCATTGTATTAATTCCTTGTATTTTTCCTTTCCATTCATGCCTCTATGTTGGTTATTTACCTTTCCATACATCATATGAAGTGTATCAAATAGTTTTCTAAGTTCAAATGTTGAAAGATCATTAGTGTCTTCCTTTAAGCCTCTTGATCAACCACATATTGAGGTATGTTCCTATTTTTAGTGTTAAGGAATTTATTTCAAAGTCAATATGGATGTAACTAATGTCAAGGTCAAAGTTGAGGCCATGCATGGCTAAGTGGTATATGACACAGAAGTCTTACGACAAGAGAAAATTTGAAGGCAACCTATTGTCTCTCTATTGAGAGAGAATTTGAAGGAAACATGGTAATTATTCTGAGTTTGATGGAATGTCAATTTAAATATCATGATACAAGGTAAGCTATTTTTGAGTACTAGTCTTGAGGAGCATTATCATATCATGAACATGGTTTAGTAGTCTTTGAGTTTTGTATGAAGTCTTAGAATAATGATGTATTATGACAAGATCATGAGCCTATTGAGAGTAGTCTTATCATTATATAATCCTAATTGAATAATGTTCTTGGTTTACATAATTTATATTTAGCTTATTTAAGTTAAAATCTTTGAGTACTAGGTGTCTTGAGAAGCCTAGTCTATCCTTGAGAGAAGGTGTATGCATGAAGCATAGTGAAGCTTGGTGAATTGTTTTAGTATAGGAATGAGAATGTTTATAAGTCTATGTAAACATGATAAAGAGGAAAATAATCTTTTAGATGAGTTCCAAGGTCAATTTAGAGGATTAGTCATTGCATTATGAGACCTAGTAAGAAGGCATGAGCTTGGTATCATGTTGAGGTGATAAGTATGAGAGATTACTATGAGATTTTAATACATTATAATGAGGTATTGATAATATTAAAATAGGTTTCAAGGTGTGTTCAAGGTCTACGTGTGATTGGTAGTTCAAGGCCTAATATGTAAAGAGACCTAGTGTGGCCTTATGAGGGGTAAAATTCATGTATTTAGGTGTCAAGGATCATAACATCATTTTAAAATGTTTTAAAGGTAGTTTAATGTTTTTTTTTACAAATTTTTAGGTCAAAACCTGAAGGAAAAAGTATGAAAATTGTTGCTGAGATTTTATGTTTGCATAAAATAATGTGTTATGAACTTAAGAAGTCTTTTCTTATGATTGTTGGAATGTGAAACCTTTTCATTAGTATCCAAGTAGTTCATGGTAGTTAGGTAAGGGTCTTATCTTTAATTTCCTTCCATTTTTTTTAGGGTTTAGGGCCTAAGATTTATGAATGATTATTAAGAATGGAAGATAGTCTAAACCCTATCTAAAACCCTCATAATGAATTAATAGGAAATATATTTTTGTAAATGAATCATAATTTATTGAATGACCTAGTTTAAATATTGTATCATGTATAGGAATATCTTAGGTTTATCTAGGTTGTATTGGTCTATCATAAGAGTGAGTGGAAGCTACAAGAAAACCCTTGTTTCTCATATTTTTATGTAGCACTTAGAATTAACCATGTAAAATCATGAAAATGGTTTAAATATTATTTTTTATAATTTTATTTTGTGTTAATTTATATTTATAATCAGGTTTTAGAACTTAAATATGATAAAATAGTCATGGAAGTTGACCTATCACTAAATAGACCTAATGAGGAAGGCAATGAGAAAACTAGGCAGAAATGAGAATGAGATTAGGAATGGGTTGTAGTGGATTAGGGATGTATAAAAATACATGAGGTTATTTTTAAATAACTATATGTCATATCCCATTTGAATATAAGTTTTAGATATTCTCATTTATAAGCAAAAATTTATTCTCAAAGTGACCTATCTAACACAATAAAGTCTATGTAGGGTGAAGGCATGAGATTGGTCTATAAAATAAATATTGATATCTAAAATTGTAATATATATATATATATATATATATATATGTTTTAATTATTATTAATGATCATATAAAATCATATTAATTTCATAAACATTTTCTCATAGGTGTTTTAAGACTTGGTTTTCATGACTTTATTTTTGGAGTTATAGGCAGTTTCATGTGTATGAGTGAGAATGATGTTCATAGGTATTTTTGAATAGATTTTAAGAATTAAAATCACATGAATTTTATATATAGGTATAATAGGTTCATTTTTATTCATTATAAATTCCTATGAATGTGTGAAAAGTCAAAGGTTCTTGATTGGGTTCTTAAGGCTTGTGGGCAGTTTTAAGTGAGCATATGAAGATGATTAGTGTTATGTATTTGCCATGTATTTTGAAATATAATGGAATTTATGATATAAATAAGGATATTAATTTTATATCCATGTGATATTTTTTTGTTTTATGTGTAAAATTTTAGTGTATGCTTCATATTTTCAAGACAAACTTTCTAGCAGTGAGAAGACCTAATTGTGTGGTTCAAGGAGTGAAATGAGATAAAATGGTGTTGGGGACCTAATGTGAGATTATTATGGGTGTAATTTAATAATTTATTAAGTGTTTAATTAAGTTTTTAAATATCAAAAAATTTCTAATATGGTCAAAGTGAAATGAGAAGGCCTAATTGCATTAGGTCTCTATTAGGCCTAATGGTGGTCTTTGTCCTTATGGTTGTGACCAACCTATGTAGTGGGTTTTTAATTTGTGAATTTTTTTTTTATATATTCCAAGGTTTATCTAACTATTTATATTTTTTATTTACCAATTTGTGTGATATCAAGAGTCAAGTATAAAGAGAAAGTCTAATAGGCCTAATTTGACTAGTTAGAATATTGAGGACATGAGTAAAGGATACAGAGGTCTGGAAACTAGGTAGAGGGATTGAATAATATAATTTATATGTATTTATTATTTAATTAATTTATAATTTTGTTTATATAGGTTATTATCAAGGTCATATGACATAATTCTACTAAGGAAAGGGCTAGTTGAGCGAGAAGGCCTAATAGGCTATTTAAGAGAGATAGAAGAGTGAGAAGAGCAAAATAAGGTGGTAATATTAAGTTTAGTGAGAAATAGGTGTTAAAATTTGATCATATGTTAAATTTATCTAATTATTTTTTTGAGTTACCTATGATTTTTATGCCTCCTTGCAAGTTGGTGCTTGTAAAAGAACTAGTTGAGTTGGTGCTTGACTAGTGAAGTGTTGGTGCTCCTTGGGGGTCTAGTGCCTCACTAAATATTAATTAGATTAGTATAGGAATATTTTACAAGATAATTTTAGTGGGTTTTACCCCCCTAAGAGGGTTTTCCACATATCTCCTCTATTCTTATGTTGTTTTTTGTTATAAATGATTGTTTATGCATTAGTTAATGTATGTATGTGAATGAATACTTCATGGATAATAAGTGAAATTGAGGGATTTTTTTAAGGAAAATGATTCACCCCTAAGTAATTTTACTTTAAAAATTTAGTACCATATCAATTCCTATGGAGTAGGTCTAATATCATAAACGAGATCCTAAGAAAGTCAAGATGGTTATTTAAGCACAAGGTGGTTTTTCTAAAAGAAAGGCTCCATTGTTTAATGGGTCCAATTGTCATTTTTGGAGTGTCAAGATGAGGAAATATTTTATGTCTCAATTTCAATATGTTTGGAAATTATTTTTGGATGGATAAACTTCACCACCTATTCCTCCTATAGATGTAGTAGGCAAGAAGGCTAGTGATAATAATTCAAAAGTAATAAATGGTATTACGTGTGGCTTATCAGAGGTAGAACTTATGAAAGTATTGCACTATATGTATACTAAATAAATTTGGGATAAGTTGAAGACTATCCATGAGGGATACTCAAAGGTCAATTTTTATAAGTTGAAAACCCATAGAATGTAGTTTGAAAGCATAAGGATGAATGAAGATGAGACCATTGCAACCTACTTGTCGAGGGTTGATGAAGTGGTGAACATCACAAGAGGCCTAAGTGAAGAATTGAAAGAGTCTACAATTTTTCAAAAGGTTTTGAGATTTATAACTCCTAACTTTGATTCTAAAGTGTCTTTTATTGCAGCTATGCAAGATCTAGACAAGGTAGAGATGAATGAAATCCATGGTACCCTAATATATTATGAGATGAGGAAAAGTGAAGGAAGACCTAAAAATAAGGAAGTTGCATTCAAGGCAAAAAATAAGTCAAATGATAATAAGTCACAAGGTAAGAAATTAAAAGATAATTATGAATCTAATATTGATGATGATAAGTTGATAACTATGTTTACAAGAAAGATGAAAATTGGTTCAGGTAAATAAAAGGGTAAGCTACCCTTTAAATGATTTAATTTTGGAGAGATTGGATAGTTTGAAAATAAGTGCCCTCACAAGTATAAAAGAAAGGATGATTAAGAGCATGATGAAGGTCATGATGATGATAAAAATTCCTATAGGTCTGATAGGAGCAAGAAAAGCTTCAGAAGGTATGATGACAAGAAGTTTTTTAAGAATACAAGAAGCCTTTACACCAAGGAAGATTACATCTCATCCAATGATAGTCACCATGAAGGTGATGGTCTTGATTTTAATGAAGTACTATTAATATCGAAGGAAGCAAGTTATTCAATTCAATAAGAGTCTATATGGATTGGAGGAGATATTGGTGATTCAGATGAAGAAGAAGATGAGGTGGACTTTGAGGCTGAGTTGATGAATTCTCTAGAAGAACTAAAGATGGTTAAGAAGAAGAATAGGGTGATGAGGTCTCTTGTCAAAAAATATGAGGATCAAATCGACTTGTTTGAAGTTAGACTAAGGAACAACTCCAAGGAATAATAGGAAATAATTAAATAGGTGGAGACTCAACATGAGATTGTGACTACAAGCCTAAAATCTAAATAAGAAGAATGTGTTTGCGACTACAAGCCTAAAGTCTAAATAAGAAGAATGAGTAAGGTATTTAACTAAAGTGGATCACTTAAGAGATGAATTGGATCAGACATCAAGTAATGTTAATTACTTTGTGAATTTTTAAAAGAGTACCAATGATCTAGACAACATCATGAGTAGTTAAAATAATTCTAATGGTAAAATACATCTTGGTTTCAGTGGAGACTAAAAGAAGAAAACTAATGTAATCAATAAGGCTAATGGTCAATAAAAGAATGATGGTGCTGGAAAAATGAATACTAATCCTATTAGGCATCCTAATTCTATAGGTATGATAATTCTTTCAATGGCTATTGTTATTCATGTAACTAATTTATTCATATATTAAGGTATTATATAAGGGCCTCTTAGAATGAATATGCATAACTATGATGATAGTCATCAGTTAATACATATGGGTCATAGTGTGTTTTTGTCAAGATGAATAGTGTGTTTCAATTATCAAAAGTTTGATCATATTGCAAAATTCTATAAGCATGTATTATCAAGTCAAAACAAGAAAGTTGAGACCCCTAGAAAGCATAAAAGAAGATAAGATAGTGAGTGGAAACCAAAGGTAGCCAAGATGAATGATGACTAATCTACAAGTCCAAGTAGACTATTTTTCATGGTGGAACATAGTTCAAATATAAATTAATGTAAATAATTCTCCCTATCAACTCATATTGTGGATTAAGGAGTTAAATAAAATATACCAAGTCAGAATGTTGTTCAAACAACGATTGAAGAGGTCAAGCCAAAAGGAAAATTCATGGCTAAAAGGATCATGAAGAAATATCAGACTAGTAAGGACATGGAGATCTAAGAATATCATATTTTTATGTTGTTCTAGTACCCTAGAGAAGAGGTGACTCCATTAGGCTTCATGGAGGCACTCATCTAAATGGTTAGAAGCATGAAGAATGCTTGGTCTTAGGGGGAGCCTTGTGTTATTTATTGACACTTAGATCCAAGGTTCATTTAAGAGTTTTTTGGAGGTGTGATTACAAGATATGGGTCACAAAGTGTTTGTATGATGACTTGATCAAATGATATCATAGTCATGGTAGTGTCTAAATATTTCATGGAGATAAGGGGAGAAAATCATGCTACAAGAGTACGTATGTGAGCTTGATATTTCTTGATCTTTTGTGAAAGTGAGATAATGAGGTTTTTTAGAGAGAAAAGGTGTGTTTTCATAGGTCCAAGGATTAGATAGTTACTAATAATATGACATTTTATCATTAATGTCAAAGTGGTATAAAGTTCTAGTTTGGGAGAAATGTCAACTTGGGATAAAGGTCATCGGATCTAACTTGAGGAGATGTGAATGATCAACTTTGTCTAAATTTTTCTCATCAATGAAAAAGGGGAAGATTATTGATGTATTTTATTATTTTTGGTTTTAAGGAATTGATTGACACAAAATTCTTATGACAAGAGAAAATTTGAAGTCAATTTATTATCTCTCTATTGAGAGACAATTTGAAGGAAAATTTGTATTTATTCTAACTTTGATGGTATGTCAAGGTCAAGGTCATGATACAAGTAATCTAATGTTGAATACTAATCTTAAGAAGCATTGACATATGATGAGCATGGTTTAGCAGTCTTTGAGTTTTATATGAAGTCTTGGCATAATGATGTATTTTGACAAGCTCATGAGACCTATTAAGGGTAGTCTTGTCTTCATATAATCCTTATTGAATAATTTTTTTGGTTGACATCATTTAGATTTAGCTTTTTTTATTTTAAATATTTGAGTACTAGGTATCTTCAAAAGCAGAGTCTAGCCCTGAGAGGTGTATGCATGAAGCATAGTGAATCTTAGTGAATTGTATCAATATAGTCATGAAAGAGTGTATAAATTTATGTAAAAATGAGAAATATTAAAATATTCCTTTAGATGAGTTATAAATTCAATTTTGAGTCTTAGTCCTTACATGAAGAGACCTAGTGAGAAGGCATGAGCTTGGTAGCATTTGAGGTGAGCAGTATCAGACTCATGTAAAGAAGTTTTGTAGTATGTGGGATTTATATGATATTCTATTACATTATAATGAGGTTTTTTATAATATTACAAGAATTTTCAAGGTGTGATCAAGGTCTAAGTATGACTAGCAATTCAAGGTCTAATATACAAAGAGACCTAGTGTCACCTTATGAGGGGTCAAATCCAATTCCTAAGGTTTCAAATCTCATAATATCATTTTTAGAGGTTTTATAGATTGTGTAAAGTTTTTACCAAGTTTATGGTAAAATCCTAAAGGAAAAAACATGAAAATTGGTCATGAGGTTTTCTATTTGAACAGAATAAGGTATTGCAGACTCGAGAAGGATTTTCTTGTGCTCATTAAACATAAAACCTTTGAGGATCCAATTAATTAATTTTATTTATGTAAGGGTAATATATTTAATTTCCTATCATTTCTTTTTGGTTTTGAGGACCTAAGATCTATGAATGATTATTAAGAATGGAAGACAGTCTAAACGCTCTTTAAAACCCTCATAATGACCTGATAGGAAACATATTGTTGGAACTAACTCAAAAGGGATTATAAAACATAGTTTTTTTTATTTTATAATTAAATTTACTCTCCCAAGTTTCTTAAGGTGGCATTGGTATATCAAAAGAGTGAGTGGAATCTATAGGAAAACCCTTGTTTCTCATATGTTTAATGTAGCAGATAGGGTTGACCAAGTCAAAGCATGAAAATGGATGGAGGATAATGTGTGAGACTTTTAGTTTTTGAAATTTAAGTTTTTAATAAGTTTTAAAACCTTAAATATGGTAAAATGGTCATGTAAGTTGACATATTCATAAATAGGCCTAATGAAGAAGATAGTGAGAAAACTAGGTAAAGGTGATAATGAGATTAGGGATGAGTTTTAGTGTATCAGGTATGGATCCAAATGAATGGGGATATTTTTAAATACATACATATCATATAAACTTTGAATATAACCTTTTAATATGCTCATTTACAATCAAAAAGTTGCTCTCAAAGTGATCTGTCTAACACAAAAAAGTTTATGTAGGGTGAAAGCATGATATTGGTTTATAAGACCAATATTAATATTTAAATTTGTAATAAATATATTTAAATATTTTTAAGTCTTTTTAAGTATCATATAAACCCATTTTAGTTTCATAAAAATGTTCTCATAGTTTTTCTAAGACTAGGTTTTTAAGACTGTGTTTTTGGAGCTACAAGAAGTTTTCTTTGTATGAGTGAGTCTTACAGAGATAAATAGTAAAATTCACATGAATTAATTCTACATCCCTCATAATATAATTTTAATACATTTTAATTCATTGGAAATTCCTATGAGTGTGTGAAAATTCAAATCTTCTTAACTAGGTTATTAAGACCTATGTGCAGTTTTGAGTGAGCATATGAAGATGATCAATTTGAGGTATTTTTATATGTATTGTGAAATATAATGTAATTTGTGATGATAATTATGTTATTTAAGTTATATCCATGTTATTTTTTTTTTTTTTTTTTTGTCAAAGTTGAGTGTATACTCCATATTTACAAGACAATCATTTTGGCAGTGAGAAGACCTAATTGTGAGTAGACCTAATTATGTTGTACAAGGAGTGAAATGAGATAAATTTTGTTTAGGACATAAAGTGAGATTATCATGGGTCTAATTTAATTTTGTATTATTTTTATCACTAATTTTTTAAACCTCAAGATTTTCCAAGATGGTTAAAGTGAAACGTATGCCTTAAGAAGGCCTAAATGCATTGTGTTTAACTAGAGAGGGGTTGGTGCTCCTTATAGGGTTGGTGCCTCAATAAATATTCAAATATATGTTTCACTAGGTTTTATCCCCCAACATGTTTTCCCACATATCTCATGTGCTCTTATGTTTTCTACTTTTATAAATTATTGTTTATGTATTTTTTAATGTATGTATGTGAATGAATGCTTCATGGATAATAAGTGAAATTGAAGGAATTTTTTAAGGAAATTTATTTACCCCCATATCATTATATATACTTCCAACACCACCATATTTATTTAAATATAACTATCCTTATTATAGAAACACTTGTATGTGAGGAACTATCTTAAATTTGTCAAAATCATATTGTAATCTTGTATTTTATAGTGTAAGCATTGGCAAGTAGATGGAACTATTTTAGATGCATCACCTATATGTTTTATTACTAAGTTTTAATATTTTTTATATATTTTTATTTAAATTTTATTAGGTTAGATTTAGCTTTGGGTGAAGCATCAAGAGAGATAGCCTAATCTAGATATTCACTTCACTAATTAAGACACACACTGCTAGAAGTGATTCCATGTTATCATATAGTTAGGAAGGATTGAGAAAACATCCTAGGGGTGAAAATAATATATATATAACCCCTGATGGGATTTAATTTTAGTAAGGTTATCTAAGATTGATATTGGTCTTGACATATTTGAATTTTTAATATCCTCCTTCATGTAGCATATGGTAACTCCAATAAATTTTTAGATCTTGATTGTAGACTAACCAATTTTCATACCAAAGGTGAATTCACGGTCAAGGTATTCCTTTTGATTTTGTTGAATATGTGTAATTGATATCTAATAAGCTTTCCAATAGGCTAGTAACTCTTCAAAGCATATTTAGTGAGAGTGATCAAATGATAAAGGACAGGGATCAGATTATGTGTAGATTTTATAGATTTTAATATGTTTTTATTGAATGATAATTACTTATTACACTCCATGGAGAAAATTATTCAAGTGTTTTTAGTTTCTCCATACATCTCTCTCTTAGATGGCTACTCAAGTTACAATCAAGTCTTGGTGAAAGAAGAAGATCAATATAAGATAGCCTTCACTACTAAATGGGGCACATATGCCTATAGCATAATGTCATTTAGGTTATCTAATGCATGGGATACATTACAAAGAGCTATAGATATGTATTTTAAAGTCTTGATCAATGAAATTGGGTTAATATATCTTGATGACATAACAATTTTATCAAAGAATGCTAGTGATCATCTAACTCATATAGGACTAATTTTTGAAAAATGTAGATAATATGGAATATCCTTAAACCATAGTAAGTGTGTTTCTAAAATTAAAAAGTTTAATTTATCAGGCCACATATCTCCAAGGATGATATTACTATATATCCTAAAAGGGTGAGTGTAACATTAGATTTATCTTTACCCAATCATAAAAAAGGTTTGTAAAGTTATCTTGGGAAAATTAGATTTGTTATAAGGTTCATACCTAGTTTTACCAAACTTATGAAACTTATTAAATCCATTTTGAAGGAGAACCAAGTATTAAATTGGAACAAATAGGGAAAAATGGTTTGGAGATACTAATCAAGCCATTACACAAGCACCTACATTGATCAATCCTATTTTATTAAAGGATTTCTTCTTGTATGATTCTAATAACATTGACACCATTTCATCCATGTTGATTTAATATAATAGTTAAGATATTGATCAGCCTATATCATTCTTTAGTCAAGGGGTAGAAGGTTATGAAGAGAGGTACACCTTTATTGATAAGCAAGTGTTGTATTTTATAAGAAACCTTAATAAGTTTAGGCATATTGTTTATAATAATAAAAAAAATGTCATGGTGACACATTCAATCATAAGAGACTTTCTTTTGAACAAGAATTTGGATGAGAAAAGGCTATATGGATAACTAAGGTCATAGAGTATGATGTAGATATCAAAGATACTAAGTTTATAAGAGGAAGAGGGATATGTTAACACTTTTCATAAGATCTTTATGAAAAATAAAAGGTTGTTTTAGAATTTAAATATGATCCTAATATAGCTTTACCTTCATCCCCTCCAATTTAGACACAATATATGGTGATGTTTCTTCAAACATGTGAGTGTCCTATAGGCTTGGATCAAGTAAAAAAAAAGCACTTCAAATTAAATTCCATACCTTATGTTCTTTTGGATGGAGTTATATTTAAAAAAATATATTAATGGTATGATATTTATATGTGTTGAAACTAATCAAACTGATAATCTCTTGGAATAATTTCATGATCGACCAACATGAGGTCACTTTGCATAAGACCACATCAGTAAAATTAATGAGAGTTGGGTACTATTGGTGTATATTTTTTAAGGAATATTATGCATGGATAAGGAGGTGTCAAAATTATTCATTTTTTATAGGTAAACAAAGGATTCTATCCCTTCTTATTAATATTATTCAAGTGGATCAACCATTCATGTAATGGGGTCTTGATTCCATTGGTATGATCAACCCCCCATCAAGTGTTATCCATAAAATGGGTGATTATAGCCATTGATTATTTAAAAAGGTTTGTGTAATAAATATCTCTCAAGGGATCTAATGAAAATTTATTTCTTGACTTATATGAAGGCCTAGTGACTAAATTTGGAGTTATTTCAATAGTAACTTCTAATAATTTAATGGTATTTAGTGGTGCAATAACAATTGAGTCAGGTTTCAAGCATAGAATATATCTAATCTCTTTTTCCAAATAATGTCCTCAATGTAATTGGATATTTTAGTCCTATAATAAAATTTTGATTATAATCATTATGAAGAAAATGGAAGATAATCAAAGAGCTTGGCACACCAAGTTTAGGATAGTCTTATGGGTTGATACAATCACTCCCAAGAGGGATATTAACAACTCACCCTACATGATTATTTATGGGAGAGATTCCAAACTACCTATTTCTCTAAAATTAATATCCCTAGAGTTATCTCATCATATTGAGATGATGGAGAGTGATCCCATGGTAATGAGGTTGATAGAGTTGATGGCCTTAGAGGAGACAAGAAATCATGTTATGCATACCATGGAATAC
>JARHVA010009159.1:232500-235000 GCA_037957365.1 Torreya grandis | reverse complement strand
TTGCAAACATGAGACTCCTTCCCATGAACCTCAAAACCATCAAGTTGCTCAATACATACACCTTCCTCGATTACACCATTTAGAAATGCTATCTTCACATACATTTGGTGTAATTTCCATCCTTTAAATGCTGCAATAGAAATGATGGTTCTAACAAATGTATAATGAGAAACTAGAGCAAAGGTTTCCTCATAATCTACTCCCTCTTTCTGAGAGAATCCTCTAGCCACAAACCTAGCCTTGTACTTCTCAATGCTTCCATCAGCTGTGTGCTTGATCTTGAAGAGCCACTTAGAAGAAACAATAGATTTTTCTTTAAGTCTAGGTACAATATCCCAAACATCATTCTTGAGGATGGATTGATACTCTTCAGCCATAGCATCTCTCCATACTTGTTGACTAGTAGCTTCCTTAACACTAAAAGGCTCAAAATCAATAATTTGACTCATTAATAACACATAATTTGAGAACTTATGAGGTCTCTTGCTTTCTCTAAGAGATCTTTGGGGACCTGTATATTTTCCTACCTCTTACATGTTTTCTTGAGCCCATCAAGGCCTTTTTCATACTAGAACAATGTCACTAGGTCCATCGGTTGGTTCCAAAGGTTGAACTGAAACATCATCTTCTTTTGAATCAAAAACCTCCCTCTGAATTTCAAGAGTATGGTCAACTTCCATATCCCGAGGAGACTCTTGGTCTTCATTATCTATCTCCATATGAATGGTCTTAGATATTTTGAATGCAACATCCTCTTTAAATGTAACATCCCTACTGATCTCAATCAACTTCTGACCTAAAATGTAAATTCTATAGGCTTTTGAAGTTTCACTATAGCCTACAAATATTCCTTCTAGCTTTACCCTTGTGAAAGCTTCTTTGGGAGTCATGTTCTCTAAAATGCGGTGAGGGCTTCTATTTTGAACATAAATAGTTGTCTTAGATGCTTCAGCCCAAAGGAAGATTTGTAAATCTTGGTCATGAATCATAGCTTTGGCAGCTTCTCCAATAGATCTATTCTTCCTTTTTGAAACACCATTCTGTTGAGGGTTGTAAGGAACACAAAACTCCCTCTTAATCCCCATTTCAATACAAAAGTTATGAAATTCATCAGAGGTATACTCCCCTCTGTTGTCAGATCCCAGAACTTTGATCCTCTTCCTAGATAAGTTTTCTACCTGAGCTTTAAACTCTTTGAACCTCTCAAGTACTTCTTTAGATTTCAAGAAATAAATCCAAGTCTTTTTAGAGTGGTTATCAAGAAAAATACTGTAATACAAGAAACCACTCAAAGAAGCAATAGACATTGGACCACATAAATTAGAATGAATGAGATCTAGAATACATATAGATCTACTTTCTCTGCTATAAAATGGTTTTTTAGTATTCTTTCCCATGGTAGAACCTTTGCAGGTACCTTCATGCTCCTAGTTGAATTTTGGAAGACCTGTGACCATATTCTCCATGATAGGTAGAGCTCAAAAGTGTAGGTGAGCTAATCTTCTATGCCAAAGATCACACAAGCTTGAAGAATCATGTACTAATGCCTGAAGTGGAAATGTAATTAGCCTATAGAGGCTCTCATGTCTAACTCCAATTATTCAAGTAGTTTTTAAGTTAGAATTCTTCATCCACACAAGAACATTGCCTTTAGAGAAGGCAACTTGATAACACTTGTCTTCCAAGGCTGAAATGGAAACTAGATTTCATTTGATGCCTGGAACATATAGAACATCACTTAACCTTAGAGTAATGCCAGATTTTAAGTGGAGAGTAGAGATTCCAATCCCTTTCACTGAATAGCTAGCATCATCTCCAATGATAAATTGCTCACAAGAATTTATCTGCATCAAGTTTGATAAATGCTTCTTAAAACTAGTGATGTGTCGAGATGCACCACTATCAATTAACTAAGTGTTGGTGTCAGTAGGTACATTTCTTGATAATGCCGAATAGAACAAATATTCACGTGTTTCCTTCTGAGGAGAGGCATCATCAACATCTATAATGGTGGCTTGTTTCTTAGGTCTGGAGGGACAATATTTGGCAATGTGACCATACTTGTCACACCTAAAGCATTGGATTTTGGAGAGGTCCCTTTTCTTCATGAAAGCACCATCAGTTTCATTATCTTTATTTCTCATAAAGAATCCTTTTTTCTCATTCTTGCTTTTCTTCTTAAATGATTTAGAGGCAAGGACATGAATGTCTTCATTGGTAGAGCTTTGACCAACTCCTCTAGTGACCAATCTAGCCTCTTCTTGAATGTAATTGACCCTCAATCGATCAAACTTGGGAAGTTTCGATCTTGCACTAATTCCTTGAATGTAGGATTCCCCTGATGAAGAAAGACCATTGAGAGCAAGCATGGTCAAGTCTTTGTCTTCAACTAGATGACCAATTGTAGAGAGGTAATTTCTTAATTCTAAAATCTTCATAAAGTAAGCAATAACTATTTCTCCTTTCACCATTTTCATATGATGTAGTTGTTGCTTTAGTG
>JARHVA010009159.1:160000-225000 GCA_037957365.1 Torreya grandis | reverse complement strand
CCATTAATTCCAAGTTTAAATCTCACATGAATGAAAAGTATTGTAAGAGGTAAAAGTTGGTGTAGAAGGTCCTCAACTATGCCAAGTGTAAATTAGGCAACTTGTAACTTCCCTAAAATAGTAATATGTGTATCTCCATGGATAAGGAGTTAAATTAAATAAAAAAATCAATCTACCAAGAGAGTCTTCCATTCCATTCTTCATTAAGAAGTTCACCAACACATGGCCCAGAAGGTTGAGGAATAAGATGAAACCACATTCCTAGTAGGCTTGGTGTGAATTTATTTATATATTATAACTAATTTGATGATTAATAATAGTTCATGAGTTCTCTTATTGTCTTATATTTCTCTCTTGCTTCTATTCTTCTATAAATGAGGCCTTGAAAGGCATTTTATGTAACCTCTAAATGTGTATGGTGAAGCCCTACCAAATTTGATACTTATTATTAACTTTGAAAAAAAATTCAAGATGAGTTACACTTTATTATTATTGAATTTATGGAATTTGATATTAATTATTGATGAATGTTAGTTATATTTGTATTAATTCCTTGCATTTATCCTTTCCATTCATGTCTCTATATGGGTTAGTTATTTTTCCATAGGTTATACGAAGTGTATAAAAATGGTTTGTTGAGTTAAAGTGTTGAAAGGACATTAGTGAATTATGATAAAAATCTTAATAAATAACCTTCGATATTTTACTAGCCATAGACTTCATATATAAACACTTTTATGGGAGATGTCCTTAAATTGTACAAATAATATTGTAATATTATATTTTATAGTGAAAGCATTAGGAAGTAGAGGGAGCTCTATTTTTTTCACCACCTTTATGTTTTATTAATAATTTTTAGTCTAGTTGTATCTTTGGATGAAGCATCAAGGTAACTAGCCCAATCTAGAGATTCACTTCCCTAATTAGTCCACCCATAGCCTAGAAGTGATTCCATGCTATCATCTAGTCCAGAAGGATTGAAAAACCTTCATAGGGGTGAAAATTAGATAGATAATAGGAACTGAGGATTTAAATAAAAGGTAAAGAGGAAGAGTAGAGAAGGGTTTTTGAAGGTTTTTGAAGGTCTCTAGGTCTGTATAGTCTATGTATTAATATTGAAGACTTATGAAATGCAGGTACTTTGTTATGATTTTGATCTCATTCTCAGACTTTGAAACATTTAAGTGGATATTATTGCCATATATTTAACCTTTTTTAGTATTTTTATGATTATTCATGAGTTATAAGGTCTAAAAACAAACATAGAAAATGGGTTATGTGACAGTCTATATGGAGTTTTACAGTTAAAAGAAGTGATCATTCATCATTGTTTTAAGTTTTTTAAGACAAAAGGTGATTTATTAGGAAAGATAGGTGTGTATATATTATTTTATGCTAATAATATTTTAAAATAGGTAGGATAAGTTGTATTTGTTTTATATTTCTCCTCATTGCCTGTGATAGTTGTATACACATTCAGTTGGTAACAGTCAAGGGAGATAATAATTGTTTTCAACATTTTTGGATTATTAATGGTCAAGAAAAAATTTAGATAGATTGGTATTATATGTGAGAGACTTTAATAATAAATAAATAAATATTAAAACTTTTTAAAGTATGATTTATCCTATTAATCTTTTTCTTAGGTATGTTTATATTGTTAAACATTAGGAGTGGGTTTTATAGAAAAAAACTCTATAACTCAAAATCTAACCCAAAAAAATCATGGAACTTATAATAAAAGTATATGTGGGTTAATGAGAAATGATTAAAGTGGTTTACTGGTTTTATCCCATATGTACAAAAAGATATCTCAAGAACTTAGTATACAAGCCTATAGAATTAGGCCTAAAACCCTCTTTGAGAATCCAAAAGGGAATATTACCTCAAAAGAAATGAGAAAAGGGTTGTAAAACTTATATAATGTTGAAAGGAGATTATTTACAAGTTATAAAAGTGGTTTTAGTGTTGATAGGTAGTTAAGGAGGAATATATTAAATAAACTCAGTCAATAAATCTATAAATTGGCTTAAAACTCTATTATATTATTCTTATTCCAAGTCCCAAGGATTTAAAAATTGTTTAATAACCATGAAAAATCTTATATGATGTCAATTAAATACAAATAGACCATTTTCCTGAGTGAAAATACAAGTTTTTGAGTAAAAATTCATTGAGTCAATTTATAGACATAGAACAAAGCATAAAGGACTATGTAAAGGATAGAATATTGTTTTCTTGTTCAAGACTGATAAAATAAGAGTGTTGAAGATATAAGTGGACTCAAAGAACATTATAAAGTGTGTCAAAACCTTGATAAAACCATAATCATATGAATTGAGATCAATATCTAATGAAGATAGTTATAAACTTAAGGTTTGGTTGAAAATGCCTAGAAGGATTGTTTGTTTTTTATGGACAAAGATTAGACTATGGTAATGAGATAACCTTGATAAGATCAAGCATATTCATAAAAATAACCAATAGAATTCATTTGAATAAGTATTTAATCTATAAGCTCTTTGAGTATAAGAAGACTACAAATCTTTAGGAGACCTAAAAGACCTAGTAGAAGAGACCTAGAAGAAGTCTAATTACATTAGTTTGGTATTATATCTCAATAAGATCTCTTGGTAGGATTATGTGAATAAAAATAGTTAGAATGCGTAAGTGAAATTTGTAAAGAGTTTTTATATTGAGAAGTGTGAAATAAGTTTAAGATAGTAGAAAGCTAAAAGATTTTCTTAACACTTTTGAGAGAGTGAAGGTTGGTAGTCCTATAACCCATTATGTCTTAAGAATGAGAAAGAACACATCAAGGATCAATAATTAGTTATAATGTACATAAGAATTGGAAAGAGTGTCAATAAAATAGGTAAAGGATAAAAACTAGGGTGAGACATAATCAAGATGAAATAGACTTGATATAACAAGGTGAAAAATACTTATTAGAGGAAGAAGTAGAAAGACAAATGGAAGGACTACAAAGAAGCAAGAAGAATAGAAGAACCAAATGAAGAAAGAAAATGAGATGAGAAAATAAGTAGACATACGAAAAAATATAATTGAGATGAATTATAATTTAGTAGGATTAAAACAATGTTTTCAATAATGGAATCAATTTTAAAAAGGATTCTTAATAAGAATGAAGAAGGTGATCAAATGGACAATTCGGTAGTTTGTGGAAAGATGAAGAAGACAAAAAGAAATCAGATATTAGAAAAGGATAAGAAGGGTGATACAAAAGTAACCAAAGAAGGAATTTAAAGAGGAAATCAAGCCTCAATATTTTGATTCTAACATTATGTCTAAGTATGAGATTATATGTATGTAGGTGGATGAAAAAAGTTCCCAATTTGAGGTATTAATATTTGAAAGGAACAAATAAGACAAACTATTCATGGACCATAAAGAGATGGTTACAGATGTAACATGAGGATCAAGATCAGAGAGTGATCCTAAACTAAGAATATGAGACAGATAACAAAGAAAAACATATAAAATAGGTGCATACTATGAAAAGAGTTAGAAAGTAGGATTGTAAAACTTGAAGCATTGTCTTGAAAATAAACTTCAAGAGAACCAAAAAGTAAAGGTATAAACATTTCGACCATCATCAAGGCCAAGGGATCAAGAAAAACCTTGAATGAGAATATGTAATCATAATTGGATAAGATAAGGAAACATGAGTAATAAAATAATGAAGAGTCTATAAAAATGGAAGATGTATGAATATAAATTTTCAATGAACTTAATAATATCATCAGAAAGAGAGAAGATGTGAAATATTAGGAGATCTTTGAAGAGAATATTGAGTATCCTAAACATGAATTGATTTTTTTTAAGGATGTTGATCATGCAGGTAAGGACATGTAGTGGAAAAATAAAAGAAAAGAAAAGATTTATAAAATATAAGAGCCTAAGATAGGATAAGGGAAGGAGGAGAACATTCAAACTCCTCATGAATGAGATAATTGGGAGGAGAAGGTAAGCATGTATAGATCAAAGGAGAATAAATTCAAAACAAAATGGATAATAAGTCAAGTTATATGGAAAGCAAGATACAAGGAAAGAATCCACAAGAAGATAATGTAGGATTACAAAGACAAGCTGAGTTAATATATTGTTTGGAAATCATGTTTTGTGTATTAGCATGGTGTTTTTCAAAGCTGAAAGTCCATGAATATCACCTAAAAAACATTTTCAAAGGAATATATCATCATGAAGTGTATGAAAAATCCTTAAAAAAGATAATAAGAGATTATGAAAAAAATAGGAATAATGATTGAGAACAATACGTTCAAAGTATATTTTGAAAAAAGAGAAATAGAGGTAGATGAAATGGAGGATAAAGAAGATAAATAGTAGAAAAAGAGTATTAATCTTAGGGAGATGGAATGTGAAATACCAAAAAAGCCAAAAAGTATAAGGATAAATAAGAATAATGAAGAATGAGTCCATCAAGTCAATGGGAAGCATGGAAAACATGCTAGAAGAAAATTATTTAAAATGCCTGAAAGGCATGATGAAATACTTTATTTTATTAATAATATTATTTAATGTGTAGGATTAGGAAAAAAAAAGGTAGTACATAAGATGTATACGTACAAATCACTTGAACATCCTCAAATGTATGAGTAACTAGTTGCATAATACCAATAAGTAAAGAAGACAAAGAATTAATATAATTATAATTGAATAATCAAAAAAATATAAAATAAAGACAAAAAGATAATAATAATTTGAAGACATGGAAGAAGCTCCCTTTTAGCTATAACTCAAATTCTTCCCACTTGGGGAGTATGCCATAGGAGCATCATCAAGACAATGTAAATTTTGGATTGATATATCAAGGGTGGGTTAAGTAGGTCTTATGTAGGCTTAGAATTATTGTGTTTAAATGTTTAAATCCTTTTAATTATTCATCATCCTTTTTATAAGTCATAAAATCTCTATTTTTAGTTCCTGCCAAAATGGGAATTTAAATATTTGAATTTGTTGTGAAAGGTTTTGAGTGATTTGGCATGTTTCAAATGGATTTCTCCTATGGTAGAGAGGTAAAATAGGTTTTAAAATGTATCCTTAATTCATATTATGTTTTAATTCATCTTAATCCATATATAAATCAATTTAAGATCAAATATTAGAGATGAAGTTAATTATTTGTATGTTGGGAATAAGGATAAGACCAATTCAAAAATATTTGGTGTAACTATCTAGAAGAAAGATAAGTTTAAACACGTAGTTAGGATATTATAAGGTAAAAAACATGAATAAAGGAACCAAAGATGTAATAAAATTTAATTATAAAGACTAGAGAAGGGTTTTTCAAGGTTGTTAAAGGTCTCTAGGTCTATATAGTCTGTGTATCAGTTTTGAAGATTTATCAAATAAAGGTAGTTTATTATGATTCTGATCTCATTATAAGAATTTGAAATGTGTAAAGTATATTATAAACTTATATTTAACCATTTTTATTTTTTTTATGATGATTCATGAGTTTTAGGGTCTAAAAACATGGAAAATATGGTATGTTACAGTTTAGACAAAGTTTTAAAGTTAAAATAAGTAATCATTCATCATTGTTTAAAGTTGTTTCAATACAAAATATTATTAAGAAAGAAAGATAGGTGTGTATGGATTATTTTTAAACTAATAATATATTAAAATAGGTATGATAATATATATTTTTTATATTTTTTCTCATTGCCTTTGATACTTGTATACACAGTCAGTTGGTAATAGTCAAGGTAAATAGTGATTATTTTTAGCATTTTTGGATTGTTCATGGTCAATAAAGGATATATATAGGTTGTTATGATATATTAGAGGAATAAATAATCAATAAATAACCATTAAATTGTTTTCAAGTATGATTTATCCTATTATTCTTGTTTCTAGGTCTGTGTAGACTATTAAACCCTAAGAGAGGGTTTTAGAAGACAAAAACTCTATATATCAAAATATAACCTTATAAAGTCATGTAAAATTTTATAAATGTATATTTTTGTGAATTATAAGTGATTAAAGTGTTTTAAAGTTTTTATCCCATCTATATGGAAATATATCTCAAGAACTTAGTTTACAAGCATATAAAATTAGACCTAAAACCTTATTCAAGAATCCAAAAGAGGGTGTAACCTCCAAAGGAATTAGTATTAGATAATAAAAAGTGTATAAGGGTTAAAGGACATTATTTAAAGGTGATAAAAATGTTTTTAGTTTTTATAGGTGGTCAAGGAGGAAGATATAACATAAATTTAGTTACTAAATCTATAAATAGGCCAAAAACTTTGTAATACTATTTTTATTAAAAGTCCTATGGTTTTACAAATTATTGAAGATATGTGAGAGATTTTAGATTATATCAGGTGAATAAAAATATACTCTTTTCATGATTGAAAATATAACTTTTTAATTAAAACTTCATTGAGTCAATGGATAGACATATAATAAGGCCTAAAGGATTGCGTAAAGGGTATAATATTATTTTCTTGTTGAAGATATAGGTGGAGTTATATAAAATTCTAAAGTTTGTAATAAACCTAATAAATCTATAATCATCTGAGTTTAGATCAATATATAATGAAGAGAGCTATAAGCTATAGGTCTTTTTGAAAAGGCCTAATAATATTGATTATTTTTTTTGGAAAGAGATCAAACTATGGGTATGAGATAACCTTGATAAGATCCAGGATATTCATAAAATAATCAAGAAATTCATTTGAACAAGTAGTTAATCTATATTTTTGAGTATAAAAAGACTATAAATCTTTGATAGACCTAGAAGACGTAGTGGAAGAGACCTAGAAGAGCTCTACTTGCATTATAAACATGTTGCATGAAAATATCCTAGATGTTATTTAGGATATCCTTTACCCTCATATAAAATAATCTTAGGAGACAAAAATATGGTGGGTATAAGAAATGATGCAATATCATGTGCTAAAGTATTATGAACTAAAAAATGGGAATACAATGATTGGATAGATTAATGGATACCTTGCTCTTGTTGTAACACCTTACCATGAAAAAATAGAATTCCTTGCTTGATATATTGTGTAGTAGATAAGGTATGTTATGTATTATGCATAAATATAAAATGATTAATTAGTTATGCATGGGGATAAAAATATGTTTTATGTATGTGTTTTATCCAAACCTAAAAATATAGATGGGATAGTAGTATCAAATATAATTGTGGACATACTTGTGGTAAGGTTGACAATGGGTTACTCACCTTAGCCGTTAGGATAATGAAAAAATGAACGTTGTGAGAGGGATGGTAGTTATCACCATATTGAGAGTTGAGAGGATATTTAAGAATTTCTTGAACATATTCTAGATTTTACTCACATATTATGCTTGATTTTTAAAAATATTGCATTAATGAAGATTTTGTAAGGTTTTATATTGTTATATTATTAGATTCATCAAATAAATTTATGCCATCCATTATAAAAGACATGAAAATGATATTGAAACAAAGACAAAAATGATATGAATAGAAATAGAGATTAAAATTTGAAACCATAGGACAATTTTTTAAAATGTTAATACCAAAATTATAAGGGTAGACACCCCATTCTTGCTAACACTGGCTTCTAACCAGACTTCAAGTTGATTTCTACCAAATAATGGAGATTAAGCCTTAGGATCACCAAACATCCTAATTTCATCCACACATTATGCATTAATGATCAAATTCATGTTAAGGCATTCCTATTTGGGGTATTATCATGTAAAAAATATTAATTTCTCATGGATTAATCTCCAGTCACCTTGTGACCTAATAATTAGAAGTTTGGATTTTCGACACATTAAGCAGGGCACTTGAATAATTCCTAAAGTTATAAAATAATAATCAAAATGAATCAAATAAATAAACCATATTAAATACTTAGATAAATAATCCATTTACAATTGATGAATATCTAAAAATGGAAATTCAAAAATATAAAATATCAAGCTTCTTCATCATTACTTTTGTGAGTTGTTAAGTACTCAAAATATCTAATGAATATCTAGATTTCTAAGCCATTCCTATTAATTAAAAATATTAATTGCATGTCCCCTCCTTAAATCAATTAGGGTTAGCCTTAACTCATCTATAGTTAATTTGAACTCAATTATAGTTAATTCTATCCTAACTCCACTTGGGTGAGAGGTAACTTTAGAGACTATAAATAGAAGGCCTCACTCGTTGATCTTTAAGTTTCTCTAGTGAAATGTTATTATTTTAAAATAACTCCAAAAATATTCATTTTAGTGTTACCATGCCAATTTCATAATCCAAGCCAAGCTAATATAACCAACACTACCAAGGTGCCAAGGAGAGGTGGAGCAATGGAGTTTCATTTACAAAGATTTCCTAAGCACATAGTCAAGCAAGCCACCTCAACAAGTGGATTTGGTGATACAAGGAAGGTAAAAGGGAGATTCTCTTTTTTTTTATAGTTGTGTTTTCATTGTATGTTTTTTATATATTCTTACCTTGGTGTATAGGCTATAGGTGTTAGTTTTTAGTGTATTTTTTTTTGATTTAATTCTATTGACTAACCCTATACTAATCTCCCCTCTTGAATTCCTATATTCACATTAATGACATGCCTGGTGGGACTCACACCCCAAAAAATTTCTTCCCATCAAATTTTAAGACCTCTTGCTAACATTTTTCATGTGAGAAACTTAATTTCATGACCAAAAAAGTGAAAAATTAAAGCTCATAGATGTTACATACGAAGATGTGGCATTTCTCTATGGAGTTGAATTTTTACACCCAATAAAAATGATATTTCACTATGGAGTTGAAATATTACACTAGAAAATGTAGTTTTCCTTAATACATATGTTATTTCCTTAAAATATGCAATTTTTCACTAACTGGGTTGGTTTGTAGGGTAAAAGGCAATATTGACACTGGTAAATGTGTTATTGCTTTAATACATGTGGTTTTTCCTTAATACCTATGATTTTTCCTTTAATATGTGTGGTATTACACTAACTTATGTAATTTTGTAGGGTAAGGCAATATTAGAGCTATTACATGCAATATTACCATCAAAAGTTACATTATTGTACTATATAGTTGTGATTTTGCACAATCCATTTATTTTGTAGGATAAAATGAAGTATTGCCTAAAAACATGCGACATTTATCCCAAATTTATGTTATTTCACTATATAGTTGTGATTTTTCTTTAAGTCAATGTTTTGTAGGTAAATGTACTTTTGACTAACAAGTTATGGTTTTGCTCTATGCATATGTAGTATTGTACTATGTGAAAAACATAAGAACTCGAAAGCTAAATTTAAATTATCATTTTATTATTTTATTTTACCTTATAAACACAAGGACCCCCTAACACTTTTTACAGAACCCAAAGACCAAGGAAAATATTTTTAGGAGTTTAATTCTTCAAATCATATTAACATTCGGTGTTTAAAAATCATTTACTTATTTTATTTTCATTTTTCAAAGTTCACTACTTAAAAAATGCCAAGGGGATAAAATTGACATCATATTTATTTCAATGCTCTAAAAATAAACTCATGCTTAGATTAAATACTCTTAAGAGATTCATTGTTTATCTTTTTACTTGTTCTTTATGTTATTTATTTAAAATTGACATAGTGTGTATGCTCTCCACTCATCCTCTTTAGGGAACTTGGGTGAACAAAAATTATTTGTCCTTTAATTTTTGTCACTTATTACAAGCATAGAAGGAATGTCACTAAGGCACTCCCCAAGATTTGAATGATTTGGGTGATCCTAAAATGACCTTAAAGTCCTATCTTTACTTTCTTAAATCTTAGCTTGTGTGGAGGAGTTCAGAACCTCCCCACAATTTATTTAGGGAAGTTTTAACATAAGAATTCATCTCCTAACATTGTTTCAACCCCAATATATGGTGTGGTATATAAGTCAGGTCATAGATACTATGATTGCCAAGGGGATGAGTAGCTAGTCTCTCGAATCATAATGAAAACCCGAGTCAAGTTTGACTAACCAGAGGATTCTACTAAGAATTACACAGATGGAATCACTATGGAAAGGAATAAACCCTTGTAGAGTAAATTAGATGGTATGAACTAAATTGATGTGATTACATCTCTAGTGTTAACCATACCTGGTAACATATAGATGAATGAAAATTATTGTTTTAAACAAACCCCATTTGTCATAGGTATATTGTCAATGTAGGGCGAGTAGCTTGAAGCTACATGTCATTGTATGAAATATTGAGAGAAGATGGGGATTAAAAACACTAATTTTCATGTGCATCTAGATTTTCTTTATTAATGAACATTATTTTTTCTCAAATGCAAGTATATAGATGGAATTTGACAATATGAAGCCACTTTGTTAGTTTTTAGGATTAGGACGATATACTTAGGTGTTTTTGTTGTTTGTAATTTTTATTTGAAGTATTTTGAGTCAAAAGTTTTTGTTTATCACACCAAATTCAAAAAAAATCATGTTTATGCACCCACTATTTTCCCAAAAAGGTGTTATGTCATCCATTGGTTTTCAAACTTTTCCTTCATCATTTTGCAAACCTTTAATGTGTGTATGTGTCACTTGTTTGAAAGGGGAATCATTATGCTACCCATTTCATTCCAAGTATTCAACTTAGAGTTTTTGAAAAAAAACCGTTTGTCATATATTTTGAGTGATATATTGTCATTTACTGCTTACATTGTTTTAAATACCTTTACCTTGTGTCAAAGCTATTTCAAAACCATGTGTACCTTTTTGGTTTATTCCTAGTATCATTATGCCATTCAGTTTTACCTAAAATGTCATCCATTTAAGGAAAGTAAGCCTTATAAACCAATTTAAAAATTGGTCTTGTGAGTTTAATATTTAAACATGAATTAGTTTATGCCTATTCCTCACATAATTTTGGCTTAGACATTTACCTCTCACTTTTGGATTGTGCAAGTTGGTCTAATTCCTTGCTTGATTTGGTGATGTTAGTGCCTAGATTTGGGAAGTGCTTTATCTTATATGTGCCTCATGTCTCATTTTTTGCTTATAACTAAGGTCAAAAATCCATCTCTAAATAAAACCTTAAGTATGATTAGTTTACATTTGAGTCTTTCTCATCATTTGGGCTTCAATGTTTTGTTCCTCGCCCTTATTTTTGCCTACTTGGGATTAATTCCCCTAATTAATTTTATGCATATGCCTAAAGTCAAATGACTTTTACCAAAGTTTAAAGTTTTTGGTTGAATATAAAGGCCTTCTTTATGTACAAGTGTTTTAAACTGTTACATTAATTATCTTACCTTTTGGGCCTAGTTTGTCCCAAGTCTAGATTTTGTGTCATTTTTATAAAATACCTAGCACTTTACACTTTCATTATTATACCTAGATGTTTTAAGTCTAGCTTTTGTGTTGTGTTTCCAAAAGACCTAGTAAATTCATGTTTGTTCGTAGACCTAGTGTGTTCAAATTGTAGCTTTTATGTTGTGTTTCTAGAAGACCTAGTAAATTCCCATTTATTTTTATACCTAGTGTGTTCCATGTCTAGATTTTGTGTCATATTTCTAAAAGACCTAGTATATTACCTCTTTGTGTTAGGCATAGTTATTTTGAGCCTAGCTTTGTGCCTTGTTTCCAAATATGTAGCAACCTTTTCTATTTTAAAACCTAGATTAGAGTTTTTTTTCAACACTTTTTACAAAGATTGGAATTTGGATTAATTTTTTTACTTGACCACTTATGTGAGACATTTGACGTCAAACCTTGAGAATGTTTTAGAATTATTTTATCATTAAACATTTTTAGAGAATAACTTCATTCCTAGACCAAATATACCTTTTAAGATCAATTTTACCATTTAGACCAAGTTTAGATCATTTTCCATTTAGACATTAGTTTAAAGAGTTTATAGAACTCTAGTATTTTTTTTTAATGTTAGTCATTGATTTGGATATGTCTCATTACACTCATAGTGGAGCCATGCACAATCTAGGATATGATAATGTGGTCATGAATGATAAATTTATTGAAGACCCATATGGGAATGATGTAGTTAGTGAGACAGAACATTATCCTCCTTAAACTACTCATGATGTGGAAAAAATTCAATATCTATTAACACATTACTTTATTAACACACCTCTATATTTAGAACAATACCAACAACAAACAATGTAATATCTAGCTAGTGTGCCATCAATTATGGAACAAGTGTAATAACAACCAAACTATGTTACTATGCCATCAACATATGACCCATATTTTTTTGATCATAACTTACTTAAAAATAAGGGCAAGGTTTTAATCAGAGCCCTATAGGTAGGGGCCACGTTTTTGGAAGACTTCCCCCATGACAACCTACCTAGTCTAGCTAGAATGCCTCTCATCATGCCTTATACCCAAAATACAAAATAAGCCTCTACTAGTATCCTCAAGCACTCATGTTAGTTATATACCAAGATCCAAATATGATTACAAGATGAAAAGTCCCCATGGAGTACCATTTTACACAAATGCAATAATCATAGTAAAAATACCTAAACCTAACATGGAATTTTAATGACATGGCCATATCGAATGTTTCACTCATAGAGTTAACTGCTTAAATAAGAGTGTTAATTGATTTTATTGGTCAATCTAATCAAGGTGTAAACCTATTTTCCAAAATTACTTTAGTAGGGGACATGATCAATGTCCTACTTAATGAACATGTGACTTTGGCCTCTATACAAAATATAGTAGATAACACACAAGTGTCTTCCACTCTAGGCCAAAGTAGTTTAAATGCATCAAATAATAGTACACAACAACAAGTGCCTTTAGTTAGTATCATGAGTAGTTCAGAATAGTAGGGGTTAGGAACTCCTACTTCCTAACCATATAAGGTTACTCTCAATCCTCAACCAACTACTTCTTCAAGAAGACAGCAAAAGGGAATGAGTACCTAAGTGTCAGCCAATGTTGTACCTAAAAAATAAGTGATGAATGTTATCTAACCTTGATATGTGGAGACTAATATTCCATGTCAACATACATAGTATGATCTACCACCACAACAAAGGCATAACCTTATGCACCCTTAATAGGTGATAACAAATGTTCCACCTCAACTGGTATTGACAAACTTACCTCAATAGTGGTAGAATAATATTCCTCTACAATCAAAAACATTGTCTAATCAATAACATATTTCTATTGGTCAAAGATAAATGCCAAATATCTAACAAGTATCTAGTTCATAATATATATATTTTCCCAAAAAATAGGTACTACTATCCAACAAGTACCATTTAAGCAATAATAGCCTTTTACTAAGCACATGCCAAAGATCCAAAAATAGGGCCTTAGTCCAAAATAAGTTCCCTTTATTTATCTAGGTTTTACTAGTCAACAAAAATTACCTACTCATCCTCAATAGGCATAGTATAGTTCACAAATCCATATCCTCCATCATAACCCCTATTCCCTCAAACCTAATCCAAACTAGAATATCTATCAACATTGTGTGTAATTTAAATAACCACATCCTAATTTATGGATACGTGTTCTTAGTCAATTCAACCATCAAAACAACATTCTATATAAAACCATACCTCCATTATACCCTGCTCAATGTAATCCACATTTATCTACCCAATCATCACCTCATCCAAATATACAATCCAGTATCTTGGCCCAATTATTGTAACAAATGAAGGAAGAGATTTAAGTTAAGTTAGATGATGTGTGTTCATACCCATTTAACATGGACTATCTTCAAATACCATTTACTCTAGGTTATAAATCACCAAAATTTGACAATTACAAGGGTAAAGGAGACCCTAAGGCCGATCTGATAGAGTTATTTATCACTTACCAACTAGTGACTTATAGTGACATTTACTTAATCCTTTTGTTTGCTATAAGTATATATGGATAGGCTTTGGAGTAGTTCCTCAAGTTGGTAAAAAATTCAATATCTAATTTTGAAAATATCTCATAAAATCTTCTGTAACACTTCTATAATAATCTTTAACATGAGATTTCATTAGTATATTTGACTCAATCCAAGCATAAAATTGGTGAAAGACTTGATAAATACCTATAGATATAGATAGTTATTGCTAGTTTATTCACCCATAATTTATTAGACAAACAATTGGTTATTATGTTTACTAAAAAATTTCACATTGAGATATCCTATCATCTAGATCTTTAGTGTGTGCATACATTCAAAGAAATTATTGAGAAAGGCTTAAAATTTTAAAAATACCTTATCAACAAAGGGTCTATCAAATTAACCTCCTTGGACGAAAATTAAAACCAATACCAAGGTGTAGGCCTAAGTCAAAACCCTAACCAAGTCCAAGTACAAATGTCTGCACTAGCTCAAACTAACAACTATGAGAAATAAAAATAATAAGACCATAAAAAGAACATTGTTATTAATGGATTAATTAATTTGTGTCATATCCAAATAGTGAAAACACCATCTACTTAGCCTATGCTACAAATTCAATTTGTTCTTAATTAGTAGCCTAATCATCAAGTGCAACTTATACACCAACCTATATTAGATCCTCAAATGTATCAACCACTAACCTTGAAAACCCCTCAAAGAAAAATACCCACTCTTAGAGTCTTCAATTACTTTTGTGAGCCCATTGAAGTAGTATTTTTGGAAGCTAGCCATAGCCAACATGATTAGTTGGCTAATCCCAAATAACTATCCTGAGGGCATATTGTATCTTAATTAGCAAGTAGAACATGGATTATATGAGTAGAATTAGGTTCATGGACATTCCATATGATGTTGTGTGTAGTTGAAGCACCTCATTGAAAATATGCTAGAAAATGGGAAGATTATATTGGATAATAGAGCATACACATCCAATTAGAATATGGGTATTTACCAAAACCCTTTTCTATAACATAAAAATAACACTAAAAATTAACAATAATAATAATGAAGACCACAATAATGATAGTATTAGCACCAAAACTACTATAAACAATAATAATATTATTAGAAATAAAAGTAGTGGAATTAGCTAGAATAATAATGTCAATTGAATGGAAGGAACCAAATTCAAATTGACCCCAAAATCCAACAAAATTACTACATAATTACACATGATTACAATAAAGTTATAGGTCATATTGTGGGAGTTCATATTTCTACTATTACAAGTAGTCCTAAACCAAGTGAAAATAAACTAGGATTGTTTCCTAACAATTCCAATCAATCTACCTATTCTAATGATCCTTATTTGAATTAAAACTGCAACTAATCACAATAGTAACCAAGGATTATTATTTGAATACCTTATACTGATAACTCATCATTGCCATGTGATCTCAACCAAGTGCACTGGTAATCAATACTTATCCTATTTGGTCCATCTCCATCATCATCAAGTTACAACAGTCATGTATCTAATTCAAATTATGTAATCAAAACCTAGTGGTCTAAGATTACCATTCTAGCCTCAAAACCTCCTTCTAATGACCTTATCTAGACTACTATGCTAGCTAGGAGTAAACCATTTTCCATTGTTAAGGAAAACCTATATGTCATTATGGAACAACTTTAGAAGAAACATGATCAAATTTCCATCTTAGATTTATTGTGTACATATATTATCCATGAGAATATCCTAATAGAATTCCTGAGCCAATACCACATTCCAAATGACATAACCCTAGATAAATTCCAAGATTTAGATGGACATCTATCCCCATGCTAGTAGTTTTCCTTTAACCAAAGTTATATGTCATCCCTTGTCCCTCTCCATAACAACCCACTCTACATTGAAGTTGTCAATATGTGACATAAACTCAAATGTGTCCTCATAGACAATGGATCAGGCCTAAATATTGTGTCTCTAAAGCTTATCAACCTATGGGATATACAGTAACTAATCTATAGTTGAAAACTATTACTATAAAAATGTATCATAATTAATAACAAGAATCATAAGGAACTATAATATTGCTAGTGATCATTGGGCACTTGACCCATTATATACTTTTCCATGTATTGGACCTAAAACTATCATATAACTTGGTATTAGGTAGACCACGGATACATGAAATTCATGAAATCCCTTCGACATCACACCAATGTATTAAATTTTCATAGTTAGGGATGGAGGTCACTATCCATGGTGATCTACATCGGTATGAACACTAAAAGCATTTAGAGGTAGAATATGAAAGTTAAAACTACTTCTTTATCCTTAATATGGTTCTTAAAAAGGACAAAGATAAATAAATACTTGTTGAATTTCTAGAGGCCAATTATATAGACCCAGATAGCCTTACATAATATTCACATACACCTCCTATTGAGATGTCTAATCATTTTACCATCTAGGAAAATGATCTAGGAGAGTATCTAATGCATGACACATTCCATATTGCCAAGCTTCCATAGAGCACCAAGTCTTTTGGAAGACCAAAAGATTAACCACCTTGCATGTAATGGAAATGAAATGGAAAAGACAAGATTCATATCTTGGAACTTATTGTTTTCACATTGGTCACTTTCCAATAACAAGACCCAATAGTTAATTATGATTCTTAGTCATATAATGACAAATTGGCTGATTACTACAAAATTTCCAAATATCCCACCCCTAATAGGATCATGGATAACTAAAACTATGAAGGAGGAGGTCTAGGGGAAAATCAATAATGTAGTGTTGAGCCCATTTCTATGATCAAATATAAAGGAACATATGGTCTCAAATTTAAACCACCTGAGGTGACCCTACATGTCTTATTTGTGTTCTATTGCCAATTACTAGTGATGATGATGATAATAAAGAAGAGTTTGATTATAGTATTTATGATGACCTTACCAGCACCAACCTATTTTACCCACATACCATTTGTATTATTATCCTATAAATCTAACATTCCACATTGCCCCTTTATCATCCTCAATTTATAGATTGGGACCAATAAGAATCCACAATGCCTATAGATCAGTTTGAGAATGATGAGTCCTTTTATGATTTTTTAGGCTTAAGAGACAATATTTTGTTGGTAGATGACAAATAAGGGTTATCTATCAAAATGGATCCTATAGCCTATTTTGTAAAATGGGTGAACACCCTCAGCCAAAAATAAAATAATAAAACATTGAGGTTCCAAAGTAAAAACCTCTTTGAGGTGATTTTGGACAAGGGTAAAAGTAAACAGAATGTCCAATATTTTAGTGAAAACCTATTTCAGGTGCCATTAGATGGTGGTGTTCACCTTTTCTCAAATGAAGCTCAAGAGACCACCAATGATGAGATTTCTTTTGGATCTAACTTTAATTCAGTAGAATAACATTCCTTTGATTAAATCACCCAAGAATTTCATACAATATTTATAACATGGAAATCATTACCATTGGGAGATTTGGATTCATCATATTTAAGATATCTTGAAGAACTAGTCCAGCCAAAGGAATTTGTTATTGTAGTCTAATTCATATCCTTGCCAACCTTTTTGGAGGATGGCTCAACTCTCCTAATAGAAGATACTATAGAATTCAACATCAAGACTCTAAATGACCTGAAATGGATCAAGTTAGGTTCATCCCTCACTAAGGAATAACATGAAGTTTTTATAGCCCTTCTAATGGAATTTGTTGATATCTTTACTTAGGACTATTTAGACATGTTAGGTTTAGACCTTGCCTTGGTTATACACCACATTATTTTACATCCTAATTTTAAACCTATGAAATATAAATTTCACAACTGTATTAGTAAAGAAAGAGTTGGAAAAACTTTTACAAGTGAGATGCATCTGAATAATTGACTCTTTAGAGTGAATCTTAAATGTTATGCCTATTATTAAAATGCTATAAAGAGTCAGAATCTAGACTAATTTCAAAGACATTAACAAGACCTACCCTAAAGATGACTTTCCCCTACTGAATATTGGCATGATAGTTGACTCAACCACCAGGTATGAAATTGTATCCCTCATGGTTAGACTTTTAGGATACAATCAAATCATGATTGTTATAAAATGCTAACAGAAGAAAACATTCACCACTTCTTGGGGAACATTTTGCTATTAGGTTATGTTATTCACCCTAAAAAGTTCTAGGGCCAAATACCAAATATCTATGACCATCATATTTCATGATATGATGCTTGACATTATTGAAGACTATGTCAATGAAATATTGGGTAAATCAAAGACCTATGCAAATCATCTAGATGTGTTATGAAGGAAATTTTAAAGGCTTCATGAGTAAAAGGTTCGACTGAATACCCAAAAGTGAATCTTTAGTGTAACTTCAAGTAAATTGTTAGACTTCATTGTGTCTTACCAGGGCATCAAAGTTGATCTTACTAAGGTATAAACCATTATCAAGATACTACCACCTTCTAATTTGAATCATCTCCATAGTTTACAAGGCAATATCTAGTCTAACAGATGCTTTTTTTATAGTTGGTTGATAAATTCCATCATTTTACTCACCTTTTGAATAAAGGTGTTATGTTTCTCTATGATGAAGATTGTCAAAAAGCCTTTCAACACATAAAGGATTATATCACCAATCCACCACATTTTTACTACCAATGATAAGAAGGCCTTTTATAATGTACCTATCTACCAGAGATGAATCCCTAGTGGCACTTCTAGCTCAGCATGATGATAATGGACAAGAACATGTTATGTACTAACTTAATCATACAATGGTTACATACAAACATAACTATACACCAATAAAAAATATTATTTATCTATGGTGAACTATGTCACTATATGCTTAATAACAAGACCATAGTTATTTCCAAATTAGATCTAGTCAAATATCTACTATCCAAGATAACTTTACAGGGTCTCATGGCTAAATGGATCATGTTTTTGAGTGAGTTCAAGATAGAGTATGTTAGCCAAATATATAAAAAGGGACAAATACTTGTAGACCAGCTTTCTTAATCTCCCCTTTTAGATAATAAACCACTCACTTTCCAATTCCTAGATAAGTTCATCATGACCATCATGGAAACACCTCTTGAGGAACAACACTAGAAGATATATTTTGATAGGTCATTCACATATCATGGATCAAGGGCATGATTATTGTTTATTGCACCATAGGGGGATCTTATTCTCAAATAATTCTATGTCATGTTTCTTTTTTACTAATAACATGGTTGAATATGAAACATTCATTATAGGGCATTGTCAAGAAATACAATTGAACATTCAACATCTCATGGTTCATGGTGATTCTCAATTAATCATCAATCAAGTTATAGACCACTTTTAGACCAAAGATGACAAGTTGGTGCCATGAAAGATTATTGTGGATGTTCTTAAGAATTATATTACCAATATACAATTTGAACACATACCTTAGGCTAGTAATAGGTTATCAAATATGATGGCCACCATTGGTTCTGTAACCCACAACACAGATAAGGTAACAAAAAATTAGTTCCCCATTGAAACTATTATAACACTTTTTTGTGAATCTTCAACCATCATAATGATCTATGATATTATTGGTCCCAGTTACATTTGGTTATCATACCTATATAATCACCTTAACAATCACATCATGCCACCAAAATTATCGCATAAACAACAAAAGGCCTTTACCCACCAAGCCTATCGCTATACCTTACTCGATTCAACTATTGACCATAGAATATTTGATGGAACTCTCCTTTGTTTTTTAAATTTGGTAGAAGAAACATTAACATTGAAAGAATTTCACGAATGATTATGTGAATCCCATACTAGTGGGGTTGTCCTAGCCATAAATATCCTATGTACTGGATATTATTGGCCAACTATGGAAGCAGATGTGACTACTTATGTAAAACATTGTGATAAATGTCAAAGGTATGGAAATTTTATTGATGCCTTGGCCAAACACTAAAATTTATGCTTAAACCATGGTCATTTTCAACATGTAGACTTGATTTTGCTGGGAGTATTAAGCCTACCTCATTTTATGGCCATAAACACATCCTTACCACTATCAAATATTTCACTAAGTGGGTTATAGATATACCCCTCACTTATGTGACTAGAAAATATATTTCTAAATTCATCTTCAACCATCTCATCTACCACTATGGTATCCCATATAAAATTATATCTTATAATGGTGGATCATTTAACAATAAGGATTTTAAAGCACTATGCACTAATTACAACTCAACCAACATTTTTCCACTGCATATTACCCCCAAGGTAATGGCTAAGTAAATGAATCTAATAAGACCATTGTCAAAATCCTTAAAAAGATTGTCAATGATGTTAGTTATGATTAGCACTTGTAGATATTCCATGCCCTCTTGATATATCATACTAATTACCACACTCCAATAAGATCCACTCCATATTCCCTAGATTATGGAACTAAGGCAATCCCTCCCATCAAGGTCAATTTACCTTCCTTGTATATCTCATCAAAACACATCCTAGATGATAAAAATTATAGATTAGATCACCTATAAGAAGTATATTTATTATACAAAAAACATATGGCTGATGTAAACATCCTTAAAATATACCAGAACCAACTCCATGGCCAATATAATTGATGAGTCAAATATAGAGATTTTGAGTTTGGTGATCTTGTCCTTAAGGAAAACCAAAAGAATACCATGACTAAGAAGAAGAAGAAGAAGAAGAAAGGCAAGTTCAAGCCCAATTAGATAGTACCCTATGTCATTGTTGTAAATATTTAGAGCATACAATCTCATTACACCAGATGGAGATGAACTTTATGAGCCCATGGAGATCATACACCTCAAGCATTATTTCACTTGAGAGACCTGAAGTAATTGTTTATGAGTCTCTTTTATGTTTTACCATACTATCATCTTCCTTGTACCATACCTTATACCATTTCTACCATACCATCACTATTAACCAACATTATTTTTACCCTCACTCCAACCCATTTTAACATTAATTCCATTCCATTGGTTCTTTGGGAACCTTTTATGGTTAGATTTATATCAAATATTTAATAGTTGATTCAGTATTTTAGATACAGGAAGTATATTGGACCATTATGACATTGGTTTGGTAGTTTCATCCTTTATTTGTTGTTTTGATTCATATTAAGTTCTATTTATTCTAACCACCTTTTGGAAAATTGGTACCACATCCCATGCTACTCATTATAATCATTTATGGTAAAATTAGGGGCAACATCTTTATCATACATTATCACATCACCTTGCCATTCATATGCTATATTGTGCCATTTAAGTGATTCATGAACATGTTGCTGCTTATTCAAGTCATCTACTATAGGGTAAAACTATAGTGACTCAAGGTCCTAAAGGGACTATTTAGGTAGCACTCAATTTACATTGAGATTAGATCAGTCACTCCTTATCCACACTCTCACCATTTTATGAGCATTTTTAGTTTGAACGTTCTCACCATTTTGTGAGCAACATAATCCATGCTTTCACTATTTTGTGAGTTGGAATATTTTGTTTATCATAATTATTGAATGAATTGAGATGCCTTGAAAATTCCAAAAATATTTGTAAAAGATCTTAACAATCCTAAAAATCATAACATCATGAAAATTGGCTTAGAATTTTGATGCGAGATACGAAGCCATATAATTTTTTATGATGTGCCATCTTATCTATCCATTTTCATTTCTAGACCACCTTTGTATTTTTCATCCCATTTCTAGGAGAACTACATTGGTTTGAGGTCCCATAAACTACGTAGGTAGCACTTGGATACATGGGGTATCTCAGGTTAGCTGGACTACATCTTCCTTTCTTTTTTGACCACTTTTTTGCCTTGAGGATCATGAGATTCATAATAATTTCATGAATAACTATTTGTAATTTATTTTTGCAACCCTTACTATCCTTTAAGTTCTATACTCTCACCATTTTGTGAGTTATTTACACTCTCACTATTTTGTGAGCTCTTTCTCATTCTAACACATTCACCATTTCTTGAGACCATTCTTATTTTTATCTACAAAAAAATAATGTTTTATTATCATCCATTTTATTCCATCCCATATCTCAGGTTAACTACATTTTTCCTAAATTTCATGATGGATCTTGCATCCATGGAACTATGTAGGCAACATTCACTTATCTTGTGCATTTGGAGTTAGCTCAACTACCCCTTCTTTTTATTCTACCGCCCCCCGCCCCCCCCCCCCCCCCAACCCAAATTTATTTGTGTTATATTATTGTCTCCTATAACCTATGGTTAATGTTTTTCGTCTCGTTTATGTCATTGTTTTCCCTATAGCCTAGGGGCAACCTTGTGCCAATCATTATTTCCTTATTTTCACTAACATTTTGATTAACCACTGTTTATTTACTTTTTGTTTTGATTATTTTGTTAAATTTTGTTTGTTGGTGTTTTTTGTTTATTTTATATTTATTAGTGTTTTGTTTTGTGTTTTTATTTTTTTTGTTTGACCATTTATTTACTTTCATTGTTGTGCCTTGACATAGTATATATATATATATATATATATATATATATATATATATATATATATATATATATATATATATATATATATATATATATATATTTATTAGGTGATTTCTTGTGCATTATACTTAAGTCTATCCATATTCATATGCCATCATGGTTTTATCATTGGTGAATTATTTTAACTTCTTTATCAGATTGAATGTCAATATTTATGCATATTACAACTAAGTTATCATGGTGATTTATATCATGATGCATACCATCACATGCTATAGTAAAAATTAGCTTGGTAAATCTTACAAGTAATGATGATGTAGTACTTCTCCTTGGTCACCTAACAAATTATTGATCTATCCAAATCATTTTCAAAATATAGATTGGTTAAATATCATGGTGCATACCATTACAAGATATAACAAAAATCAGTTCATTTGATCTTACAAGCAATGATGTTGTAGTACTTTTCCTTGGTTAGCTACCAATTACTGCTATAATCCAAACATACCCAAACATAGAGTAATTAAATCATGAATGAATTTTAATCCTTGCTAGTCAAGACATGCATCTCCATCATATCAGGATGCCCAAATTCAAGTTTCTCTTTTGTATGAACTTACTCTTACTCTATGAGTATAGATTTAGTACATAAGCCCCACTTTTTTATTTGTGATATTATCAATTGTAGTGTCAATGATTATAACTACCTTTGAATAAATAAATATGTTTGAATCTATTTAGATGTTAATGTTTATAACCACCTTTGGATAAATCATTATCATTATCCTTCCTTAATGGGGCATGATTTCATTATGCTAATGATTATATCTTCTTTTAGTAAAATCATTATATATATCTACCCAACCGGGGAATTTTTTATTCTACTAATGATTATAACCACCTTTGGGAAAATCATTTTTTTTCACCTCATTATGTCAATGATTTTAAATACCTGTGGGAAAATCATTTTTTTTAATCTACCCAACTAGGGTATCTCATTTTGTCATTGATTATAAACACATTTAGCCAAATCAGTCTTTTCCACCCCCTTTACCTTTAGGTCCCAACATTTTCTTCTTTTTGAGGGCAAGGTTGTTAATCTTATTTTCCACCCACTCCTTTAAGGGGGCATCTAGTGCTCAACTCACCTATTGGGGAATTAATAATTAAAGACATTTTCGTTATTTGAGAATATAATATTGTGATAGAGATTGCAATGCTTCCAAAATAGGGGTAAAATATAGAAACCCCATTTTGGTAATAACTGGATTCTAGTCAAGTTTCAAACCAATTTAAAAAAAATAGAGAAAATTAAGCTTAGGAATAACTAAATATCTCAATGTCATTTTCACATCAACCATTAATTTTTAAAATCATGTTGAGGCATTCTTATTTGGGGTATTATCATGTGTACAATAGTAACCTCTCATAGATTCATCTCCAGTCACCTTATGACCTAACAATTGAAAGTTTAGATTTTGGACACATTAAGCGGGGCACTTGAATAATTTGTAAAATAATAAAATAATAATAAAAATTAATCAACTAATTAAACTAGATTAAATTCTTAGATAAATAATCCACTTAAAATTAATGAATATATAAAAATGGAAGTTCAAAAATGTAAAATATCAATCTTCTTCATCATTTCCTTTGTGATTTGTCAAGTACTTATAAAATATGTAACAAATATCTAGATTTATGAGCCATGAATATTAATTAAAAATATTAATTAAATCTCCCCTCCTTAACTCAGCTAGGGTTAGACTTAACTCACCTAAGGTTAGTTTGAACTTAATTGTAATTAGTTCTAACCTAACTATACTTGGGTGAAAATTAACTTTAGAGGCTATAAATAGAAGATGTCACATCCTAATTTCTCACTAAGCTAATTAACCTAATTATATATGGATTATTATAGTTTTTAAATTGATTCATTACTTTTTAACTAAACAATAAGTAATATGTTGTTATGGGATAGTTGTATGTTAGTTTGATTTCATGATTTTGTTTGTTATGAATTCGTTGTATTATGAATTACGTACATTATGATTATTTTAATTATTTTTACAACATTATTTTATGATAGATATCATGATGTATCATGATAACTACATTCTTTTCATGAATTGGATGTAGGAGAGTTTCATCACTTTGAGCATGATGAAGGGATAACATCATTGGAGAGGGTGATGTAGATGGAGATGTTGGGGGAAGACATAAGGACTAAAATGCATGTACACACTACATTAGATTGTACATGTTATATGCATTGTGTGGATTATTAGCATTCATATGTTTTTAAAATTATTTGCATTTATATATTAGATTTTGTGTGTACTTATATATGTTAGATCATGTGTGAAAGAATTGTAGATATTATATGTAGACTTAATGCATAATGTTTTAGTATTATGTTACTTTACTCATACTTTTTATGGGTATGGGAACATAAATCTAGGTGGATAATATCTAGTTACTATTATATATAGACTAACAAAAGTGCCTTATAAATGTTTTAAAACATTAAGCTTGATATCAATGATATTTGGGAATATCAATATATGCCTTAAGCTAATAAGATACAGAAAGACATAGATAGTCTATATAAGCTAGTAATAACATAAATGATTATATTGTTATGATTATAATAAATAATTATACGGTCTACCATTTTTGTTATAAGAAGATAATAGACTTTGTGCTAGTCATATTACTATAAAATACATGAGGTTATTATCTTTGATTAAGTTTTAATTAAAAAATAATTATCTTAAACACTAACCTAAGATCTAAACCTAAGTTTTTGTTAGCATGCATAGACTACATTGAGATCAAAGTGTTAATTACCATTTTGAATAATGATTAAATTAGACATTTTGAGTGGAATACTCGAGCATGTAATGTAGTTGATCAGATAAGAATTTTTAGATAATGTTATTGATTAATAAATTGAGGAAGGTTTGAGTAAGAGAGAGATTGGGGATTTTTTGGTGTCGTTAATGGAAGTTAACTATGGGATTAGTTCAATTTGAAGAGAATTTGGGATTATGCATGGATTGCAAGATGGAAGATAATAGTGGCATGGAATTTTTAAAAGAAAATATAGACAGAAAAAATTGTGATAAGAAGAGAATGGGAGAAGAGAAGGCACACATGGAAGAGGAAAAGAAAAAGAGAATAACAAAAGATAGATATTCTAGTTCATAATTTTTCAAATTGGAAGCATTATTAAAGTTGGTAATGTTATCTATTTTCTATTGCTTTAAAAAGGAATGGTGTGTATAGTTTTCAAATTCCTAAGGGTTTAGAAAATGAATTGAATTTTAAAAGGATACAGGGTTAGCCCCTTTGGAGGTTTTATCCATCCACAAAGTTAACCCCATATCATCTGACTCCTATCAAATGAAATTAGATTTATTGTGTGTTAAACTTAGGTAAGATGGTTGACATATAGACATAAACTAAGTTTAGATAAATACGTATCATATATGCATACTCAAGAAAGTAGGTAATTGAGTTACTGAGTATATATACATATACAAAAATCTTTTTTATGTTTGATAAAAAAAATAATGTCTAAATATACTATATTGGAGATAATATAATGTAAAGAAAGACTATATATTTGGGGGTTATTATGTAAATTTAATGGTTATGTTTAATATAAAATAGTCTTTCTATATAACTGTGACCTAGGTATTTTTATAAAATTCAAAATGTCACATCTATATAGACTTGTTATCGTAGATTTTGAAAATGGTGAAAAAACTAGTAGAAAAATCAAATTTTAAATGAACAAATAATTTTTTTTGTTTTTCTCCCATAAATTTCAAAACCTTAAAAAATCAAAAAAATTAATTAATTATTCAAAAATTGATTAAATAAAAATTTATGACTTTTTCCATTTTTACCCCAAAGTGTTTAAAAATTCATTTGAACTCTTTGTGTAAAAATCTGCTAGCATTCATTGTAATCTACAAAAATCATTTTAATTTTTGTGAGCTACACAAACACAATTTCTTTTCTTCATAAATTGTGCAAATTATAAAAAAAAATTTAGTCTCCATGCAATTTGTAAAATATTTTTTCATCTTTGTTTTAATTTACAATTTTGTTTTCGATTTTAGTGGAATTTGTAAAATCTTTTTTAGTTCTCGTGAAAATTGCAAAAAAAAATTTGGTTTTCATCTAAGTTGAAAAAAATGTTTTTTGTTCCTGTACAAATTATGAAATAATTTTCATTCTCCAAGCAATTTATAAAAATGTTTTTAAACTTCATGTAATTTACAAAAATGTTTTGATATTCCCTTTTTTGTGTAACTTAAAGTAACACTTCCTTTAACCGTGCAAATGTAAATTACATTTTTAAAGCCATGTTAATCTAAACTTCTGAATCTCATTCTTCCCATGCAAAGTTACAATTACAAATTGAAATGTCTTTTCAAGCCAACATGAAAACTCATAAATGTTTTTTTGTGAGTGGTGCAACTGAAATTACTTCTTTAGGCAGTTTTTAAAAAATAGTTTGTCATTCTTCTAAGTTATCTATTCAATTTGCATGTTAAATATGATAATTTTCAAACATCTTAAAAATTAATTTTCCAATCCATTTTTTAGCCAATGACTACTAGGAGTAAATTTTCTTAAATTCACTGAAAGAAAGCAAATTGAAAAAAAAGAATATATTTTTGTTGTGTGAGTTCAAAAAATATTTTAAAATATTTTTCAAGACATATTTAAGTGATACATCTTATTTTCTCTTTAAGGAATAAAGGGAAAGTGATGCATTTTTATTACAAAAAATTAGTTTCCTCTACCAATAGAAGCACCATTCCAGCCGTATAAACTCCAAAGGGAAGTGGAATTAAATTTTAACTTTTCTCCTCAAGCATACAAGACATGAAACTTACAAAAAGTAGATTTCAAATTATTTTATTTTTCATCCAACCATACTCCCCCAATGAAAGTGATTTTTTTGCTAAATTTTCTAACTTCTACCAACGTCCAGCCAAGTCATACTACTTATTTGAGTAGCTTGGGTTAAAATTTTCAAAAAAGAAAACTATATCTTTCGTACGACCTTCCTCATAGTAGTTTGAAATTTTTTTAAAAAGATTTTTCTAGTTTTTTACTCCAACCACCAAGTTGTACACCTCAGTGTTATGTAGATTTTGGTAAAAAATTTTAAAAAGATTTTATTTTCTTCCTCTGGAAAATCGTATGGCTTTATATGGGTAGATTTAAACAATTTTTTTTTTACAACTTTGGTTTATTTTCCCAAATAATAAAATCATATGGCCCCTAAAAATGAGTAACTTCAAGAAATTTTTCTTTAAATAATATTTATTTTCCTTTCCTACTGCCAATCGTACGGTAGGTGTTTGACAAACTATATGCCTAGATTGGCTGGATATATATATATATATATATATATATATATATATATGAGCAGTGGAAAATTAATGAAAAGGGTTTGAGTCGAGTATAAAAAAAGATTTTTTTTCCAAGTGGAGAAAAGAAATAGTAAAAATTCATTGAGTAGAAAATTGTTGGGTGGAGAAAAATAAAATAAAAAAGTTGTGTGGAAAATTAAAAAGGGAGAGAATTGATTGAGCAGATTTTGAGAGTGATATTTGATATTTTGCAAATTTCATAAATTTTTAATTTATTTATTAAGTTAATTTTTAGATTTGAGGAAGACATTGAAAAGGTTGATATTTCTTGATATTTTTTTTCTTGAATTCTTAAAAATCAATAATTGAATTGGCAGTGGAAAACTTTTATTTTTTAGTTTGTTGGATGTTCACAAATTTCATTTAAATTGGTAGTGATTTTATTAAAAAAATATTTTTGTGCATATTATTAAAATTTTAGAAAATTTAAAAAAAAAATGTCAAAGCGAATAGGGGAATAGCTTCAAACTTGAAAAATATTTTATTTATAAAATTTTTCCCATTCATTTCTATTGGCCAAAAAAGTTTGTGAAAAACTACATAGAGGAATTTCAATAGGTGCATTTGCACGCTGAACATTTAGTTAAAGGGAAATTAAAATTCATACAAGGAGCATTAAAAATACAATAAATAAAATTTCATAATAAACTTATGAGTATACTTTTTATTTGTATTTTTATCATTTCTCACAAACAAGGAGATTTTTTTTCAATTTTCAATGTCAATTTTATTGTTAAATTGATGTCTTCATCTGATACTCTAGAAAATGATATTTTGAGTAAAGACAAATAAATCATGAATTACCAATTTCAAAGTGTTACACTTCCTTTGCCACTAGAATCTAGCATTGGATATATCATTGACACCAATCTTGGCCACATCAACTTGGATGTGTTTTGGGAAAGAATAAATGTTATACATAAAATGGAGCTAGGCTAGAGTATTTATGATAGTGGTTTGGTATATGTTAGAACATTTTTGATGTCACTACAATCACCTAAGTTAGTTTTGATTATGGTAAATAATTATAACTCAGAGATGCATAAGGTAATATATACCTAAAGGGAGTTGGTAGTGAGTTTTTCTCCTGATTAAATTGAAGACATTTTTTACCTTCTTAATCATGAAAACTTTATGTACCTAACCCCTAATTCCTCCCAAAACTTTTTGGATGACAATGTTATAGCATGTTCTAAACAAGTCAATAAAGCCTGGTTAACTAAGCTAAATCATTCCTCCACTTGACTTCCAAAAAATCTTGTAAGATCATATTTCAAAGATGAGATAATTGACATGATCACTTTCTTGCATAGGATAGTGGGAAATAAAATGGAAAAGAATTTTTAGACTTGGATGTATATATTCATTTGTATCATCATTAAAAATAAGCAATATATCAATTGGGGTTAATTGATCAACAATTGCATTCATAATCAATTCATGGAAGTAAATGACACATCAAAATTCTACATGACTTTGTACCTTATTTACATTGTAGTAAGTCAAAGCTATTTTGATGGATTGCATATATTGGGAAATTTTGGGAAAGCAATGGTGTATAAATTCTATCCATAGCTAACATTGAATGAAGTGTCTATCACTTATAAAGAGTTAAAAATTACTTTGTTCATTTTATCATCCATCTATTTTAAAAGCAACTCTTTAACATAAGAGTTTTAGTTGTGGCCACTACAAAAATAACAAGGTGGGGAGATTATTTTATATAGTTCTCAACATTCAATTATTTGATAATAAGTAGTTGTGAAATATATCCTTACATGCTCCCATGATATACCAGTGACAAATGGGCATTGATGAAATTGTTGAGATAATTTATTGAAACACACAACTTTCTATCAAGCCAAAAAAAATAGGGATCAAGTTTCCAATATCCATTGTAGGTATAATTACCCTCACTAGTAAAGGCCAAGACAGTTGATCAATACATGTCTCACTATAACCTCAAGACATTTGAATGTACACCTTCATTTGATAATAAGGGCTTAATTAAACACAATCTTCGATCTCCATTTCAGCATGTTCCACATTTTGGAGACTATTGGATAGATTGTCATGAAGAGAAAGTAGTGAGAATCAAAGACTATTTATGATTTACCATGAAATAAATAGTAAAATTTGGCATAATAAAAGTGCTAAAATAGTTGGTAGATGATGAGGTCACATTAGACTCCATATTTGAAAGAGATGGTATTGTAACAAAGCCATTACCCATAGTTAATTCAAACAAAAAAGAATCTACTTATCTTAGAAGTCAGATAAGGGTTGTACTTGATAGAACTCTTAAATGGTTAAAAGGAAAGGGATTTGATATTAAAAATATTGAATTCCCTACACATCTTAGGGAACATGAATTTGGAAGCTTCTATAAGCAAAATGATGAGCCAGAAATAATACATGAGGTGAGCCTTAGTGGAAAGCCTCCTATGATATAAGATGCATGTGAACCTGAAGGTACTCAAAAAGATGTTCAACCATGAAAGACTATCAAGATAAAAGTAAAAAGGTTTACTGATAATATTTCTTCCTCTCCAAAAATTTTAGTTGATCAAGAAGTTCAAGTTGATAGTTTTCCTTTCTCTCAAGAACTGGTAAATAATACAACTCAATAATTCTTATCTTTAGATGATACAATGTTCCTTACATCATCCATTTTACATTTTCAATATATTACTCCTATCTCTTCATAATCTCCCTCAAATCTTGAGTTTCCCATTGCTCCTTCCCCAAGAATCCCTCTTGAAATAATCAGTACACAAAAGCGAATTCAAACATCTTTTCTAGGTGTCCCAATGAGAAAATACCTTCTTTAAATGTAGCTAGGATTGATACACCTATTTCAAATTCTATCCCATTGCCTTCCTCAAGCATAAAAACTTCATATTATTTATCTATAGTATTAAAAATAATGTGAAAATTTGTTGAACCTAAAGAAAGATTTTAAAACCTTGATAGCTTCTTTCTCAAAGAGGCCAAATAAAGCAAGGATAGTTTCACAAATGTTGATAGATGAAAAGGGAAAAAGGTATACATAAGTGGCCATTCTTTCAGTTGAAATGGATAATTTATAAATCAAGGTTAAAGAATACAATGTGTCTAAGGTTTATTTAGGAAAATCAACCATAGAAGGGATGAAAGGAGATGTTCCATTGGCGATTGGCACCATCTTTGAAGAAATGGTCAAAGACAAAGTGATGAAGGATGGATTGAAAGAGAAAGTGGAACAATTAAACTCAATAATATATAGATTGATTAGAACATTTCAACCAGCTATCTCTTCATTGAGTCTACATGTTGAGACATTGCAAAGAGTGAGAGAAGTGGGTTGAATGGGTAATGTTGTGAAAGACTATTTAAATAGTTACAGATCAAGGGGCCTCAATTATTCTCACCATAATGATGATGTTATTTAAAATTCAATCACAATATGAATATATATAAATAAAGGAAACTTAATATGCTTTGGAAAAATAAAATTAGGAGGAACTCATGCCTAGGTTGGTTGAATTCTTGAAATTTACTTATGTTGATCTTGTTGAAAAAGGGGTAATCAATGAAGATGAAATCATCTATCAAATTAAATTTATTTGGGTCACTAAATTTATAATCTAGTCCCTTCAATAATGTACTTAGAAATTTAGTAATTCAAGGTCACTTGGAAGTGTCATAATGATGGAGATCGACATCAAAGTCAAAAATTTGGATTGTCATTTTGTCAATGACAAGGATCAAGAGGGAAATTCGATTTCAATTAACACCATAATAAAAGAATTTAAATACTGAATTCATAACATTACCACTATATTTACATTTTGTTATGAATAACTTCATCAGTTGTCCAAGTGCCTAGTGAATATAGATAATTTGGATATGAGAATAAATAGTCTTCAAGGCAAGCATCAAAAAATGAAAGAGTTAGATTACTCAGTAAACATTGGTTATAGGTACATAGATAGACCAAATGGAGACTTGATTAGGGTAAGTATCCATATATTTGATGAATTCTTGAAAGGGAAATAAATATCAGTACAACAACAAGAAGAATGAAAAATTACTTTCAGATTTCTTGCATTCTCTTCTTTTGTTTCTTTGTACATAACTTATGTTATTTCACTCTTTAACCCCTTGTAAATATGAATTTTATTTTTACAAATTGTCTTTTTACTTTTTCCAACTTGTTTTCTAAAATTGTGTAAGTTGATTATGTGTTTTTTTAAGCAGTGCAAAACCCCAATTATTTTCTCAAGTGGTGCTAATCACTTAAAGAGTTTTTGCACCTTTTCAAAATTATAATTTCTCATTGGAATTTTAATACTTATGTAAAAAGGTAAAATAGGTGGGTTTACACCATAACCACCCATTTTAACTTATAAATAAAATTTAGGAATTCATAATATGAGTTTTAAATAGATAGAATGTTTAGCAAAGCATTCTAAAAGGATATCAGTCTTCCTACTCTTCAGAATCAATAGAAGAAAGGTGTTTCTAAACTTTGTATTAGTTATATCTTTTAAATTATGTCTTTCACTTATTTAATTACATTTTATTTTCATTTCCATTGTTATAAATTTCAAACTATTGAGAATAGGGGATTATATTACAATGTTTATATATAGAGTTATAATTTATGTTTCCAACACATGAAAATCTTGGTGGGATAGAGGTGATTTATTCGCTATTTCTGTTAGAAAATACAATAGATTATTATTTTTTATTATCAGAGTCAAATAATATTTTGGTATATGTTTCATATCTTTAACGATATGATTATGTCTTTTCGACCCATTGAATGAGAGAGATTTTCCTCTTTTGAAAGTCAATATTTTATCTCAACACTTTTGTCTAATCTTAGGTTTTTAACTTGATAATTTTTTTCTAAAACAACTTCTCCCTTCTCCCTCTTTCCTATATATTCATTTCTCAAATCTCCTTTTCACACTTTTAGGATAAAATTACTATTGATGATTTAAATTCATTTTTTTTTAAATATTTTTTTCTTTACTATTTTGGCTTTCAATAAAGGTAGCTCTATTTGCTAATAAGAGAGGGGATTTGTTCCCCACATTGTCAATGCAAAGTCACTTATTTGTCCTCCTAAATTTTTTTATGCTGATAGTTTTTTATGCCCGCCATGGGAACACTTTTATAATTTTCATGCCACCCATATTTTACTAGTCCACATGACTCTACCATCATCTCAAGGACCACTCCAATAGCTTGAGTTAGACATGTAACAATCTAATCATTTAAATTTTGTGATAAACCTTAGAAAAATCTTTTTTGATTATGATGAAATCTCTATAACTTAGTTTCAAGTCATACTAGATATCCTAAATCAAGTGTTAGAATGTGGTGAGAGATAAAAAAGATCCTATGCACAAAGAGAATCCCATAGATTTTATCTAGTAGCCTAGAATCAATAAACTCATATATGACCATTTTAGGCCTTCAAAATCCAAATCATCAACATGGTTTGAATTTGGATAAAGGCTTAGAAGAAGATCTAGTTTTAATCTTTCAATTGTTCACTTTTGAAAATATTAAAAACAATTCGCAATTCCAGACCATTAGGGAAAAGTTAGCTATGTAACAAACATGTGTTGCTATTGCTCAAAATAATTTTTAGATTGCTTCAAGAAGACAAGCAAGGAGATAAACACAAAGAGTAGTTTATATAACTAATCAAAGAACATCTACAACTAGAGTTTATTCTCATGACAATTTAGACACCTCAATATCTAGTTATTCAACTTAACCTTGATTGGATAACACAAACTCAAGAATATATTTCATCAAATTTGAGAATCACTTGGGATAATGGATTTATTTTTGCACATTTTCATAGAGTAGTTATAATCTTGGAAGATGAAGAAGATCAAGTAATTTTAGCATAGAGGGTAGAAGTATTGGTTACACACAAAATACAACAAATAATTCCAACTCAAAGATCTTTCAAACTTTAACTTATACCTCAATTCTAGTAACTTCATTCCAAACTATTAGAAAAGAGATTTACTAGAGATAGTAAGTCAAAAGGTGAATTTGAACCGTTTTATTAGTTACAAGAACATTCAAGCTTCAAGTTGAGTCTTGAACATTAGATAAAGGTCAAATGAACAACTATCCTTCCTTTGACCTCTAAAAAAAATTGAAAGAGGAACTTTGATGAGTTGAGCTCTTATCTTATTAGGGACTTTTATTCCCCTACAAGCAATTTTTCAAACTATAACGTTACAATGGGGAAATGTGATTGGTCTATTAGCTCTTAGTTAATTACATGACCTTCCAAAAGGGTTAAGAAATAAATTTACAATATTTCATGGAGATGGAAAACAACACCTAGAAAAAAACACCTTGTATTATTGAATGTTACATGTGGCATTTTAGGTATCGAACATGAAGACATTATCGTTAGGATATTCATCAAAATGATGCACAATGGGAATGTATAGTAGTTTTACCATCTCACTCTAGGATATATTACTAATTGGAATACCATGAAAACTAAATTTGAGAATAGATTTAAACTAGATGAAGATGCCCATTCTCTACTTTCTCAGCTTACACAAATTAAAAAAGAAGTCTATGAGCCAATGAGAGTTTTTGTCACCAAATTCAATGGGTTGCTAAATAATATACTAACTAATGCATGACCTACAAATTAAAATAAAAAATGTTTCTTTATCAACTCTCGATTATCTAAAGTAAGTTATCACTTGAGAAGATCTAGGGTAGTAGATTAGTAAGTAACCCAAGAATTGGTTATCATCATCAAAGACAACATGATAATATCTAGGAACTCAAAAAAGAACCTTCAAATATTAAGGCTCAAATTTAAAGACAATCTTCAATATAAAAACTCTTATATATAATGGATAATGATATAATAGCTCTAAGAAATTAAATACCTATAAAATCCATTATAGCTCCATACCAAGATATTCCAAGAATAAATTATGTTCTTTTTCAAATAGATCATCCTAGACTATAAGCTGATCAATTGAGACTAACATTTGAGGCTCCTCCTCAACAAAACACTTATGCACAGTTAAACATAGTCTTTAAAATTAAGGAAATATTTGTATATGAAGAAGTTGAAGAGTAAAATTAATAATAAAATTGAAAAATCCAAGAACGTTTGAAGAACCTAGTGGTGACTTTGTAAACACATTTTTCTAATATAATTCAGGCGAAGATCACTATGAAGAGAGTGTTGGGAATATGAATAGTTAATCCTATAAATTTTTCACTAGAAATTTAAAAAAAAAAAAGTATTCAAGTGATTCATAGGAGGAAACTCCAAAGGTTATCCTCCCATAAGGAACTACCCCACCAGTGCAAACAAAAGAGAAGCAACCACTGATATGTAGTTTATCAAAGGCTAATGTTTCTCAACCTATTGAGATCCATTTTGGTAATTTATTGGCTTTTGACATAATTTTTCATGTTAACAAAACTAAAATTTAAATGTCACAATTTAAATACTTGAGAGCATATCTAGAGAAGTTGGATAGGTTAGTTCATTTCATCAAAGGCAAAGATCCAAATGCTAAAAAGGCCAATTTTAATGGAATCTTAACTAACCCTATTAATTCCTAAGAAATCAACTTTATGGCCATATCCACTTCTAAATATAATAAATTTGACCCTTTATATATTTCCCTATTCCTCAAGGGAAGCAAATTTAGTAATTGTATTATTGACATAAAAGCCTTATATAATGTAATGCCCACCAAAGTTGCTCATGTTCTTGGTCTAACCTGCATTAAGACCTTTGGGAATTATTATTCCATGCAAGAAAAAAAAATTCCTCTCATTGGAAAGATTAAATATGCAAAAGTGGCTATAAAATAGTTTACCCAAAAGTGAATCAAAATCAATATTTTAGTCATAGATATTCTAGTAACTTATGACATTCTTTTGGGTATAAACTTTTGAAAAGAATTAAGATTTGAAATTCAATTGGATTTATCACATGCCATGATTATATTCAAAATATTTAACAACATCTATATATTAAATTGAAAATGAAATACACAGCTCAAAAGGGTGATGATCCTAGAGATGATATTTTGTATGAGGATGTTGGAATTGGTAACTACCTTCTACTGATATAGAAATATGTAGAGTTATCAAAAATCATGTAATCAGATCCAAATGATGTTTGGATAGTGGATTTTGATATTATTTTTTCATCAATAGGTTCAAGTACATGAGTAATCTTGATATCTCTATCTATGGAAAAATTTCCCTTTTCCTATAAGTTGCAATTTGACTACACCAATAATACAACTAAATATGAGGCACTTTTACAAGGTTTTCAAGTGGTAAAAGAAATGGGAAATAAGAATTTGAAAATTTTAGGTGATATTTAACTCATTGTGAAAAAAATTAAAGGTCAATAATAAGTGAAAAATGATCACGTAAGACATTATAGGAATAAAGTCTAGGATAGCATTGAAATCTTTGATGCTTTCTCTATAAATATAATTCTTCGATAACATAAATATAAATCTGATGATCTAGAACTATCACCCTCTTTTATGATTTCCCATAAAGATATTAATACAAAAATTACATGATTGAGCTAATATATAGACCAAACATCCCAAACAATATAGACAATTGGCAAGTTTTCATTGATGATCAGTAGATCACCTCTTTCTTTGAGAAAAAAGATATTTTCAAAAATTTGTACTTTGAAGGAAATTACTCCTCATATAAAGAATATTTAGTTCATACATCAAGAGGTAACCATAGATAAATAAGATGAATAAGGTGTCATTAAGTTGAAAGAAAACAAAATTCCTAAAGGTATAGTCTGTTTAGAAGAATTGTTTAATAAAATGCAAAAAGGAAATCTTGATTCTACCAACTATTAAAAAGTAAACATTGCTTCAAAGGAATATCCTATGTTCATCAATATTGAAAAATTTTCTCACATAAATAAAAATAGAAGTTTTTTAGCCTTATCTATAAGTATATTGACATACTCGCATATTTATAGATAGACCTTAAGTCATTTCATTTGAAAGAGATGCAACATACAGTTCCTCTAAAGCCAGATGCAAAACCTTTTAGATAGAAAATAATATAATACAATGCTAAAACCATAGGAAAAATCCTTACCAAAGTGAAAAATATGATTGATGCTCTCACTATTTTTTATATCCACCATTCAACTTGGGTAGATAACATAGTACTAGTTCATAAAAAGAATGGTGAAATCGTAATCTATGTTGATTTAGGAACCTAAATTGAGCATCCTTCAAAGATAATTATCCACTACCAGTCATGGATAAAGTTATCCAAGTGGTAATAGGTGATGAAATAATTTTTATACTTGGTGGTTTCTCAAGATATAATCCTATCAAAGTTGATAGGGAAGATCAACATAAAAAGGCTTTCATAAAATTTTATGGTAATTTTACATATAAGAGAATGCCATTTAGATTGATTAATGTAGGAAATAATTTTCATAAGTAAATCTATTTGGAAATTAGAGAATTGAAAAATGAAATCATTTTGGTGTAACTTGATGACTTGATAATTTTCTCAAACAAAGCAAGAAAATCACTATGCACATATAAAGAGTCTTTGAAAAGTCTCATTTACTTGGAATTTCTCTCAAACCTAAGAAATACATCTTTAGAGTGACTGAAGGTAAGATTCTAGGTCATATCATTTTGAAAGAAAGAATAAGGATTGATCCAAAAAAGGTTCAGGCGATTCAAAAACTTTCCATTCCTACCAAAAAACTAGGGGTACATTCCTTCTTTGGGAAAGTGAACTTTTTGAGAAGATTCGTTAATAATTTTACGGAGCTCACAAGACATATTTTAGACATTAAGAAAGGAAAACCTTATTTCAAATAGAATAATGAAGGTAAAAAAGTGTTTGAAAAAATAAATACTATTATTGCTCATGCATTGACATTGGTATGTCCTAATTTTAAGAAAGAGTTCATTATTTATTGTTACACTTCGGAGTATACACTCAGTAATTTTGATTAATAAATAATGAGGGTATTGAATCCTTAATTAATTTCCTGAGTTGTAATCTCAAATATTATGAGTGAGATATTCTCTTGAAGAAAAACATGCATATGTAGTCATGAAAATGGTTAAGCAATTCAAGTTTTACATATTACATTTGCATTATATTATGATGGTACTAATAACAATAGTCAAATCTATTCTAAATAAACAAAAACCTAGTTCTAAATGAGGGAATTAGATAACTAAGGTGAAATAATATTATCTAGAAATAAAACCTACAAAACTAATCTAAGGAAAGGGACTATGTCAATGCATGGTAGAACAAGGAAATATTTAATTAGAATCTTCGATAGTTTCAAATGAACAGGATGATCAAGAACTTCCTTCAGTATTTTTTATTTATTCTACTGATGAATGATTTTTTTAAATTGATTTATACCTGACATATGGAGAATGTCCTTCACACTTGGATGCTAAACAATGCAGAATGGTCAAACTACAGGCTAATAAGTATGTCATACATGATGACACTCTTTTAAAAAAAAACATTGATGAATTTTTCTTAAGGTTCATGGATAAATAAAAATATAAAAAACTATTACAAGATTTTCATGATTAGGATTGTGGAGGGCACTTTTATGTTAGAGTAACAACATACAAAATTGTCAAAGCTCATTACTATGGGCCAACTCTTTTCAAATATTCATATAAATGGGTGAGAAAGTGTGACACATGTCAATAGTTTGTAGGTAAACCCAGGTTAGGAGCACTTCCTTTACAACCTATGATAGTTAAAGATCCTTTTTAGTAATGAGGACTAGATTTCATTAGGGTATTGAACCCTCATTTAAGTGTAGGTCATACTCATCTTCCCACAATGGTGGATTAATTAACTAAGTGGGTAGAAGAAATTCATGTAAAACAAATAACTTCAAAAGTTGTTCGCAACTTTATCAAGGAAAATATCTTGGTACGTTATGGAATCCCACATAAAATTATTACAAATCTTGCATCAAACTTTTATTCTTCAAAGATGATTGCATTTTTCTATGGATATGGAATTTATCTATCTCATTCATTGAACTATCATCCAAAAGGTACTATTCATGTCAAATCGAGCAATAAAAAAATATTTATAATTATGCACAAGGTAGTAGATGTGAATAAAATAATTGACATAGAAAGGTATATGATGCTCTTTGGGTAGATTGTATAACTCTAAAAAAGGCTATTAGAATGTCTTCATTCTAATTATTATATGGATTAGATGTTGAAATTCTTGTAACTCTTGAATTACATACCCTATGATTATCTAGAGAAGTTGAGAATCTAAATTTTGAAAGTTCACTAGATAAGAGAATCTTCTATCTACAACAACTAGAAGAAAAAATAATATAGTTGGTTGACAAGATCTCAAAACATCAATCTCGTGTCAAATTACTCTTTGAAAAAAATTCTAAGAAAAGATAATTCCAAGTAAGATATTTGGTACTACTTTGAGATAGTCATAGAGAGCCAAAAGGGAGTCATATGAAGTTTGATTCACTTTGGAGGGAACCATTCAAGATTAGTCACTTTTGTGGTAACAATTTTTTTTACCTAACATATCATTATGGAACCCATCTTTCATTTCCCTTCAGTGGGAAATATTTGAAACACTATTTCTAGTATGAACCATGTGGTCCTTTTATATACACATGTAAATGCAATTTTGGATGTGCTTCTTTCCTGTTCTTTGTTTTGGTGTGTGTGTTATTTTTCAATAAAGATGAAAGGGTATCTATTTCCCCTCATTATCTATGCTTTGGTCTTCCTTACCTACACATTTATATTGAAATAATATTTATTTGGGAATCTCAAGGGCAAACACAAGTTTTACAAGAGTTACAGATGGACCAGGTGTTTTATAACTTTTTTTAGGTGAATAAGATGATTTGGCCTAATAGTGCATGTTCATTTCTCATATGATTGAGATGAGATAGCTGGATATCAATTAGTTGGATTAGGGCATGTATGTTTTTAAATGAATAGGTGATTTGGCATAATAGTACATGTTCATTTATCACATAATTGAGATAGGTGAATTGGTTGTTAGTTTTTTGGATCTAGATATACAAGTGTAATAGAAACACTTCTATCTTTGCATTTTGGGTTGTGTAAAAATGTATAACTAAAAATGACCTCTCATACACTATCCTTTTTCGATATGTGAAAGCATCTATTAGGTTGATTAAATAACCCTCACATATACTATCTTTTAACATGTGATATATTTTTGATAGCTTGAGGACCCATCCCTTTCTTGAAGATTAGAATCTGATGATTTTTTTCAAATCTATCAAAGTTGCTACTAAAGAATCCACTACCCAGTGGATAAAGCATGAGATTACAAAACTAGAGAATTAAAGTTATTTCTATTCCTTATAATTCAAAATCCTAGTTGGACCTAGTTGTTGTCATAGATTTTGAAAATAATGAAAAAATGATGGAAAAATCAACTTTTAAATAAATGGCTAATTTTTTTATTTTTCCCTAAAAAATTTAAAACATTGATAAATAATTTTTTTAATTAATTACTCAAAAATTGATTAATTAAAAATTAATTAATTGTTCCAAAATGGATTAATTAAGAAAATATGTCTTTCTCCATTTTTATCTTGAGGTGTTTAAAAAATTGTTTGAACCCTCTATGTAAACATTTGCTAGAATTCCTTGTAATTCAAAAAAATCATTTTGCTTTTTGTGAGTTATGTAAACACACTTTAATTTTTCACAAGTTGTGTAAATTGAAAAAAAATATTGGTCTCTGTGTAATTTGTAAAATCTTTTTCATCTTTGGTGCAATTTATAATTTTGTTTTGGGTTTCCATACAACTTGTAAAATATTTTTTGGTTCCCATGAAAATTGAAAAAATGTTTTTAGTTATGTGTAAATTGCAAAAAAAAATTGATTCATATGCAAATTATAAGAAAAATGCATTCTTTGTACAATTTGTAAAAATGTTTTTAAACTTTATGTAATTTTCAAAAACATTTTGATTTTCCATTTTTCATGCAACTCAAAGTCCCTCTTCATTTAATTATGTCAATTCAAATTATATTTTTAAATCCATGTTAATATAAAATTCTCTTCCCATGAAAATTTGTTATTATAAATTGAAACTTCTTTTCAAGACTACATGCAAACTTATAAATGCTTTCGGTCAATCATGCAAATGCAGTTACTTCTTCAAGTAGTTTACAAAAAATAAGTTTGTCTTATTCCAAGTTATCTTTTCAATTTTCATGTTAAATCTAACAAGTTTTAAACATTTTAAAATTTGATTTTCCATCTGTGTTTTAGCCAGGGACTATCAGGAGTAAATTTTATCAAATTCACCAAAGGGAAGTAGATTGAAGAAAAAGAATATATTTTTACTGTGCGATTTAATAGAGGATTTAAAATCTTTTCCAATACATAGTTAGGTGTTACATCTATTTTCCTTCTAAAGGGATCAAAGGAGAAAGAACAAGTGGTCCATTTTGATAAATGCTTTTCTAGTTTTCTTTGCCAACAAAAGCACTATTCTGACCATATAAATTCCAAAGGGAAGTGGAATTAAATTTTCCCTTTTTATCCTCAGCCATACAAGCCATGTAACTTTCAATAAGTATATTTCAAATTGTTTTATTTTTATTCCAACCGTATGCCCCCTAAAGAAAGTGAGTTTTTTTACTAAATTTTCTAAATTCTCTCAACTTCTAGCTAATCTATACTATTTATTTATGGGCAACATGGGTAAATACTTTTTAAAATTTTCAATTTTTATTATGATTCATCAAGTTGTATGAAATTCCTTTGATCAGTTTGAAATATTTTTTTGAAGATATTTCTATTTTTCTCCTCCAACAACCAAGTCATACACCTCAATTTAATGCAGTGTTTTATCAAAAAATTTAAAAAGATTTTATTTTCTTCCTTTAGTGAATCATAAGTCTTTATGTGGGCATATAAAAGGAAGATATTTTCAACAACTTTAGTTTATTTCCCCAAAGAATAAAATGGTACATCTCCTTCAAATGATCAACTTCAAGTAATTTTTCTCAAAATAATATTCATTTTCCCATCCTAGTGTCAACCATATGTTTGTCATATGGTAGAATGTACACCAAGGCTAGTTGGAAAAATGTATATATTTGAGCAATGGAAAATTAATGAAAAGGGTTTGAGTGGATTATAAAAATATATATTTTTCCAAGTGGATAAAATAAATCTTAAAATTTTGTTAAGTGGAAAAATAAGGAAAATTATCAGGTGGAGAAAAATAACATAATAAAAGTTGTGTGGAAAATTAAAAAGGGAGAGAATTGATTGAGTAGATTTTGAGCATGATATTTTATACTTTGCAAATTCATAAATTTTCAATTTTTTCAATTCTGACTTGTTTCATTTTCACCTTTGATGAAGGCATTGAAAAGGTTAATGAGATTTCTTGATAATTTTTAATTTTTCACAAACTTGTAAAAATTAAGAATTGAATTGGCAATGGTGAATTTTCATCTTTTTGGTTCATTGCATGGTCATGAATTTCTTATAAATTGGTGGTGATTTTATGAAAAAATATTTTCATAGAGATTTTTATAATTTTATAAATTTGAAAAAAAAGTCAAAGGGAACAAGGGAATCACTTCAAAATTTAAAAATAAATTATTTTTATATTTTTTTCCATTCATTTTTGTTGGCCGAAAAAGTTTGTGAAAAAATACATAGAGAAATTTCAATAGATGCATTTACAAGTTAAAAATTTGGTCAAAGGGAAAATTTAAATTCATATAAGGAGCATTAAAAATACACCAAATTAATTTTCACAATCTACTTGTGAATATAATTTCTATTTAAATTTCCATCATTTCTTGCAAATAAAGAGCTTTTCTACCAATTTTCAAATTTATTAATTTTTTTTTTTATCAAATTTATGTCATCATCTCATAATCTATAAAAATATATTCCAAGTAAAGGAAAACAAATCACGAAGTATAAATTTCAAAGTGTTGCACTTCCTTTGCCACTAGAATCCAACATTGAAAATATCACAAACACCAATCTTGGCAACATAAACTTAGATGAGTTTTATGAAATAATAAATGTAGTATATAAAATAGATCTAGGATAGAGTATTTACGATAGTGTTTTGGCACAGGTATAAGCATTTTCAATGCCATTATAGTCTCTTGAGTCAGTTTTAATTTTGGAAAATAATTATAACTCAGAGATGCAGGTGGTAAGAGATCCTTAGGGGTAGTTGGTATTGAGTTTTGATCTTAAAAAAATTTCCTTCTAGATCATGAATCCTTTTGCACCTAACCCCTGAGCCCTCTCAATATATTTGGGATAATAATTTTATATCATGTTTAAACAAGTCAATAAATCTTGGTTGACTAAGTCAAAGCATTCCTCCACTCAACTTAAAAAAAATCTTACAAGATTAGATTTCAAAGACGAGATAAGTGACATGGTCACTTTATTGTTCAAGATAGTAGGAAATAAAATTGTAAATAACTTTTAGACATGGATGAATATATTCATATGGATCATCATCTAAAATAAGTAATATATCAATTAGTGTGAATTGATCAACAATTCTATTCATAAGTAACTCATGTAAGTGAAGGACATGCCAAAATTCTATATTACTTCATAACTTGTTTATGTTTTAGTAGGTGGAAGGTATTTTTATGGATTGCATGTAGTGGGAAATTTTGAAAAATTAGTGGTGTAAAACTTCTATCCCCATCTAACATTGAAGGAAATTACCCATCACTTTAAAAGAGTTAATGATTGCTTTGTTCATTTTGTCAGCCATCTATTTGAAAAGGAAATATTCAACACAAGAATATTAGTTATGGCCACTATAAAAATATCAAGGTGGGGATATTGGTTCATAAAATTGTTAGAATCTAGTTATTTGAGAATTAGTGGTTTTGAAACATCTCCTTACATGATCCCATGATATGTCAGTGACAAATGGGCATTGATAAAATTAGTGAGACAACTTGTTGAAACACACAAGTTCTTTACAAGATGATATAAAATGAGGATCGAGTTTCTAATCTCCATTAACAGGTATACTTTCCTTTCACTAGTGAAGATCAAGATAGTTGAGCAATACATGTCTCACTATAACTTCAAGATATTTTTAAGCAGTCCTTCATTTTATAATAGGGGATTAATTGAACATAATCTTGGATCTCCATTTCATCATGTTCTACATTTTGAAGACTATTGGATGGATTGTGATAATGAAAAATCATTGAGAATCAAAGACTATTAATGGTTTGTCATGAAATAAATATTTAAATTTTGCATAATAAAAGTGTCAAAATAATTAATAGATGATGAGGTCATATTAGACCCTATCTTTTAAATAGAGGCCATCGTGACAAAGCCATTTCTCTAATACATTTAGATAGAAAGGAATATACTTCTCTCATAATTAGGATAAGAGATATACTTGATATAATTATTATATGGTTAAAAGGCAAGGGATTTGATGTTATAATTGTTTATTTCCTTACACCTCCTGGGGAAGATGAATTTGGTAGCTTATGAAAGCAATAGGATGGGCCAACAAAGATGGATGAGGTAGTCCCTAATGGATAATTTCCCATGATAATAGAAACATGTGACCCTAAACCTAGTCAATAATATTTTCATCCATGAAATACTATCAATCTAAAAATAAAAATGTTTGATGAGAATTTTTCTTCTCCTAAAATTTCAATTCCATAAGAAGTTCTAGTTGATAGTTTTACTCTATCTCAAGAACTAGTAGTGAATATGCTATGCCCTTAACCTTTGGCATGTCTAGGGATATGTGTGGCCAAGTTGTAGCTTACATACCTCTTTTATATTATTTGATCAGCCTATGTTCATACATACCTCTTTTATATTATTACATACCTCTTTTATATTGTAGTTACATTTATCTATGTTTTTTGTTAGGTCAGCCTATATAATGACCATGCCTAAGTATACTATATATAGGAGGTAGTGGTTATTATTTGATTATCATATTAATTATTCTACTAATATTTGATTGTTATGGAGGTTTCCCCCTCAAAGTGGCTCTATTATATTATCTAGTATTCTACTTTGTTGTCAATTATTCTTGTGTGGTCTTTTATCTTTGTCTATTATGTGTGATATATAATAATTTTGTGTGAACATGTAAGTAATTTCCTTACAAGTGGTATCAAATTTTCAATTTTGGAAAGTTTCCTAAACATTTTTTTAGGTTTTGGTGAGGTGTGACTTTTACAATTAGAGGGAACAAAAAAACATAACTTGAAATCCAAGAAGAATTAATTTTTTCTATTAGCATAGTATTATTCAAAATGTTTTTTTGAAAAAATATTTAAGGAAATATGTTATGGAAAAAAAATTCCTTTGTACATTTTTAATTGTTATTCTCATCTCGATGAGTTGATCTTAAAGGTATATTCTACCAATACACTTTACTGGTATTAAATTATTTCACCCTAGTGCACAAAAATAGTCATTAGATTCATCTTGGCAAGGTGATCACAATGCTACCATATCCTAATACACCTTTTTTGGGCCAAAAACCATCATAGGGTTTGTGTATGGTGGATCTTACTACTCAGGGAAAAAAGGGGGAAAGAAACTCCTAACACTCCTATGGATGACATGGAATCTAAAACTTCATATCCATTACTTTCTCAACTTCAAGATGATATAAAGGGTTTGATTCGGTAGGCTAAGTTTGTTGTAGTTTAAATTGATGTTTCAAGTATGCATAGAGCAATTAATGGGTTACACACTTAATTCCATTAGATCACTATGCAATTGGCTGCCATTTCATCTCAATTATAGCCAAATAACCCTCCACTTCATCATATGGGTCCTCCTCTCAACACTAAAATCTTTAATCCTATTGTGAAACTGATGTTGCCAAAAGTGGAAATGTGTAAGTTTGATGGTAAGAATCCTCTCACTTTGATTACCCAAATTGAGAGTTTATTTGATTTTCACCAAACTCCTAGTTCTCAAAAGGTGATAATAACACATTTGTATCTGGAACTTGAGTAGTCATTTGGTATCACTAGTTGTGTGCTCAAAAGAAAAATAATGGTGATCCTATTACATGATTTGTTTTCATTTATGATTTGTTGGATCATTATCAAAATAATGTCTCTGAGAACTACTTTATCTAGTTATCCAAATTATGTCAAACAAGAATTGTTAAAGATTATATTCATCAATTTTAGAATCTATCTTTACAAGTGGAAGACATCACTAAAGAAAATTTGAATGATATTTTTTAGGTGGACTAAAAGATAGCATCCAATTGGAGGTTATGATTTTAAATCCATCATCTATATCAGAAGCTATCTAAAGGGCATTTATGGTAGAAGAAAAAAATTTAGTCTAATGGAAAACTTTAACTATTGGTTATGATCTTACCTTTCTAGCACCATCATTTCCTCAACCCACCAAATTGACACCTTAAAAAATTGAGGAGAAGTGAGCCAAAGGGTTATGTTATGGTTGTGATATAAAATGGAGAAAAGGACATTATTATGTTGAAAACAAGTTATTTTACATCGAAGGCTCCAATGAGGATGAAGATGCTGAAGAGGCAATTGGTGAGGATGTAGAAGGACCTAAGGAGGAATTTGAAGACTCTCAACCTACTATTTCTTTTCATGAAATTTCAAGTATTAGTACTCCCCAAACTCTTAAGGTGGTGGTTTTCCTTAATAAACATAAGGTCACTATATTGATTGATTATGGGAGCACACATAACTTCATCAATAACAAGTTGGTTGCTCATTTGTACTATTTCATTTATCACACTCCAAAATTTTAGGTCATGATTTTAGATGGTGGAACTATCAAATATTCAATAAAATATGAAAATATTAAGCTATCAATAGGAAACTACCTATTATATTCTCCTATGTTTGTTATTCCCAAGGGTGGAGCTAACATTATTCTAGAAGTATAGTAGCTCAGCACTTAGGGCACTGTTGAGATGAATTTCTAAGAATATTTCATATATTTTCATTATGAGGGAAGGACATTCGAGTGAAGGATATTAAGGGATAAATCTTCACAAATTTTTATATCTCATCAAATGACCAATATTATTTGAAAGGGTGATAAAGGATTTGTAGCTCACTTGTTCTCCATTAAAGTCCATCCAACTCAGCCATCTATACCTCCTAATCTACAATAAGTGATTGATGCCCATTATGTTATTTTTAGTGAAATACCAAAAGGATTTCCATCCAATCATATGCATGATCATGTCATAAAACTTATTCTTGGTAGTACACCACCCAACATTAGTCCATATACATATCTCTATGTCCAAAAAAGTGAAATTGAAAATATGGTACAAGAGATGTTGGATGCAATCATTCACAATATCCAAAGTGAATATTCTTCACCAGTTATCATGGTGAGAAAGAAAGATGACACTTTGAAGATGTGCCCCAATAATAGATAACTCAATAAGTACACTATCAAAGATAAGTTTTGTATTCCTATAAATGATGATTTTCTAGATGAATTGCATGGTGCTCTTTATTTTACCAAGTTACATCTGTGTTCTCAGTATCATTCAATCCATATCTATGATGAAAACATACCCAAAATAGATTTCAGAACTTGTGAGCTCCATTACAAGTTTATGGTTATACCTTTGGGTCTAAAAAATGAACCATCCACCTTTCAGAGTTTGATGAATACTATTTTCAAAACATTTTTGAGGAAACTTGTCCTAGTGTTTTTTGATGATATCCTTATTTATATTAAAAATGGGTAAGACCATTTGCAACATGTGAAATATGTACTCTTAATTATGTAACAACATCAATTATGTGCCAAACCTTTTAAATGTACTTTTGAAGATCATGATGTTGAGTATTTGGGTCATATGGTTTCACATGAATGAGTGAAATTAGATCCTAAAAAATCCAAGCAATGGTGGACTGGCCAGTTCCTAAGACACTCAAATAATTAAGGTGATTTTTAGGGATAATTGGTTAATATCATAGGTTTGTCAAAAATTATGATACAATTTTATCCCCTCTCACTTATTTTTTAAAATAAAGACTCCTTTCAGTGGACTGATATAGCTATGAATTCATTTAAACAATTGAAATTGGTTATATGCACCATTCTAGTGTTGGCCACTCTTAATTTTCTAAGACTTTTGTGGTTGAATGTGATGCATTTGGATATGGTATGGGTGTTGTGCTTATTCAATAAGGTAGACCACTTGTATTTAAAAGTCTCCAATAGAAGGGTGTAAAATAGCTCAATCCCATCTATGAGAAGTAAATGATAGGCAATGGAGACCTTGTTTGATGGGTCATCTCTTTTAAGTAAATACTGATCATGGTAGTCTCAAATATTTTTTGGAATAATGGTTATCATTATAAGAAGAAAAAAATGGGTAACTAAGATGTTAATATATGATTTTGAAATAGTCTACAAGAAAGGCAAGGAAAATGTGGTGGCAAATGAACTATCTAGGAGGGATGAATCAATTGAGGCATTATTATGTGCCATGACCATTTAGAACTAGAAGAAGAAAGATCAAAATTGTAAAATGATAGTCATACCCATTATTTTATTTAGAATCTTTAACAAGGTTTGGATGGATTTGAAAAACTCACATGGAAAGGTAATGCATTGTGGTATAAATATATATATTATACCTATGTAAGAATTCTCTTCTCAACAAAAAATCCTTCAGGAACTTCATGCAACTCCACTTGGGGGTCATTCAAGATTTTTGAAAACCTCTCATATAATCAAGAAAGGTTTTTAATTAGGAAGGACTCAAAGGGGATGTCCATATATATGTGTCTGAATGTATGATCTGTCAATAAAATAAAGGTGAAAGCATCAAAACCTCAGGTCTTCTACAACTTTTATCTATCCCTAGCCAACATTAGGAAGAGGTGTATATGGATTTCATTACAAGGATACCAATATCTTATGGTCAAAATTTTATCATTATTGTTGTGGATCATCTTAGTAAGTATGCTATTTTTTTATTTATCACAACAATTTATTGCTAATATAGTAGCTTCTGGCTTTCTTAATATAGATCAAAAACTACATGATAGAGATCCCATTTTCACTAGTAATTTTTTTGACTAAATTATTTTCATGTTTGGGTACCAAGTTTGTGTATAGATCATCCTATCATCTTTAATCAGATGAAAAAATTGAGGTTATCAACAAATTTCTATAAGGATATCTCCATTGTTTTATTTTTGATAAATAGGATAAATGGATTCAGTGGTTCCCACTTACTAAATGGTGGTATAAAACTTTTGTTTATAGTTCTTCCAAAATGTCTCCATTTGTGGCCTTGTATGGATACCACCATTCATCCATCACTTACACCTTGAAGGTCCATCCTAAGGTTCATATATTTGAGGAAAATATTCACCATCAATAGGAGGTCCTTGTAAGTTTGCATGAAAATTTAGCCATGGCCTAAAATCGCATGAAGTAGCAGGTAGATCAATATAAGAGTGAGAGGAATTTTGACATTGGTGATTTGGTCTTTGTTCACTCACATCCATATAATTATATGTCATTTAAATAATAAAAAAGGATAACAAGTTATCCCCTAAGTATTATGGGCCTTATCATATCTTGCATAATATTGGTATTGTGGCCTACAAGTTATAGTTTCTTTCATCCACTCACATACATATAATATTTCATGTATCATGCCTAAATAAAGTCAAACATAGCGTTTCTACTCAAACTAAGTTACAATAATTGCATGAGGAAGGGAGAGATGTTTTTTATCCTGAGGTGATCCTTCAAATGCACACTAAATAACTATGGTCTAGAGTGATTAAAAAGCACTTGATCAAATGGAAAAAATATCCATGTGAAGATGCCACCTTGGAAGATGAATACTTTATGTAGTAATATCCATATTTGATTCAACATTGAGGACAACATTATTTTTAAGGGGAGGGGTATGTTACACCCTTAAACTTTTGTATGTCTATGGATATGTGTGGCCAACTTGTGGCTTACATACCTCTTTTATATTCTTATTGCATTTGTATATGTTCTTAGTTAGGTCAGCCTATGGAATAAACATGGATAAGTAGAATATATATAGGAGGTAGTGGTTAGTATTTGATCATCATTTTAAGTATTGTGCTCATATTTCATTGTTTTGGATGTTTCTCTCTAAGTGGCTCTGCTATATTATCTAGTATTCTACTCTATTGTTAATTATTATTGTGTGATCTCTTATCTTTGTCTATTCAGTGTGATATATAATAATTCTATGTGAACATGTAAGTAATTTTCTTATAGAATACAACTCAACAATTCTTAGCTTCACATGATATATTTTTTCCTACATCACTTGATTTTCCTTTATAAGAGATTACTTCTATCTCTTCATCTTCTCCCTCAAATCCTGAGTTACCCATTCCTCCTTCCCCAAGAATCCCTCTTGAAATAATTAGTACACAAGAGAAAATTGAAACACATTTTCAAGGTGTCCCAATTGAGAAGATGCCTTGTTTAACTATAACTAGGATTGATCCACGCATTACAAATTTTGTCCCATTACCTTCCTTGAGCATGACAACTTCAAATTGGTTGTCTACAATAGTAAAAATAATGAGAATAACTTTTGAGCCTATAGAGATAGATTTTAAAAACTTGATGGCTTATTTATTAAAGAGGCCAAATAAAGAAAGGATAGTTTATGAATGGTGATAGATGAAAAGGGATAAAAGTATGTAAAATTGGCCATTCCTATAGTTGAAATGGATAAGTCATAAATCATGGTTGAAGACTACCATGTATCTAGGGTTCATTTGGGAAAATGAACTAGAGAAGGGATGAAATGAGATGTTTATTGGATATTATCACCATATTTGAAAAAATAAACAAAGATAAAGCAATGAAGAATGAATTGAAAGAGAAATTTGAACAATTATGCTCAATGATACATAGATTGATTAGGCCAATTTAAATAGTTATCACTTCATTGAGTCTTCATGTCGAAACACTGAAAAGAGTGACAAAAGTGGGAATAATGGGTAATGTAGTGAAAGATTGGATTGAAAAATTTATAGAGAAAGGGGTCTCATCAATTATTGCTGTAATGATGATGTTATCTAAAATTCAATCACAATATGAACAACTAACAACAAAGGAAAATGCATACATTTAGGAGAAATAAAATTGGGAGAAACTCATGCCTGGGTTGGCCAAATTCTCTAAATTTTCTTCTATTAATCTTATTGAAAAAGGGTAATCAATAAATATGAAATTATCTATCAGATTGAATTTCTTTGGGCCACCAAATTTAGAATCTAATCCCTTCAATAATGTGTTCAAAAATTTAGTAATGCAAGTCACTTGGAAGTGACACAATGATGGAGATTGATACCAAAACAAAAATTTGGATTATCATTTTGTCAATGACAAGGATCAAGAGGGAAATTTAATTTCAATTAAGACCATAATTGCATAATTCAAAGAATGAATTAGAACATTTCCATTAAATTTGTATTTAGTTATGAATAACTTCATCAGTTGTCCAAATGCAAAGTAAATGTGGATAATTTGGATATGAAAATAAATAGTTTCTAAGGCAAGCATTAGGAAATGAAAGAGTTGGATTACTCAATAGACATTCCCTATAAGTGCATTGACGAACCAGATGAAGTCTCGATCAAGTTAATTCTATAGATATTTGATGAATTCTTGAAAGGGAAAGAATTATTGGTATAATAGAAAGAAGAATGAAAAATTACTTTTAGTGTTCCTCTATTCTCTTCTCTTTTTTCTTTCTACCTAACTAGTGTTCTTGCACTATTTTCCCCTCATAAATATGCATTGTATTTTTAAATTTTCATATTTTCCAACTTATCTTTTTAAGTTTTTCAAGTTGATGATGTGTTTTTTCAAGTAGTGCAAAAACCCAAATTATTTTCTCAAGTGATGCTAATTGCTTAAAGAGTTTTTGCACCTCTTCAAAATTGTAATTTCTCATTGGTGTTTTAGTAGTTCTATAAAAAGTCAAAATAGGTGGTTTTGCACCATAACCACCCATTTTATCCTATAAATATGAGTTAGGGATTCATAATATGGGTTCAAAATAGATAAAATTTTTGGCAAATCATTGTAAAAGGAGATCAGTCTGTATACTCTTTAGAATAAATACAAGAAAGGTGTTTCTAAACTTTGTATTAGTTATATCTTTTAAATTATGTCTTTTGGTTAATTCATTGTATTTAATTTTCATTGCCATTAGTATAAATTTCAAACTATTGAAAATAACATACTAGATTACAAAGTTTCTATATAGAGTTGAAATTTACATTTCCAACACATGTGAATATCTTAGTGGGATAGAGGTAATTTATTAGTTATTTCTATTAGAAAATACAAAAGGTTATTAGTTTCTATTATCAAATTCATATGGTCTTTTGGTGTTTATTTCATATCCTTAAGAATATGATTATGTATTTTTGACTCATTGAATGAGAGATTTTCATCTTTTGAAAATCTAAATTTTCTCTCAATACTTTCATCTAGTCTCAGGTTTCTAACTTGACAATTTTATTGCTCAAACAACTTCTCCTCTCTCCCTCTCTCCTTCTATACATATTACTTTCTCAAAGATCCTTTACGTACATTGGGTTAAAATTAATACCCATGACTTACATTATTTTATTTGTAAATATTTCTTGATTTACTCTTTTGGATTTCAATAAAGGTAGTTCTGCATGTTAATAAGAGAGGTACTTTGTTCCCCATGTTATTGACATGAAGTTTGACAAATTTTCATGCCAACAAGATTGTGTGTATTTGTCATATAGAACCTTGAGGAAATTTAGATGGTTTCACAAAGGATTCTTGTATAAACATTTAATTATAAGATCCATTAGGGATAATATTTCCAATGATAATTATATTACAAGGACTAACATTTATACATATGTCAATAGTGGGCATGAGACATTTGAGATAAAGAATATATATTTATGTATTGACTGAATCTTATCTTTTGAGTAGCATATTTAGGGATTGTGTGTATACACAAATCTATGAATATATTTTAACAAATTAAATGTTTATGTCTGTGTAATCTTGAAATGGGAACATAGTATACATACATACATATATATAAATATACATACTATTCATATGTATGTCTATATATATATATATATATATATATATATATATATATATATATATATATATATATATATATATATATATAAAGAAGTGTTTCAAAAATATGAATAGTATGTATATTTATGTATAACATGTGCTTATATCAAACGTATGAAGTTGTGAGAGTATGTTTATAGATTGAACTTTAGTCATTTATTTAAAACACTGAGTATATATATATATATATATATATATATATATATATATATGTATATATATGTATATATGTATATATATGAAGAAATTGTACATATACATATAAAACATTATGAGCACAAATATATATGAATGGTCTGTGTATATATGTATATAACACACTAAAAATATATATATACATGAATGGATTTTGTATATTGGTTTATAAATTGTGATTATATAAATGAACAAACAAAGATCATATGGACTATGTGATATTTAACATTAAATAGGGAAGATTTATATATAGTGTATTCAACTTCTAAAATAATGAATCTATGAAGTTGAATGAGTCAAAATTAAAATAGATAATTGTGAGCTATTTGATTAATTATAAAACATAAAATATTCTGTTAAAGTTTGTTGATTTTATTTTTATCTTATTGATTCATGTAGAAACATTAAAAGAGTATAAACTTCTATTTGATTAAAAAAGTAGAGCTTAGGGTGGTTTGATTTTTACCCTCTATTCTCAATAACTCAAAATAACATATACACCATCTAAGGAATTAAAATTTGGAAAAATAATAGAGAAATTGAATTAAGATTAAATCTGAGCCTAATAAAATTTATATCTTTTATGTTATGTAAGTGAAATAAAGGTTAAGGAAATATTGAGACATTATTTGATTATTGAAGTCTTTCTCATAAAAAGTTATTGGAAAAATGAAAAGTACTATTAGTGGGTTAGAACAATAATTAGTTAATTAACTATATATATTATGGGGTATATGTTATGCATGATACATAAATATACATTTGTAGATTATATTTATAAAATGAAATGCATGCCTATAATTATAGATTGCGACTAGTAAATTAAGTCATGAAATCATGACAAATAGGGAACTATAATTATATGAATCAGGCCTCCTTATAACATATTGAGTTTTATAAATGAAAGATTGTGTGTTGTTTATGAGTAATTGAACTTTTGATTATTTATGATTATTATTTGTAAATGAGTAATATCAATAATATACTATGTAATTTATAGTTGTAAACCAATTGAATTTACTTTAATATTTTAGAAATTTAGTTCAAGTATGTATTTTATATATTTCGTAAATAAACTTACTTGTTATGCTGATTATTATTGTGTTGAGTAATATAGTAGAGATTCATTCATACATTTGATGGACTAAATGTATGTATTATGATTATTCTTATATTTAGCATTTTTATACCTTATATTAGAAATAATCTATATAAATCTATTGGTTATATGAATTTTAACCAAATCTTGCATTGTTGGTACAAACTATGTAGTGAGACAAACTTTTCTAGATTATTTAGCACCGCCACTATTAGATGAAGGTAATCTGATCAAGTGGTGTGTATGAGTTTGACTGATCTTAGAGATCAATATTGATTGGAATTTATTTTTCCAAAGTATTTTTTTAGATAGACATTATCATTTCATGTTAAAACACACACTCTCTATGATACACATCATGTATTAGAAATCTTAAAACACATGCGTACTAGCTTATCTCTCTAGATTCACGCACCATCACTATCTACCCATCTATGAAGGGAGGGCCATTTCCAATTTGGGGGATTGATAAATCTATAAAAGTGCTTAGATGATGTTTTCTCACCCCACAAAAGTACTTATTAGAGACTACACTTGAGATTATCAGAGATACTAAAGTTTGATAGACTTGAGCTTTGTGGAACATTATATCTATCATTGTATTTATTAATAAAACATTATGCTTGATGGTTATTGTAATTAATTGTTAATATAAAATGATATTAGTGGTTGTATTATTTTACCAGTCATGGTTGGATTATATGTAATTTATTTCCTTATGTAATTATGTTTTGTGTCATGTTATGCTAGTGATCAGTAACTATTAAATATTACATGTTCAATATACATTTATCATACTTAGTATGCTAAGATCACTCATTAGATTAATGTGGTGTAATCTAATGAAAGAATAATTGGAATATAATTTAAAAATATATATTATGTTATTCTACTAAATCCCAATGGGAATATTATATTTCAGTATCAGAGTTGTGGCTCAAACTCTAGGTCTTAATGAGTCCACTAATGTTTTTGTAATATTATGTTATCAAAAATAAGAATGTTTGATCAAGATAATCTATATAGGGTCCTTAAAATGTTAATGACACTAACCCTATAATTAATCCTAGCCAATTTTCCATTGAGAAAGCAACAAAGTTAGATCAGATTCTTTCAGCGATGGATGAGACTAGGGACATAATTATAGCCATGGAATAGGAAATTCATGGACATGAGGAGGAGTCCCATCAAGATGATCTTTAAAAACATCCTATTAATAGAAAATCCCTTAAGATTAGAGACATTATTAAGTGACTTAGGATACGAGAATATGTGTAGCTATGGAATTAGATTAGAATATGAAAAAGGTGAATCTACCTAAGTTTGATAAAACCATTATGAGAGATAGAACTAAAGCATGGTTAAATTAAATAGATTAGTATTTTGAGATTTAAAACTAATCCAAAATCACCAAAGCCATTTGGGGACCATATCAGTTGGATGGAGGAGTAGCTATGTGGTGGGATGATAATAAGTTAGAAATGAATATTAACTCAACCATTACTACATGGGAATAGTCTGTGACACTACTCAAATCATGGTGGCTTCCATATTTTTATTTTGACCAAAATCTTAAATATTTTCAAAATTTTAAGGAAGGACACTTGTTATTGAATGAGTACTAAGAACAATTCACCAAGCTTCTAAAATATGTACCTCAATATCAGGTAGATGAGAGGTTCAGGAATATGAAGTTCATCATGGGATTAAAAAACCATATTGGTGGAGAGGTGGACATTTATGGACCATATAAAATGGACCAAGTATATGAGAAATCATTCAAGAAGGAGCAAAAGTTAAAATATCTTGCTCAATTTAGAGACAAGTTTAAGAATTTTTTTGTAAGTTTTCATCAAACTTTCAAAAAGAAGAATTGGAAGTAGAGGAGTGGAGACTCTAAGAGTCAGTTTAAGAGTTAGAATACTAGATTCAACACTAGTTTAGGTAATAATAAATTAGGAAATGGTTCCAAAAGTAGTTTCAAGGAAACCAATAGTTTGATAGGAAGGTACCACATATAGGTTTCTTCATTTGTAGAGGTGACCATTTTTATGTGAATTTACCGAAGATAAGTTTAGGAACAAAGGTTATGGCCCTCAATAAGGAAAATTTAAACAATGCATTCAAGTATTAGTGGATAATTAGCAAGCCGAAATCCAAGTTTTACCCATAGATCTATCATGTATTTTGTTTGAGCATCTAATTTCCATTTTGATAAATACAAGGGCTATAAATTTTTTTATATCTTCTATAATTATAAATAAGTTGTCTATACAATCTAGAGTAAGTAAAATGCATGGTTGGTACAATATGGGAATGATTCTAAAGTTAAAGTTGACAATTTCTTAGTTTAAGTAGAGATTAGGTTGCCTAAATTCAAAATAATGTGATGTTATCCTAGGAGTCAACTAGCTTACAAACCATAAAGCCAAGACTATTATCTGAAGAAGGTTGAGTGTCTTGATGATCCTAGAAATTAGACACTAATTCAGGGAAGAAAATAGAGTTAGGAATTAGGTAGATTTTTCCAATACAACTCATGAAGTCCCAAAGAAAATTATGCCAAGAATTTATTGTCAATATAAATGAAATGGAGGAAACTAATGAAACATCAATTGAGTATTTTCCTTTTTTTAGGAGTTTTCATAATGTGTTTCCAAATGAATTACCAGGATTGCCTCCTAAATAGAAGTTTGATTTCTCTATTGATATCAAACAAGGATTGGAAAGGCCTAAGACATTGCATATAATAAAAACCACTGAATTGGTTGAATTGATGGCTCAACTCTAGAAGTGATTTTCCAAAGGATTGATTAGACCAAGTGTGTCACCATGTGGTGAACTAATTATTTTTATCAAGAATAAGGATGACACTCTTCAACCTCACACTAATTATATAATGTCGAATAAAGAGACTATAAAAAATATGTACTACTATGTCAAATAGGTGATATTTTGATCAGATGTGAGGAGAAATGATCTTTTCCAAGATTAATCTTAGAGCTATCTATCATTATTTAAGGATAAAATATGAGGATATTATAAACATGACATCTATAACTTGCAATGGGCATTGCAATTCTAAAATATTACCATTTGGGTTGATGAATTCGCCTACAACATTCATAAAAATATCATGAATAACATGTTCATATATTATCTATATCATTTTGTTTTGGTATTTTTAGATGACATTATTATATAATCTAAGGATGAAGAAGACCATCATAAACATTTGAAACTAGTTTTACAATGTTTGTAAAAGTGCAAGTTGTATGAAAAATTATCCATGTGTACATTTTTCCTAAATAAAGTATAATATTTAAGACATATTATCTCAGCAAATGTCATTTCAGTTGATCCTAATAAGATAAGAGCCATTATGGAGTGACCAAAAGTAAATATTGTCCATGAGATAAGGAGTTTCATGGGATTAGTGGGTTATTATAGTAAATCCATTTCAAAGTTTTCTAATATAGCTAATCCAAATATCTCTTTGTAGTATAAGAATAAAAGTTTTATCTAATCAAATTAGTGTGAAGTACATTTTTAGGAATTAAAAATAAGGCTTATTTTAGCACTAGTATTAAGAGTTCCTAATCCCAATGGTTAATTTTTAGTGATCACATATGCATCTAGGGATGGACTAGGAGGAGTACTTATGCAGGATGGTGTAGTGGTAGCTTATGAGTCAAGGAAACTAAATGATTATGAGGTAAACTACACCCCTCATGACCTTAAAATTGTATAAATTATTAATTTTTTTCAAGTTTGGAGACATTATTTGTTATAAAAATGGTTGAGCTCAAGACTGATAACTTGGGACTCAAATACATCTTCACCTAACCAAATTTGAAGCTCGTTAGAGATTTTGGTTATATTTTTTTATCTAACTATGAATTCAATATCAATTACATAAAATGAAAGTAAAATAGAGTAGCTAAAGCCTTAAGTCATTTAAGGTACATAATAGTTTTGGCTACTATCAAGAATACTTTCAGATATTGAGTGATAAAATTCTCACCGGGAGATGAATTATATGATCAGGTTAGGAAAGCTTTATCTGAGACTAATTAGAATCTTAGGTATATAGGATACAAATTAGAAAATGAACATATTATGTGATAGAATAGAAGGATGTATGTGCCATATTGGTAGAATATGAGGGGCATGGTACTAAAGGAACTACACAATACCCCATATTTAGGATATCCAAGAGTAACCAAGATCATGGTAGATCTTATACCACTTTATTATTATAAAAGAATTAATAAAGATTCAATGGACTTTGTGTCATGTTGTTTGGAATGTTAATGAGTTAAATCTGAACATGTCCATATAGATATATTTTTAAAGCCACATGACATGCCAAAATGGAAGTGGTAGGTTATCAATATGGAATTTTTCCAAGGGTTACTATTTTCATAGAATAGGCATGACACAATCTTGGTTATAGTTGATAAACTAATTAAGGTTGCATATTTTATACCATGTAATTTTATATATGATGAACCTAATATTTAGAAGAGATCTATAAAGGAAGTGTATTAATTACATGCATTATAGAGAAGATAATTTTAGATTGTGATATGAGAGTAATATATATGTTGGTTAACTCTAAATTTAGCTTTGGGTACATAATTAAAATTTATTACTACATATCACCCATAGATTGATAGTTAAATAGAGTGAGTTAATCAAGTGTTCAAAGATATTACTAATATTTATTAAATGGATTATAAATACAAGTGTTAATAATACATTCCTTTGGTTGATTTTGAATAAAATAACTCATACTAGTCTGCTTTGAAAATGACACCATTTGAAGCACTTAATGGAATAAGGTGTAGGACACTAATCAATTGGGGGAAGTTATAATATAAGGTATTTTTTGGACCTAAGATACTCTTAAAAATAGAATATCAAGTTAGAATAATCATTCAAATATTGGTCAAGTCCAATGATAGGTAGAAGATCTATGTTGATTTGTAGAGAATAACTAGGTAGTTTTTAGTAGGTAGATAAAGTATTATTGTGGGTTAAGCTAAAAATGAGCTCAATTAAATTAGGGTAGTCAACAAAATTTTCATCAAGATATTTAGGACCCTTTGATATTTTATAAGTGGTAAATCTTATGCGTATAGGCTTGCATTGACACCAAACCTAGCTCTATTGCATAGTTACTATTATCATGGAATATGAATGACATGATATTAGTTGTAATTGATAAACTAACCAAGGTAACACATTTTATACCAAGAAATTTGATAGATGTTTCACCTACTCTTGAGAAGAGATCTGTAAAGTAAGTATATTAACTACATAGATTTATAGAGAATATCATTTTAGATCATGATTTTAGAGTAATATATATTTTGGTCAACTCTAAATTTGGCTTTGGGTATTCAAATAAACTTTAGTACTACATACCACCCACAAAATGATAGTCAAATAGATCAAGTTAATCAAGTGTTCAAGGATATTACTCATATCTATTGCATGGATTAGAAATACAAGTGGAAATAATACCTTATTTTGGTTGATTTTACATATAATAACTCATACTAATAGTCTTTGAAAATGGCACCATTTGAAGCACTTTATGGAATAAGGTGCAAGACACCAATTAGCTAGGACAGTTTGGAAGACAAGGTAGTTTTTTTACCTGAGATGATTTTAGAAATGGAAGATCAAAGTTAAAATAATCAATAAAATATTGGTCAATCCCAATGATATGTAGAAATAGCTATGTTTAGCTATAGAGAATAGCTAGGCAATTTTTATTAAGTGATAAAGTATTCTTGTGGGTTAAGCCAAAAAAGAGCTCAATTAAATTTGGGAAGTTAGCAAAATTTTCACTGAGATATGTGGGACCCTTAGATATTTTGAAAGTGGTCAATCCTATATTTTATAGGCTTGAATTTCTACCAACCCTAGCTCTATTGCATAATTTATTTCATGTATCTTATCTTTAAAATCATATAGATGATCATTCACATGTGTTGGATTAGAATTCTTTATAGATTCTAGATCATATGGTGATCATGGTAAAAATAATTAGCGTAATTGACACTTGTATAGTTCATTTGCATAGTAGATAAGTATCATAGTTCAAGGTCTTGTGGGATAAATACTATGAGGATTGTGCTATTTGGGAGGACTATGATGAGTTTTACAAGTTATTTCCACATTTGTTTGCTTGATGTGATGCTTCATAATATGTTATTTTTTTGATAAATACTATTTTTTATTTAAAACTATTGTTTGAATAAGTGTCATCAAGATGATGACAAACTTTAAGGGGAAGGATGTCACATCCCAATTTATCTAAATATTCATAGATTATTATGGTTGTTAAATTGATTAGTTACTTTTGAACTAAACTACAAGACATATGTTGTTATGGAATAGTTGTATGTTACTTTTATTTCATGATTTTTTTCTTATGAGTTGGTTATATTATTAATTATGTACATTATGATTATGTTAATTATTATTACAACATTGTTTTATGATATATATCATGATGTATCATGATGATTACTTTCTTGTCATGAGTTGGATGTAGGATATTTTCATCCTTCAGATCATGATGGAGGGAGATCATCATCGGATAGGGTGTCATAGATGGAGATGTTTGGAGACAAAAAAGGTAGGGCTAAAACCCATAGACACACCACATTAGATTGTATATGTTATATGAATTATATGGATTATTAGTGTTCATATGTTTATAAAGTTATTTTAATTTAGATATGATATTTTATTTGTACTTATATATGATAAATCATGTGTGAATGTACTCTATATATTTTACATAGACTTAGTGCATAATGTTGTAGTATTATGTTACTTTATTCATATTTGTTTATGATTATTGGAATGCAAATCTATATGGATAATATATAGTTAATATTATATATAGACTAACAAAAATGTATTTGCAATGTTTTAAAATATTAAGCTTGAGATCATTGATATTCGGGACTATCAATATATGCGTTAAGCTATTAAGATAATTAAAGACATAGATAGTCAATATAAACTAGTAATAACAAAAATGATTATATTGTTATGATTGAAATCAATAATTGTCTGGTCTACCATTTTTGTTATAAGAAGATAATAGACTTTGTGTTAGTCATATTACTATAAAATACCTGAGTTTATTATCATTGATTAAGTTTTTAAAGAGATTTAGTTATCCTAAACACTAACCTAGGATCTAAACCTATTTCTTTGTTAACATGCATAGACTATGTTGAGATTAAAATCTTAGTTATCATTTTAAATAATGATTAAGGTGGAATTTTCAAGTTGAGTACTCAAGCATATAACTTAGAGGATCATACAATAATTTTTAAACAAATTTAATGATTAATAAGTTGAGAAAAGTTCAAATAAGAGAGATATTAGGGATTTTATGTATGTTTAATAGAATTTAACTATGAGATTAGTTGAGTTTGATGAAAAATGGGATTATGCATGGACTTTAAGCTGGAAGCTAACAATGGCATATAATTTTTGAAATAAAATATAGACATAAAAATTTAAGATAAGAAGATAATGGGAGAAGAGAAGGCACACACATAAAAAGGAGAAGAAAAAGAGACTAACAAAGGGTAGAGATTTTGGTTCACACTTTTGCAAATTGGAAGAATTATAAAGGTTGGTAATGTTATATATTTTTTATTTCTTTCAAAAGGAATTTTGTGTATATTTTTTGGATTCCAAGTGGTTTAGAAAATGAATTGAATATTTGAAAGGATACAATCTTAGCCTTATGGATGTTTTGATCATCTATAGAAGTAACCATATATCCTATAACTCCTACTAAAAGAACTTAGATTTATTATGTATTAAACATAGGGTAGATGATTGAAATGCAGAGATAAACTAAGTTTTGATAAAGATGTATCATGTATACATACTTATTCAAGTAGGTAATTGAACTACTAAGTATATAGACATATACAAGAATCTTGTTTATGTTTGACAAAAATAATAATAATGTCTGAATATAGTATATTGGAGATAGTATAATGTAAATAATGGCTATCAATTTGGGGGTTATTATGTATGTAATTTTAATGGTTATGTTTAACATAAAATAATGTTTATATATAATTATGACCTAGGTATTTTTATAGAATTAGAAATAGGGAACATTTATCTATATGGATTATGTGTGTTTGCCATACAAAACCCTAAGAATATTTAGACAATTTCATAAAGGATTCCTATATAAAAATTTAGTTATAAAATCCCTTAGGGATAATATACCCAATGATAACTTTAGTACAAGGACCAACATATATACATATGTCAATAGTGAACTTGAGACATTTGAGATAAATAATATATATTTATGTATCAACTGTATATTATATTTTGAATAGAGTATATAGGGACTGTGTGTATACACAAAATTGTGAAAATATTCAAAAAAAGTAAAGTGTTATGACCATGTAATATTGAAATGGGAATAGAGTATGCATATATGTATATATAACTATGTGTTTTGGAAATGTGAACTATATATATATATATATATATATATAGCCTATATTTATATCAAACATATGAAATTGTGAGATTATGTTTTTATATTAAACTTTAGTCATTTGTTTGAAATAATACAAGTATATATATAAATATATATATATATATATATATATATATATATATATATATATATATGATAGGGTAAAAATACATGTTTTACAGGGATCTTGGAACCACTAAAGTGAAATATAGAAGCATAAATAGGCCAAATAAAGTCCACCCATCAAAAGCATCAAAATTTCACTATACCATATTGAAAGCAAGGAAACATAAACATCAAATATTAGGATGGGGGTCCCTCTAGTGGGTCTTCTTCCTCATTATTTTTCATAGGGATATCTTGCTTAACTATTGAGATCTTAGCCTATGTGTAGTTTTTAGGTCATTACATTGCCTCTCTTGGTAGAATCATATGTGGCCTCTTCAATCCTTGGACTTGTAGGGGAGTCTTCTTTATGGGGGGAAATTTGGGGGAACTAGGTAGGGGGTTTCCATGATCTTTGGTAACTATTTGGAAACTGATTATTATTTGGTTCAGATGGATTTTATATAGTAGTGTATGGATAATTATATTTTGATTATATACATGATCACTAAATTATTGAGTAATTTTTACTTTTATGTTACCAGATAAAAAATATGTTATGTATATTAATATCATGTTTGTTTAGTTTACTACAATAATATATTATGGATTTTATATTGAATCAGGCTAACTACCTTTACTATTTCAAGGTGGATGTAGGATAGATTCATCATTTAGACTATGATGGTGGGAGGGAATCATCAGAGATGGTGGCATATATGGAGGCATTGGGGGATGATAGAATGAAAATTAAAAACCCACACAAACCACAAATAGATAACATGATTTTATATTCACTATTTGATTAGATGGATTCTAGTATGCTTTTAGTTACTATTATGTTATTTGCATTTGAATATGATTTTTTTATACATACTATAATCTAGTTGTGTGTTTGCATGAGAAAGATTAAGATATTGTGTGTTGTCTTAGCTTATTTCATGTGATGATGTTTCCATAATGAGTACTTAGAATCTATGAATGTCTTTGGTATGCCTTATTGTTGCTTTTGTATGTGTGTGTATGTTTGTATAATAATGTATTATTTATCAATGCATTGCTATAGAGGTAAAAATGACTATACTACCTTGCATGTTATTTAATTATTAAATTTATTTATTTATCAAATCTGTTAGTTGATTGTTAACTAGACACTAATGTCATGCAAAGTCAATAATAATAGTTCTATTGTTTAAAGACTATTGGAAAAAATCATTATGTTTAGTCAATGTTAGAATGTTTATTATATGGAAGTTGATGATTATGTTCATAATGATTAATAAGGATCATTATGAGTAAATTTCATGAAGTTAGGTTTAGTAGGGTGTTGAGCTATGTTAATCGAGTCACTTTTCTAAACTAACACTTCTACTCTAGTCTACTTAGAATACACAAAATCACTTCTAGTATTTTGTAGTTAGTTTTCATGTATATACCTATTTATTGAGTTCATTATGATTAAAATGGATATTTGGTATAAATATGGGGTTTGGTTAGCATGTAGGTAGATAAAAAGAGAATTAAAGCAATCCCTGAGGGGTACATGGAGATGATGGAGAGAAATATAACAAGACAAAGATTTGAGATAGATTTACAGAAGTATTTTCATTTAGACATAGCCAAGCATTTTATTACTAGGTAGGGGTTTGTTAGTTGAATTCATATTTTGCAATGTATGAACTTAATCAACTAAAAACTAGAAAAACTTTATTGAGTAGGGTTTTTCATTTTCTTTATTATAAATGTTATAATTAGCAGAGGATCATATAGTTGGCACTGAATATGGGATCAACTAATCTACAGAATAAAATATTTGACTCTAAAAACCCTAGATAATTATAGCTATTATTATTGAATTCTTACAAAAATATAATTACTAGGGTTTTAACTTGAAAAAAATAATGTGTA
>JARHVA010009159.1:0-155000 GCA_037957365.1 Torreya grandis | reverse complement strand
TCCCTAAGGTGTAAGGGATCTTACTGAGTAGAGATTGGTCAAAAATCTTAAATAGATATATGGCCACAAAATTTTCTCACATGTGGCTAGCTTGGATAGGCAGCATCAATTATATATGGATTCATAGAGAACCTATGATGAAACACATGATTAAAAAATATAATGCCATAAATGAGAATGTGAACATGGTATCATCTGATATTATTATTTATACTCTCTACACGAGGCTTCGTAGAGGTTAAGTTGACATAAACTATGAATCATCAGGATTGTGGTCCCTCTAATTTGATGGGACCTAATATAAAAAGGGTTATAGAACTAGGATTTTATTGGTAAGTCTATATGAGAAGTAACACTTAGCCACTTATAAACTATGTTTCCCTTGTACCAACAACCTCATTGAGTATGAAGCATTAATCTGAGACCTAAAATTTTATCTAAAGTACAAAATCAAATAGCTTCAAGTAGTTTGGGATTCTAAAATACTTTTTAAAAATGTCATGAGTATGCTCCAATGCAAACTATCCTATCTAAATAAATACAAACACTGATTATGGAACCTAAATTAAATGTTTAATAATTTTAACATTATCCCCTTTCCCAGGGAAGATAACTACACTATATATTCCTTAGCAACATCTACTATTAACTTGGACCCCGTAGACCACTTTGAACTTCAATATTTTTCAATAGAGCTAGTGCCTAGCTCTTCATTCCCAACAAGTGTTGAAAACTTTCAAGTTATTGATGACATTCACCATATATTAGATATCATGACCAATTATGGATTATTTCTTCTCAAATGATATATAAAAGGGAGAGAGATACAACCTTGTACATAATTAATGTCATACAACTAATATCATGAATTTTAAATAGAATCATATCCTAAAGGTCATGATATCCCTAAAAATAATATTTAACTTAGATTGGTTATCTAATAGATGAGAGACTAGCCTATGTAGATCAATAGTCTAAAACCATCAACCTTTGATTAGTTAATGAGCCTAATAATGTTAACATTGGCCATTATTACACCTAATTTGAGATCAAATAACTAATATAAATACTTATGTAATATATGGGCATGATCACCTGGACTTATGAATACATCAAGGTTTTAGATAAAAACATGATAACACATATCATCTCAATCAAACAAGGATAAAATACCTTTAGGTAGAGGTAAAAACCCATGTATTTTATCTTTTATCCCCTCATCCATAAGGAAGTTCAAAAATTGATCTTAATTAGATTTATTTTACTAGTTTGTCATTCTATTTAGGTAGCCGATTTATCCCTTGTGCATAATAAAAATAGATAATTATACTTTATGCCAATTTTATGAATCTCAACAAAGCTTTAAAAAAATACAATTACCCCATGCATTCCCTAGATAAATTAGTTAAGATAGTTAATAGATCCTAGATGATGTCCTTCATGGATGTATTTTTAGGGTATAATTAGGTCTTAGAGAAAAAAAAATATAGTTAATATTACATTCACCACAAAGTGGGGCACATTTACCTATAATAGAATTAAATTTGGCCTCATAAATGTAGGATCTATGCTTTAAAGGGCACTAGATTTTTAATTTTGAGGATTGATCGATAAATGTATAATTATCTATTAAGATGACTAATTGTTTGAAAAAATTAGCCTACAAATGAATTTTTTATCTAGATGGATAAGGCCACTCTATTTAACCATTTATCAACCTTCTACCCCCATGACTAGTCTCTATCTAATTCTTACTTGATAATGTAGTGTAGTATCCTAAAAGGTCCTAGTGTGGTGGAGGAGTTAAGAAGAGTCCTTATGAAGTGAATTATATTATGTTGGAATAATAATATAAACCTCATGACCCTACCTCATGTCCCTTGAAATATTTTGAAACACTTTAAGCAAGTTTTAAGGTGAATTTGGAAATTTTGAGGAAAAGGCCTAGAAATTGGTTTTGAATTGTAAGTGAAGGATCCAATAGATTTCCAGTGTGTTTAATAATTTAGGGGAATAAATGAGGTTTTTTAAAAGTTTCATATATTCTAATGAGTCAAAAACTAGGTCTAATGAAGCTAATTTTCCCACAAGACCCTCAAAAGTGCATTAGATGACTTAAGGGTCTTAAAAATAGAAATTCTAAGTGAAAAAGTAACTTTCTATAGGATTAAAATTGGTTTTTACTTAATAAAACATATTTATATCATGTTTTACCCATTTTTACACGCTAAATTTCATTTCAAGTCTTTTTGAGTGGAAGAGAGGAGTTTAGAAGCAAAAAAAATACATTTTGGAGTCTTTTGGAGTTTTGGTTGAAAAGGTTTTTTAAGGTTTTGATTAATTCATGGGTTTATATATCAAGTAATACATGGTGTACTTAATATAATATAATATGTCTATTGAATCATATTAAATCACAATAACTATTAGAGGTAAGGAAAACCTATTACCTACAAATTAGGCATGAAACAAGTTTTTTGCCATTAATGGAGGTCTAAGAACTTTAGAAGGTTAAAAAAAGGAAGGAAAGGTAATATAAATCACAAAAACACTTTTTAGTTTTTTTAAATTCATATTAAGGCTTATATTTATTCTTGCTAAGGAAAAACCATTTTTGGTAGTCTTCGACAGCTCTAGGAAAGCCTCAATTTTTCACTTGGTATGGTCAAGAGAGAGAGAGAGTTGGGATAGAGTGTTATAGGAAGTGATATGCAATATAATTTAATTCCAATTTATTTCATTGTTATTCTTTTTCATCTCCCCATATTTATGAATAATCACTAATAGGGAATGGGTGTCTATATGGCTTACTCATCTAGACAAAGTCTAGGTTTTCTTATGTTTATTCACTTAAAAATTTAATGATGACTAATGGTTTTTGGGGAGTTATTTTAGGTTCAAAAATGACCTAATTAAATTTTTTTCATCAGATAAATACTCCAAAAAATGTACTTATGGAATAAAACATATTTATTATGTTTGTCCTTGTGAAGGGTCCATTTGATAAGTTTTGGAGAAAAACCTAGATGAGAAGGATAATGGAAACTCCACCTCCTTATTCCACATCAACTTAATCAAGTTAATTTTTTCTCATTAATCCTTATTAGTTCATCAAAGACTTGATAGGTCAAATGAGGTCATGTCTTATGTGGCAAAACATCATCTACAATAGTCTTAGTCTTATGTCAAAGTGAAAGGAGGTAATGAGTAGTTTCAAGAGGATCATTTGAGTGGAATTAATGAGCACCAAGTTATTAGGGAATCATCATTTTCAAATTTAAAATGAATATATAAAATTACAATCATGAAAATCTTACTTTGATCAAGAAAAAACTTGCAAAGCCCTTTAATAGCATATATTAAGGTTGTTTAGCATTTTTTAAGTTTCCTAACATACTCCCATGTCTCATTTTCACCTCTTTATCCTCTTTAAATGGAATCCAAAATGATATATGTATTGGATGTTATAATTATTCTTGCATATGATTCTTCAAGATGGCCTTGACATGCTCATAGTGCTCTTAATCACCTCCATTTTGTTTCATTCATACTCACTATCATATACAACCATTTATCATTGTGTTCATGCTCCTAACACCCTTAATTCAAGGTTACCATCATCCTTTATTATCTCACCACACTTAAATACTCTACCATCCCATTAAAAAACCATTAAGATAGGGTTAGTAGGGATATATACCATCATGATTATGAAGGAATATAAGGACTTTGAAAACCTTGATAAACTATCATAAAATAATCACCTATAATAACAACATGGATTCAAGGTGCTCGAAGAGAATGTGATATTAAAGGGATAAATTTCATAATAAATTCCATTAGTAAGGTTCAATCATCATAAAAAAATGATTTAAAAGGAAGATAAGTTCACTAAGATGTTGTGACCTCCCCAAGGTCAAATTCAAGCCTTGTCCATAGAAGATGACCTCATACATTAATTATAGTGTACAACATAGTCATTGTGAAGGATATAATATGGCACAAATATATGAGCTTTAGTTGGTAATAATGAATGTTTAAAGGGTTATTAATAATATTATGGTTTCAATCATGGATCATCAAGTAAGAGACATCCATCAAAGGCTCGAGTGTCATTTAAGACACCTACAAGTCTACTCTTAAGGTCATCACCTACAGTAGGTAAGATTTTTGATAATCAAGAGGCCTATCAAGATGAAAGGATTATAAGGCATTTCCAATTTCATGTATATTTAATCATGTAGATTATTATCCTCTATATAGTTCTCAATAAGGATAATTTTAGGGTTCAAATAGGGCTAATGAAACACATATGTATCCCTACAACTAGCCCTAAGAGTAAAGCTATAGCCACATGAACACAATCATGTTTACAAACATGAGAAGGATAAAAAATAGTTATATATGGTTGGTTACTTGATAATTAATGTTTCATAGGAGTAATAAGTGATGAAATGGCTAGTGATAGGATGAGAGGACTCCACAATAATTCTACATTCAAGGTTAAACACCCATGATCATCACCTATGACCATACAAATGGCTTTCTCATTATATAGTACCACTTTCTCGAAGTGCAATACAAGATAACATTACATTAAAATAAAATGACATATGAGGTGACTTAATAATATTAAAGTGATAAAATGGACATTTTAAAAACCTTATTCAATATCTAAATAATTCCAACTCATGGAAGATGAAGGTATAATAAGTTATACGGAATAAGATTTTGTATAAGGCTTAAAACAATCTTTATAGAGTAAATAAACTAAAGGAGGGGCTGAAATGAAGTCTCAAGACACTATCACTTGAGAATAATCTAGGTTAATATGTGAGGGTGAATTTTATTTTTATAACACTTCTATTTCCCATGAAATTCACCTACAATAATGTTAACAATCATGGCAATGAGTGTTCTTAAGGGGATAAGGTATGGTGATAAGTTATATAGGTATGAAAGCTGACTAATATAATGTGAGATAAATTAAATGAAGATATTAATGACACATACTAAGAATATTAAACTTATTATATTCCAAATCAATGTAAGAAATGATATAAACATAGTCATGGCCTAGCGAGACTAGACCAAGTAGCCAACTCAAACTAGTTTTTAGTAAAAAGAGCATATAAGACAAAATATGCACCTAAAAGTAATGAAACTTGGTAATATTGGTAATAATTAAATAGTATATATATATATATATATATATATATATATATATATATATATATAACATTATTTATATTATTTTAAAATTTTAATTTCCCATTATTTTGATGAGTGCCTCTCATGTCTCATGACAATCACCATTGGTGCAAGCATACTTCTTGGGGAAATTTAAGGTATGGAAGCAGGTTTAAATTTTGTTGAATTTTTTAACAAGAATATGAGGATTAGTTTCATTTTTAAAAATATCTTTAAATATTTTTGACACTCAAAACTCCATGTAAACACATAGACAAGAAGTTATCCCCATAGACAATCTGAAAAGCATAAAGAACAAAGTTAGATTTTTGATAATTTAAAAAGAAGAGTACAAGTGGAATCAGGTAAGAAACATGTAAAAATGGTGTTTTATTCTATATCATCCTATAAATGTCTGAATAACTCCAATATTCATATTTGGCCAATTGGGCCTTAAATGTTATCTTAAGACCTATAAGGCCTATAACACCAAAAGGCATTTTCAAACCCTTTAAGCAATATGACACCTTGAAAATGGTATTATGAGATTTTTCATGTACCATTAATATTATTTAAATCATGGGAAGATAATTGGATGCTATTTTTGGTCCCTAAGGAGAAATTTAAGGTTTTCAAGCTTAAGACACTTAGTTTGAGCCCCTTTTGGATACTCAAATCTTTCATAGCATAGGGAATTAGGCCAAATTATTTTATTATGTTATAAGTACCAATATTTAATTTAAATATATTGTGTATTTTTTTTAATGTCCTGAGATTTATGAACAATTTCTAAGAGACTAAGCATGTCTAGAATGCTTGTAAACTCTATAGGCAAATTTTTTTATATATGTATCTTTTCATACCTTTCACATGAGAACCTATAAATTTTAGGGATTTTGAAGGGTTATATGTATTAAATATAAATGGTGAGAATTTATATAACATATGACTACATTTTATGAACAATCATCAAGAAGGCGAGCCTGTTTGAGCTACTAAAAGAGGTTTTTGACTAGTTTTGGATTTTTGCACTCATAGGTCCATGAAATGGAATATAATCACTTGTAAATATAATGTAACATGTATATTACTCCATAAATATTATTAAAACACTAATTTAAAAAATTATTTCTCATGTTTGGGTGCCTAGGAGGCCCAAAATGGCTAAAAATACCTATTTTTGTAGGTCTGCAAAGAGAGAAATGGTATAAATGGATGGAAGAGGCCTACTAGGACCTTCAACACCATTATAAAACACTTGGATACCTTACCAAGTGTTTATATGGTGCCTTTATAACTTGAAAGGGTCTAAAACTCATGTTATTTGATAATTTATGAAATGTTATAGGTCTAATGGTGATTTCCACTAGTGTTGTAGGTCTTAAAGGTGGCATAAACTTTTTTATATTACTCATAAGAGTTGATATGGATGTCTTTGAGCCTTATATTGGTCCATAAGTTTTCATTATGGTGAAAAATTACCTTGGGTATAGGTTTAAGAACAGTTGGTTCAAGGTGGCTGAAGCTTGAGACCTCCAACAATGGAGTCTATGAATTTTTTATTTTTCATGGAGTTTATTTCAAGTTGGAGGAGTAAATTGGAGTTATGAATAAAATAAAGCCATCAAAAATGAAACTCTAAAATATAAGCTCCATGGTCAGTTAAGTATCAAATTCCATGTCAACTAACCATATGTTAAGCATCTTCTATAATTGTAAGTGGAGGGGGGCATAGAAGTCCAAGAGGGAGAGTTTGGATTTTGAGAGAGAAATTGGAGAATTCAATGTGTTTTCAAAATCTTTTAAGACTTTTGTAATGTGAGTGGTATATGACATCATCATCCTTAATTTTTTTCATCTTCTAGTGTCTTTATAAGCTAATGAGAAGGCTTGAAGACTTTTTTCACTAATGAAGATTAATTTTTTGAGAATATATTAGTGATAATTGATAAAATTATGGTTGATACTACATTTAAGGTGTTTGTGTCTCATTTATTGATTTATGAGTGCTTGCTTCTCCTTCCCCTCTTCCTTTTTCTCTTATATCTCCCATTTATTCCCTATTTGTAAGATGTATTCTCATTTGACAAGGAAAAACCCTATAAAACTTTATAAAAACTAAATTTGAAGCAATAAAAATTATTATTTCACCTATCTCTTGCCTTTAGCATGTGTTTATCAAGCTTGTGTATGATGGCTTTGTGAAGAAGTGTTATTCCATGCTTATTGTCCTTATTTATGGACTCTTTTTTAGGTGTTTTAAAGATATTTTTAGGTATAAAATTTATATTTTTTCCATTAATATATGTTTATTGTGAGTTTTAGAACCCCTCTTTACTTCATCTATTGTCTAGTGAACCTAGTTTAAGAAATACTGATGCAAATTGGCTAGTTTATGAGAATGTGTGATCAAATATGGTATTTATGCTGAATTAGTGTTTATTTCAAGTTTATTTGAGTGTAATTTAATTTTTTTAATAACCAATTTATCTCTCTTAGTCACCGTATACCCCCTTAGTATCCCTTTTCCAAGCAAAAGTATTAGTTTAGATGATCTATCAAGAGGAAGTCAACCATTTCTAGAGGTTCAACCTCATTACATGATACCCATAGCTTCAGGTTACTCCAATATTGTATTTGAGAGTGATAAATCCTCAAAATCTCTCCCATAATGGTAAAAATATATTTTATAATGGTTTATGGCATTCCTTGTGGGACTACTACACTCTTTTCTCCATTGAAGGGTTCTTAGTGTTGATATTCAGTGTAGTTAGCCTTCAAAGGCATTTTTAAAAACATCAATGGTGACTATAATATGAAAATAAACTATTCAAGTATCCTAAGTTCCTAAAATTATAAGTTTGGTATGTATACTCAAACCCCTTTTGATCAACATGTTTATTCTCTACATCAACATCAATTCTATCTAGCTAATAATGTTTATGTGTTTACCTAAGTGGCCCTCAAGAAACCTATCATCCATACCATGGAATTTTCCTCCCTCCCACCCATGAGTATGACCAATATCACACTCTTTATCATTTAAATCAGTCCTCTAATCCCCCTTGTCAAGATTATGTTTATCCTGTTACATCTTTGTCATGAATTAATCAAGCATTATCAAATTATATTGAGTTGATAAGGGAGATTAGTAGGGGTTTAGAAATTTATTCAATCATACCTATTCATGTTATACAATATGTAAGGAGTTATCTTCATTTGGTCAATAATAGGTGGTTAGTTTGTGAGGATAAACAATGGGTAGTTTGTGAGAGGAAGAACAAAGTGTATTTTTAGAATCATGGTCCAAATCTTAGAGAGTGTGTTGATATATTATGAAGATTAGTAGGATCAATAAAATTAGTCCTATGTGTCCTATCCCGTCTGAAAGCCTTAATCTAAACATTCAAGAATTTTAAATCAGCCACTATCCAACCTTGTCGAATCCCATCCTTGTAAAAAAAATAGAGAAGTAATACTAAAGTAAGGGAGAACAATCATGAAAATCAATAAATAGGTTGAAATTGGACAAGAATTACCCATTAATGCTATGTAGGGGATAAATACATTGTTGAATTAATTTGGGAGTGTGTGGGAATCCATTTATGAAGGTGATTATCCACATGTTGAGAAGCTTGAGATGGAGTGGGTGTTATCTTTTAAAAAGTTGTTAGATCAGTGGAAGAGAGATAATATCAAACCAAAACAAATTAGTTTACCCTCTCCTACCACTATACACACTCTCCTTCATAATAATATTAATCCCACTCTTTCCTAAGAGCATCCCATAACTCCTTATGTTCTTACTCCATGAAGTGGAACTGTTTGCCCTCCTACTATCTCCCTTTACAAAGGAGGACCTATTGTATGAAGAGAAAATAAAGACCATTCAGTTCAAGAACATGAAGCCATCCCACCATGGATCTCTCCATATGTCAGTGATCATGATTTTATCATGGCCTCACTAGTGATACCACTCTCTTTTAGGCCTATTTAAGGATAAAAAGATAACAATGTGGTTGTACCTATACATTTCCCTCATGGAAATCAATCAAGGAAGGCATAGAGATAGAGGAAGAACTTGCAGTCATGGGTGAGCCATAAGAAGACAATACAAGTGTCTATTATGAAGAGCTCATGATCATCCCAGTTCATTTAAAGGAATAAAACTCAAGTTTGGACTAGCCTTCTTGGCATGTTTTTGACACTAGTGAAGAGCCTGAATAGGATAATACTGAAGCTAAAAATGGGAGAGACCTTGAATGAAATACTGAATGTCTACTCTACATAGATAAAAAAGAGGATCTAAACTAGGTATGATAAGTTGGTCCACTTCAAAATGAGGTGTCAATTGAAGATATACCTAATATTTTGGAGCTAGAGGAAGGAAAATCAAACCTTAAGAAAGACAAGTGTGATGTTTTAGACCTTGGTTGGTCAAATTAACCCTCATTTATAGTTAAAAAAAGATGAAATATTGAGTGAGTTTGATGAAGGAAACATCCTAAGTACTCAAGTTATACATTTTGAGAAACATACTAGTGAAGAGCTTGAATATTTGTGGTAGTGATCCAATGCTATAACCAAAGAGTTCAAAGAGGCCACGAGACATGTCCATCTTACAAAAAACTATGAGAATACTACTATAAGCATGATAAATCTTAATTTACACAAGATTAAGGTAGAAGAGTATGGTATTTTTTGAGCCACCAAGTGAAAAAATATCATTTCTACCAAGAACCTAAATTAAGTCTTTTTGTAAGGCTTTCTCAAGAGTGATGAGCAAAATCAAGAACTCTTGAGCTAGTAAGGGATTTTGTCTAGATTAGAGACATGTTTATTTGTATTCATCCATCAAGGGGTAAGATAAAAGACTCAGTAATTAGGCATCTTAGTCCACCTAGCATGATTTCATAAAATTAGGGTGCCTCTCATCCATGTCCATTAAAAATTAATGATGCTGAAAGTTTAACATTTAACCCAGGAGGAAGGTACTCATAGGTTGCATCCTTGTATATATTAGAGTATATTTTGTTATTTTATTCTAAGTGTCTTGTGCACATTATTTTTAGCTGTGTGTTTCTATTTACTAAGTGTCTTCATCATAATGTTGGTTTTATTTCTTGTTGTCCTTACTAATTCAAGAGGAAGTTTTTATAAGTGGATTTCCTTGTATCAATTTCATATCAATTGGGAAGAGAGTTTTGTGACCCCACAAGCCCAATAGATAGGATTAGATAAGATTCAAGCCACTATTATTCTATGTATATATGCATGTAATCCAAAGAGGTCACTATAAATTTTGTCTAAAATTGTCTTACATATAATTTTTTTCCTAAATGGATCAATCCACTCTCTTTGACCATTCGATAACCTTCTACCCCCATGACTAGTCTCTTTCTAATCCTGACTTGATAATGTAGTGTAGTATCTTAGAAGGTCTTAGTGTGGTATGAGGAGTTGAGTAGAGTCCTTTTGAATTGGATGATACAATGGTGGAAGGAGAAGACAAATCTCATGTCCCTTGCAAGCTTTTGAAACACTTTAAATAAGTTTTAAGGTGAATTTGGAAAATTTGAGGAAAAGGCCTAAGCATGGGTATTGAACTAAAAGTGAAAGATCCAATGGGTTTAAAATGTGTTTAATCATTTAAGGTCATGAATTAGGTTTTTAAAAAGTGTTATAGATTCTAACCAGTCAAAAATGAGGTCTAACAAAGATAATTTGCCCAAAAGACCCTCAAAAGTGAATTCTAAGTGAAAAAGTAACTTTTTGGAAAGTTTAAATTATTTTCAACTTATACCCACCTAATTATGGATTTTTTTACCCATTTGGACATGGTCAAGGCCATTTCAAGTCATTTAGAGTGGAGGAGAGGAGTTTGGAAGTAAAAAAAATCATTTTGGAGCCTTTTGGAGTTTTGGCTAAACATTTTTTTGAAGTTTTTTCTTAATTAAAGGTTTAATATATAATATTTAGGAATATATGGTGTCCCTAATATCCTATCATGGTCCTTTGAAATTATATTGAATCATAACAACCATTAGAGGTAAGGAAAACTTATTACCTACAAACTAGGAATGAAACAAGTTTTTTGCCATTAATGAACACCCAAGAGCTTTATAAGGTTTTAATAAGTAATTAAATGTCATTTAAATCATAAAAAATATTTCCAAAATTTTTTATATCATAGGTATGCTTATGTTTCTTCATGCTAAGGAAAAACTATTTTGGGCAATCTTGGAGAGCTCTAAGAGAGCCTCAAGTTTTCACTCAGTGTGATCAACAGAGAGATTTGGGATAGAATATTTTGGGAAATGATAGGGACCCTAATTTAATTACACTTTTTATCATTGGTGTTATTGTTCATCTCCATATATTTATGAATAATTTCTAATAGTGTAGGGGTTTCTAGATGGCCTACTCATCCAAACATGGTCCAAATTTCGCTCTTTCTTCATTTCATAATTCAATGAGGAAGAATGCTTTTAGGGGAATTATTTTAGGGTAAAATATGACCTATTATAATTTTTTTCATTAGGTAACTCCTCATGTTAAGGTAATTATTTCATAAAACATATTTCCTATATTGTCCTTGTGAAGGGTCCATTTGATCAGTTTTGGAACAAAACCTGGATTAGAAGGCTAATGAACACTCCACCTCCTCATGCCACATCATATTAATCAAGTGACTTTTGTTCATCAAGCCTTATTATTTCATCAAATCCTTGATATTTAAAATTAGGATTAGTATTATGTGGTAAAACATCATCTACAATAGTCATAGTCTTGTCTCAAAGTGAAAGGAGGTAATGGGTAGTTTCAAGAGGTTCATTTGAGTTGAATTCATGAGCACCAAGTGATGAGGGCATCATAATTTTAAAATTTATAATGAATATATAGAAATACAATCATTAAAATATTTCCTTAATCAATAAAAAACTTTCAAAGCCTTTATTATCATATATTAAGGTTTTTTTAGCATTTTTAAGGTTCATAATATACTCCTATGTTTCATTTTCACCTCCTTATCCTCCTTCGATGGAATGCAAATTGATATATGTAGTGGAGGGTATGATTATCATTTCATATGATACTTTAAGTTGGACTTAACATTATCATAGTTTTATTAATAATATCTATTTTTTTCATTCAAACTCATAGTCATACATAACCATTTTTCACTGTGTTCATGATTTGAACACACTTCATTCAAGCTTCCCATCTTCCTTTATCATCTCACCAAACTTCTATCCTATCCAATCCCATGAAAAAAATATATATAAGGGGTTAGTATGGATAGATACCATCATTAGTATGAAGGATTGTAAGGACCTTGAAAACCCTACTAAACTATCATAAATCAATCATCTACAACAACAAAGTATAGTCAAGGTGTTTGAAGAGAATGTCATCTTAAAGGGATAAAATTCATAGTCAAGTTAATGAGGATGGTTAAGTCATCACATAAAAATTAATTAGAAGGGAATATAGTTTCACTAATATGTTTTTGTGACCTCCCCAAGGTTAAATTCAAACCTTCCGAACAAGATGACCACATATAGTAATTATAATGTACAAAAATGTCATTGTGAAGGACATAATATGGCATCAATGTATGATTTTTAGATGGTAATCATGGAGGTTTCAAGGGTTCTTAATCATATTATGGTTTCAATCATGGCTCATCAGAAAGGAGATATACATCAAAGGCACAAGTGTCTTTTAAGACACCTACAAGTCTACTCATAAGGTCATCACCTATAGTAGGTAAGAATTTTGATAATAAAGAGGCCTATCAAGATGAAAGGAGTATAAGGAATTGCTAATTTAATATATAGTTAATAATGGAGATGATTATCCAATATATATATAACTCAATAAGGATAATTTTAGGGTAAAAATAGGGCTAATGAAACACCTATTTACCCCTAGTGCTAGCCTAAGAGTAAAGCCACAAAAACATGAACACAATCACGTTTCCAAAAATGAGAAAGATAGAACATAGTGATATATGGTTGGTTACTTGATAATTATTGGGTCATAGGAGTAATCAGTGATGAAATGGGTAGAGAGAGGATGAGTTTAATATAAAATAATTATATATTCAATGTTAAACCCCCATGAACATCACCTACAACCATACAAATGGCTTTCTCATTGTATAGTCCCACTTTCTCAAAGTGCAATACAAGATATCACTCCATTCAAGTGAAATGACCCATGATCTGACTTAAAAATATTCAAGTGATAAAATGGATATTTTTAAAACCTTCATCAATATCTAATACTACCAACTCATGGAAGATGAAGGTATAATAGGTTATACGAAATAAGACTATGTATAAGGGTTAAAACAATCCTTAAAGAGTAAATACACCAAATGAGGGAGTGAAAGGAAGTATAAAGGAAATATCACTTGATAATAATCCAAGGTAATATTTTATGTTGAGTTTTTTTCTTATAACACTTCTCTTTCCCATGAAATTCACCTACAACAATGTTGACAATCATGTCAAAAAGTGTTCTTGAGGGGATAAGGTATGGTGATAGGTTGCATAGGTCTAAAAACTGACTAATGGAGGGTGAAATAAATTAAATTAATATATTAAGGATACATAATCATAATATTCACCTTAGTATATCTCAAATCAAGGTAATAAAGAAGAGAAACACAATCATAGGCCTAGTGAGACTAGACCAATCAACCAACTCAAACTAGTTTTTAGTAAAAAGAGCCTACAATACAAAATATACACCTAAAGGTCATGAAACTTTGTAATATTGGTAATAATTACCTAATATATCTATCTATAAAAATATTTTTTTAATTTAAAAAATTTATGTTCCCACTTTTTTTACATAGTCCTCATGTCTTATAATAATCATTATTGGTGTAGGCATACTTCTTGGAGAAATTTAAGGTATAAAATGGGGTTTAAATTTATTTAAAGTGTTTAAAAATAATATTATTATTATTTTAAGTCTCTAAAATACCTTTAAATATTTTTCACACTCAAAACTCCATGCAAACACACAGATAAGTAGTCATCCCCATAGACAGTCTCAAAGGTGTAGAGAGCAAAGTTGGATTTTTTATCATTTGAAAAGGAGAATACAAGTGCAATAAAGTAAGTAATATTTTAAAAATGTGTTATATCCCATATCATAGTAAAATTTTCTCCATAACTCAAGTATTTAGTTTTGGCCAATTAGGCCTTAAAGCTTGTCTTAAGACTTATAAGGCCTATAACACCAAAAGGCATTTTCAAACCCTTTATGCAATATGAAACCTTAATAATTGTATTATGAAATGATTCACGTATAATTAATATTTTTAAAATCATTTTATAATAATTTTATGGTCATTTTGGTCCCCAAGTTAAAATTTGATGTTTTTAGGCCTAAGATACCTAGTTTGATCCCCTCTTCAGATGCTCATATCTTTCATACCATAGGGAGTAGGGACAAAGTATTATAGTATTTTTTTATTAAAGATATTTATTTTAATTTAATTATGGTTTTATTTTAGTTAATGGCATTATATTTATGGATAATCGCTAAGAGCATAAGCATGTCCAGAATACTTACAAACCCTACAAGCAAATTTCTTTACATATGTATCTTTTCATACATTCCACATGGGAACCCAAAAATTTTAAGAATTTTTAATGGGTATATTTAATAAATATAAATGGAAATAATTAATTGAATATATCTCTATGTTTTATTAACAATTGTCAAGAAAGTTAGCCTACTTGAGTTATTGAAGGAGATTTTTGACTACTTTTGGATTTTTGGACTCATAGGTCCATGAAATTTTATATAATAGATTGTAAACCACATATAAATTGTAAATTAATCCTTAAATATCATGAAAACCTAGTTTTTATAATAATTTGGCATGTTTTGGTCCCTAAGAGGCCCAAAATGGTTTTAAAATGCCTATTTTTACAACTCTTCAAAGAGAGAAATGGTTTAAATGAATGGAAGAGGAATAATGGGACCTGAAACAAAATTTAAAAACATTTATATCCCTTAAAAAAAATTTATATCGTGGCTTATTAAGTTTAAGGTTTGAAAACTCAATTTTTTTTACAATTTGCAAAATGTTGTAGGTTTAATGGTGATTTCTACCATTATTGTAGGTCTTAAAGGTGGCCTAAAATTTGTTATCTTCCTCATAAGAGTTTATATGGATTTATATAATCCTTTTATAGGTACATAATTTTTACTTATGGTTAAAAATGGCCTTGGGAGTAGGTTTTAGAGTAGTTGGTTGAAGGTGGCTCAAGCTTGAGACATTCATCAATGGAGTCTATAGAATTTGTAGGTTTTACAGATTTTATTTTAGGTTATAATAATAAAGAGGAGTTGAGAATAAAATCAAACCATAAAAAATCAAACTCTAAAAGATAACCTCCATGGTTAGTTAATCATCAAATGCCAAGTCAACTGACCATATGTCAAGCATCTTTTAAAAATGCAAGTGGAGTTGGCATATATGTCCATGAGGGAGAGTTTGGACATTAGGAGAGAAATTGGATTGTTAAATGCATTTTTAAAGTCTTTTAAGACTTTTATGATGTGATTGGGATTTGACATCATCATCCTCAAATGTTTTCATCTTTTAGGGTCTTTCTAAGCAAATGAGAAGGCTTGAAGCCATTTTAGACTAATGAATATTTAATTTGTTGAGAAGAGAGTAGTGATAATTGATAAAAATGTGTTTGAGACTCCATGGAAGGTGGTTATGTCTCATTTATTGATTTATGAGTTCTTGTTTCTCCTCTCTCTCTTCCCTATTCTCCTATATCTCTCATTTCTTCCCCATTTGTAAGATATATTCTCATTTGACAAGGCAAAACACTAAAAAAATTAGTAAGAAATACCTTTAAAGTAATCAAGATTATTATTTTACCTATATTTTTCCTTTAACTTATGTTTATCAAACTTATGTATGATGGATTTCTAAAAAATGTTCTTCCATGTTCATTGTCCATCTTTCTTTCATCTTTTTAGGTATTTTCAAGCTCTTTTTAGGTTTGAAATTGAGCTATTTTTTCTATTAATGGATGCTTAATGTGAGTTTTAGAACCCCTATATGCTTCATTTATTGCTTAGTGAACCTAGTTTAGGAAATACTGATATAAATTGGCTAGTTTGTGAGATTGTGTGAGAAATTATGGTCTTTAAGTTGAATTAGTGTTTATTTAAAGCTTATTTGAGTGTCATTTAATTTGGTGCATCACCCATTTATTGATATTAGTCATCCCATACCTTGATTTATCCCTTTTCAAAGCAAAAATACCAGTTTAGGTGATCTACCAAGAGGAACTCAGCCTTATATAGAGATTCAACCTCATTACAGGATACCCACAGCCTGAGGTTGATCCAATATTATAGCTGGGAGTGTGAGAGCCTAAAAAAATCTCCCATAATGGTGTAATTCTATGATAAAACACTAATCATTATCATAAATTCACATTCAACATATAAATAAGATATTCAAAATATGCATATTATATTACATATTCTTAAATCCTAAGGAAAGTGTCTTTGAGGTCATTAAAGGTAATCTTCTAGGTTACATTATCAAAAAATAAGGTATCTTTATTAATCCTAAATGAGCTAATGCAATTTATAATCTACCTCCTCATAATAGCAAGAAAGAGCTGAAATATTTCTTTGGCATGATTAATTTTATGTGTAAAATTAATTCTAGTTTCATTGAGACTAATAAATATTTGAATACTATGTTTAAAAATGAATTAAAATATTACTAGACTCCTTAAGATAGAATATCCTTCCTAGATATTAAGAACACCATCATGTAAGTCTCAGTCCTAATTAGCATACATTACACAAAAGACTTATACCTATAGTCTTTTGCCTTCAAGCATACCTTACCTAATGTACTCATGTAGAATATCTATCAAGAGGAATAGCCTCTAGACTTCATGATTACAAAATCAAACTATGTTGATATGAAGTAATCCACTCTATTAAATCATGATTATGCTTTGATAAAAGTTATGAAAACGTTTGACATTGTATTCTATAGAATAAAATCTGTGCCATCATTTGTGGAAAAAATGAGTTGGGTGGGTACAAAGGTAGATGGCTGGCATAGATTTAAGAACACAACCTAGTTATTAATATTGATATAATTGTGAGAGGCTAAGGCCTCACATAAATAATGACATAAATTGATCCTAATTTAATTGGATCAAACACAGATGATAGGTCACGATTAGTATGACCTAATCATACAATAATTAATTTATAGAAAATATCCTCTAAATATTAATAAATATTAGAGGAGATATCTCTATATAAAATCAACCCATTACATGTTGAATAAAGAACTATTGTATTGTAAGAATTATGAAGGAATATATTTATGATTTCTATCAAAAGAAGAGGCTGAAGAAGTCATGACTAATTTTCATGAAAGGTTAGGTAGTGGCTATTCTTTTTTATCGATAAAAACTCATAAGATATTATGATATGGTTATTATTAGCCTACCATATTTAAGGATGCACATAATCATGTTTGGAAATTCCACAAATCCGAAAAAATTCTAAAAGAGAATTTCATGTTGTGATGTGTAAAAACCCAAATAGGTTTACTAAAATAACTAGCAGTTTTTTCTCTTACTACATTAAATCAACACATTATACTTAAAAACATGAATATCTTGCTATTTAGATAGTTAAACTAATATAAATTATGTCACTTTCATAAAATATTACTAACCCATTGGTTACATTAAATAAGTTTATCTTAGTAACATAATTTTAATAGTTTAGAGAACCAAAATCACATAATAATGCACCTAAGGTATAATTACATGTAAATATGCAACCTTGTAACTTTATAATAATAGACATCATCCTACTATTCTGATTTATATGTCTTTTATGTTATATAACTAGTAATTTAATGATTTTAAATAAATTATAATAACTACACATTTTGTAGGAAATACTACCAACATAATTAATACATCAGAGATGTATACAACTATCTCATAAAAAATAAAGTAGCCTAAGTATGTAATCAAATAGGTTAATCATCAGATCACTTTTATTTCAACCATGGTTTGTTGGTCCTCTACATACCTTCTGATTGGGAGTGGCCCTTCTCTTCAAAGAGGGTTAGATACTGCTAATGTATACATAAAGAACTCAACCTAAACAGTGTGTAGTACAATCACTATTACAAGTAATAATCATAAGACCATGGAAAATAAAATTCATCTTTCTAAAATGAATAATCATTCATTCATGTAAATTATATCATATAATGTAAGATAATTTCAACATATATAACATTACATTGGCCAAAGTTTTGATTATAATATTTAGATTTCAACAAATCTGAGTCAGTCCACTCATACTCACACTATCTTTTACCTTGATATACCTCATTCATTTTACCCAATGATAGGTATGTATGGATGTTGTCTAATATTATCCCACATACCTATCATCATTTATCATTAATAGTGTCTATCAAGGATGATAATAATCAATTTAAAGGAGATTCATGTAGTGTAAACATTAGTTGCAACCAACTATATAATAAATAAAAAAATTCACATTGTCTACATAAATAAAATGTATGGAAGAATAATATCTCTTATACATATGAATGTTACATCCATTAATTTCATTTAGCATTCAACTAATTAAAAACTAAATTCAATATCCTTTTGAATGCTTAAGGATTTATTATTCATTAAACCACCATCATGTGAGCTCATAATATGTCATCTTAAATGAAAAATAATAACATACTACACTCAGCTAAATAAAAGCATAAATCTCATAATGTTATAGCCATATTCAAGACACTCAACCATTTAAATCCAAAAATATTTTTTAGGAGCATTTAAAGCCTAATTTATCATGGCTATAAGTGCACAACTCAGAACCAATATGCACCTATAGCCATGTTAAATGATCAATAAATCAAAAAATACATATTAACTAATATATAAAAGTATGATTCCTATGAATTTGGTTATATTTTAACAAAAATCAATGGAAATAACCATTTTAATATGTAGTTACATCCAATGTACCAATCTAAAACATTTTCCCAAGTTTCACTCAACTACCATATGCTACATTGGTTCATTAATACTAGTTTTGGATGATCTAGCATAGATGGAAAAAAAAATTATAATATGAAATTATATCATACCAATAATTCATATAAGTCTCAAAAATTAAATTCAACTATTATTTATATTACGAGACATCAAGATTAAATTTTTTAGAAGGTTAAGTATGGATAGAAAGTGCATGAGACCAAAGTGAAACTACATCAATCAAGGTAAGCCAATGATGTAGGAAATTTTGATTTTAGTTATTTATTTTACAAATTTTGGTCTTTAGTAGGTTTAGGATATCATATTTTGTCTTTATTAAACTTTTCCATGTTTCACATTGCTTTATTTTGGTCATTTTGGCTCATTTTCAAGTTTCCTGCAAAAATTAAAATTTTGAATTTTTGAACTTGTTTAAGGTGTTTTTAGAGATTTTCTCATCTCCTAATGCTTGGTTTGGTCATTATACTTAATTTATTTGTCAAGGAAGTTCTTATACATGTTTTATAATAATTAAAATGTCTTAACCCATATGTGATTATGTCAAACTAAGTTGAGGTTAACTCTTAAGTTGGGTTACTAAGTTGGTTGGAAATTTTTAGGAGTTTAGAATAAAGGAGTGAAAAGGAGGATAGATATAAGTGTGTGGAAAATAAAATATTAAATAAAGAATAAATTATACAAGTAACTCAAATATTCTATAAAAAAATAAGAAAAAGTTATGAAACCAAGTATATACAGTGTTGTAACACATGTTTTGTATTCAAAAAAAATGAAAGACTAGTTATTGAGTTTCATACTAAAAATTTAAATCTCATATTATGTGTAAGTGAATATTTTGTTACTTTAAAATCCTATATATTTTATTTGGATAAACATTCTTTCTTGTTATAGTATTGAAACACAATACATGGTTTTTGACAGTCAAGAAGGTGTCTCTACGGTCACGTAAAGCTATCTTTTATCTCTTTTAAGGATTGATTAATGTTTAAAAGTGTGTGATAGAGAAACTTACATGAGTAGGAAGGTTTTTAAAATTTAAAATATTCTAAAACTGAACATAAATATTTAATTTACATTGAATTTTAGCTCACTACATGTACATAGTCAATAAACCCTAAAACAACGTGTTGAAGGACTCAAATCACTCTAACTCAAAATATAACCAATAAAAATTATTGATTGTTTTTGGAGATGTGTATTATGATATATGTTAAGTATTTAAATTGGTTTTAAGGATGTATACACATGTATATATGTATGTATGTATGTATGTATATATATATATATAGAGAGAGAGAGAGAGAGAGAGAGAAAGTTTTATTCAACTTTCTCAGTCTTCAGCATAATTGCAACCCCTAGAAACCCTATTTTCACATTTTCTTGAATTTTAAAGTTTAGATAAAGGTATAAATCATTATTATTAGGTGATGAAACATTTAATTAATTTAAAATATTCTCTTTAAGCATAAATATTATTATTTTAGTTAGATATTGATTTCAATAAGTTATAGACCTATTCTTCCTTAATCTATCCATCATTTTTGGTATCAGAGCAAGATTGTTTATAATTCCAAGGTGACCTAAGGAGAAATATATTTAATTAATAAGAGTGAAGATAATGTTGTGAAATATAATATTACAAAGAAGTGTAAAAATGTCACTTATAGGAGCAACCATAGGTGGTGTAAAAGGAGGCCTAATAAGACAACCAAGAGATGTATCCTTAAAAGAGATGAGAAATTTTAAAGCACATTTGGAGGAAATCGAAATTACTCAAATAAGAGGTGTTATGATAGGTGATGTGAATGAAATAGAGGAATAACCACAAGAAGAGGTTGCAGAATAAGAAAAACAATAACATCAATAGAAGAAATAATCTTAAAAGTAATCATAGGATCAAGTTCTAAAACCAAAATATAGGTTTTAGTATATGGTGGTAGTCTAAATGTTGAATAGATTGTGGATTATATAAAGAAAATGCAAAAAATAATTTTATTATGAAATAATAACTAAAGAAAGTAAGGTAAATTTTACTTGTACTAGGTTGGAGGGGCATGAATCTCTTTGGTGGGATAGTGTCCAAGATGAAATAAGGAAAAGAGGTAAAGATAAAATTAATTCATGGGATGAATGATAGATAAAATAAAGTCAAAATTCATGCCTATAGACTACCATAAAAACTTATTCAATAAACTCCAAAACTTGAAGATAAAGACATGAGTGTAAAGGATTATACTAAACTTTTTTATGAGCTCACAATCAAATATGGTTGCATAAAAGAGGATGTTGATAAAATAACAAGGTATATTAATAGCTTAAGGTTTAATATTTAGGATGAAAATAGTATGTGGTCACCAATATTAGTGGAAGAGGCTTATCAATTTACTCTCAAGGTAGAAGATAAGTTAGTTAGATGACAAATTCAACAATCTAGAGGAGGAGGTAGAAATTTTAAAACTATAGGAAAACAAGGTAATAGAAGTTAGTTGTTGGTTCATAATGAATAAGAAAGTATCTCTTAAGGTTAAGACAACAATATAAGATGAGGATATTCATAAATAGGAATAAGGCCATATACAAGAGTTGAGGAGAAGAATTTTAGGGAAAATACTTCAAATGTAACAAATATGTTAGACATAGGTCATACGAAGGTCTTGAGAATATACAAATAATCTATACAATAACTAAAGGAAACAATTAAGATATTCAAATTAAGGAAAAAATTGCATGATCACCATCGCATGTGGATGAACCTAAAGTGGGAGAGTCATTATTGATGAAAAAATTATTTATAAAGTCAAATAATGAAGTGAACAAACCAACCCAAAGGAAGAAATTATTTTGGACTACATGAAAATCATAAGGTAAGTGTTGTAAGGTTATCATTAATAATAGTAGTGCATATAACTTGGTTTCTTGAGAAATGGTTGAAAACTAAGGATTGAAAATATTGATACATCCTACACCATATAGAGTATTTTGGCTCCAAAAGGAACACCAAGTGCTAGTCAATGAGAAATATAAGGCTGATGTTTATATTGGTAGATATAAGGATGAAGTACTTTATGAAATTATGCATATGGATGTTTTCCACATGTTGTTTGGTAGACCTTGGAAGTTTGATAGGAGGGTTGTACATGAAGGAAGGATAAACACCTATATATTGTAAAAGTATGGTAAGAAGCATACTTTGACATCATTGAAAGATAGTACTGATGATGAAAACATGACTAAGGTGTTACTAGTGAGTGGAAAGAAATTTTTGTAGCTGATAAAAGGAGAAGATCTTAGTTGTGAATTGATTCCTAAGCCCAATAAAATCATTACATCTACTAAGTTGACTGATTTGCCATTGAAAATTCAAAATTTATTGGATGATTATGTGAATATAGTGGTTGATGAGTTTCCTAAAGAGTTTACACCAATTATAACCATAATCCATCATACGTATTTCATTTGAGAAGCTAGTTTGTGAAACAAACTAGATTATAAAATGACACTTAAGGAGAATGAATAGATCAAAATGAAAGTTTAGGAACTATTAGATAAAGGAATTCAATCAAAAGAAGTTTTTTATAAAACCCAATAAGAGAGGGAAATTTCCATGTGAATATCTTAAATATATTATGAAATTTATCAAAGAGAAGCATGTGAATGAGGATAAAATGGTTTCCTTGAAGTATAATAATAGAGTGAGGTTCTTATGTGAAGAGCCCAAAGATGATTTTAAAAATAGTAAGGAGCAAAAAAGTTCTGAGAGGTTCATATAATAAGGATTTATCATGAAGAAGAATATAGATGTGATAGATTTGGAGAAAGAAGAGGTCAACTATGAAGAGTTTAAAATGAGTGAAATTAGTAGCCAAGTAGTGTTACAAATTTTTATGAAGTAAACATGAGAGATAGAATTTATACAAGTTAGTGTACACAAGAAGGTGATAGTGGAAGATCAGCTATAAAAAGGAGATGAAGTCAGAGATATAGATGAGGATAATACAACCCTGGAGATGGATGATATAGAGAATTAGATTATCTATGGTGTTAATGGCAAGCATGAGAACATGTTATAAGTGAAGAAGAGTTGAACAACATGTCATTGAGGCATGATAAAGTCATTGAAGGATTATTTTTTAGACCTATTGATTACCTTAATGTTTTTTTATATGTGTAGATACAAAAATGGAGAATAGGTAAAATAAAGACAAAGTATAGTTTAGTTCAACATATTCATATATATGAGAAGCAAAGTGAAGATATAGAATAAGAATATATTATTGTTAATTGTACAAAAATTAGAGGAGTATTTTGAACAATTGTAGATATGGTTGGTATGTACATGGAATTAGTAGAAGAGTGTATTTAGATTAACATGGAGGTAAAAGAGAGTAATAAAATTATGGTACAATAATGTTCTCAAGAGGATATATAAGAGGGAGTTCATTTTCAATAGCTAAAAGTGGGAGAAAAAAATATCACAAGGATAAGTTAGAGAGATTGGAAATAATATGAATTACTAATGTTAATGTCACAAACCTATATAGTTATATAGGATAAGAATACATAAAAAATTACCTATAAATGTTTATGAATAGATCAGTGATTAGGAGCAACCTAGAAGACTTCACGAGTAGGAGTTCATGAATGTTTTTTAACTCAGAGGGCTTGATGTAGGAGAATTTGACTTTAGTTGATTATTTTTAAAATTATAGTTTTAAATGGATTTAGGAGGTCATATTTTGTATTTATTAATATTTTCCATGCTTCACCTTATTTTTTCTGGTCATTTTGGCTTGTTTTCAAGTTTCCCACTAAAACTAAAAATTTGGTTTTTTAAACATTTTTAAGGTGTTTTTGGCTATTTTCTCATATCCTAATAATTGGTTTGGTCATTATAATTCATGGAGGGGTATAATAATGTCTTAGACATGTTTTATAATTGTTAAAATGTCTTAACCCATATATGACTATGTCAAACTCAATTGAGGTTATGTTTTAACTTGGGTTACTAAGTTGGTTAGATAGTTTTACGAGTTTGGAATGAAAGAATGAGAAGGAGGAGAGATATAAGTGCATTGAGAAAAAAATAAGAGAAACAAAAGATACAAAGAAATTCAAGATTCTAGATAAAATAAGAAGAGGTTATAAAATAGGGTATATATGATGTTGTTATAACTCATATTTTGTATTCAAAGATAATGAAAAACTAGTTATTGAGTTTCATGCTTAAAAGTTCAATCTAATATTATATATAAGTGAATTTCTCATTTATTTTAAATAATAATTTTTTTCTTTGGAATAGAATTCATTCATGTCATAGGTTTAAAACATAAGACATGGTTTTTGATAGTCAAGAATGTGTTTATATAGTCAAGTAAAGCTATTGTTGATTAGTTTTAAGGATTGATTAAAGTGTCAAAGTGTATGATAGAGAAATATACATTAGTAGGAAGGGTTTTCCAATTTAAAGTATTCAAAAATAGAACCTAAATTTTTATTGTACATTGAATTTGATCTCACTGCTTATACACAGTCAGTAAACCCTTAAAAAAAGGTTTTCAAGAACTCAAATCACTCTAAGTCAAAAGCTAACCACCTAAAATTATTGAAATTTTGTGGAAAGGTGTATTAGGATATATGTGATGTTTTGAAAGGGTTTTTAAGGTTTTTTTACATCTAGAGAGAGAGAGGTATCTAAGTTTATCAGTATGTAGGCTTAATTACAAGGCTTAGAAGCCATATTTTCATGAATTCTTATATTTTCAAGTTTGGATAAAGGTATAAATCAATATGATGAGTTGAGACATATAATATATGTAAAATAGGATAATGAATCATAAATAATCCTTTTTTAGTTACAAATTTCTTTCAATAAGTTTATAGAGGATAACCATTTAGCATTGCACTATATAATAATTTTTTTGAGTTCTTCCTTAATCTCTCCATCACCAAACAAGTTGCAAAGAAAGCATTGCATCTCCTATATGCACATATCCTATTTAACTTATATTTTCCATAAATTACTAATGCAAACCAAGATATGTATGGATGAATTCGTAGATTAGGAAGAATGAGTAATACTAAAACTATGAACAATTTTTATTAATTTTGATGACTATCAAATCATGCCTCTGTATATAGTCATATATTCCTAAGAAAAGATATTTTACCCTATATAAATCACACAAGAAGCTTCTCATTTCATCATTTAAAAAGTCTAATATTTTATTCAACCCCACAATTAATCCATCCAAAATTATATATATGTACATTTTCAAGTTGTTATGAATATGTGTTTGCCATCTATTAAATACATATAATAAGGTCAATTTTTTCTTGCAGGGAAGTGAATAAACATAAATTATTTCCTTTTAGAAAAAAATAACAATTCCACATGAATAATATCAAAACTATATAGATAAAAGTAAATGTATATATATCTAAATAGATAAGGGTTTAGAACTAGGTTCTCACATTACTTATGTAGTACTTTGGCTAGGATAAATTCCATCCATAGGGTTGTGTAGGTAATGTGCTATAAGTATGAATAAAAAGAGATATTTTGGAAATCTTAATCAAAATAGGAAAACCCATTTTATTTATTTTTTCTTTTCTTCCTTAATCCTAAATAGTTTTCGCTCACTAATATTGTTGAATATTCTTAATGGGTTTAGGAAATAACAATAAAAAGAAGATTTATTCATACCCATTACCCAAAATAAATATATGAAGAAAAACTAATACACTACTTACCTAGTTCAAGATCTATCTAGGCCAAGAATGCCTTCCCAAGTAGTTGAGCATATTCTTCTCCTAACTTACAATATAGCTTACTATTTTCTCTTTCTATCTTCTTTATTTTGTATTAACCCCTTTCCTACGCAACTCATTTCTCCATTTTATTTATTTTCTCTTATCCTCTACTGCTAGTTCTCCCCAATATGAACTCAAATTTATTTCTACATGCATAATTTATTATCAAACTGAGTTTCTACAAGAATAGAAACTACATGTATAATTTTTTCCAAGTGTGGAACCAAAAAATGTTATAATAATATCTCAACCATCTGTTGACAAAAAAAATCATGTAATATCATTATATATTGTCCAAAGGGGAAAAATAGGGATCTAGTCGACATCTTTTAGAATTTTAGATTTATCATTTTTTTGTTCATTATTTTATTATTATTATTATTATTAATTCTAACTAATTAATTTATTAAATCTAACTTCAAATAAAATTCCAAAAATACCAAGGAAGTCCCAACACCCTTATGTCACAATTAAGTGGTGAATCTCTCAAACATGTCTTTGCCATATCCCTATCATGAGTAATTAAGTCAATATTTTAACTTCAAGATGTTAATGCTTTAAATTAGGTATGATTTTCTACTAGCTATAAATCAATATATATAACAAATAATGTGATAGAATAATATTTTTCAAGGTAGTTATATAATAATTTAGAAACATTCCAAACACTAGCAACTATATGAAATCAAAACAAGCACTCGACATACTACATAATCATGTATTCATTCATAAAATTAAACAAAAAACTAGGGAAACATGTGTGTGTGTGTGTGTGTGTGTGTGTGTGTGTGTGTGTGTGTGTGTGTGTGTGTGTGTGTGTGTGTGTGTGTGTGTGTGTGTGTGTGTGTGTGTGTGTGTGTGTGTCTTCACATGTTTGCACTTATGAATGGTCATGAATGTTTAGGTTGATCTCTTATTATCCCTAAGTTTTTGATATCGACCTCCTCCACCTTCTTGATGAAATTCTCCCTTTACTCCATTCTTTAAGGGTGACATAGCCGTCAACCACCTCATTCACACAAATGGTAGTTAGTTTGTTACATAATTTTAATATAATAATAATTAAGTAATTTTTATAAATATCATCCTATATCTTTCATCATGCTATGCATAAAATGACATCTAAAAATAAGTAGTAATACTAAAATTAAACATACAAGAACATAATCTCATAAAATAAAAGTATCTAAATTTAATGTAAAATATCAACTACTCAAATCATAATTTATTTGTCGAAGGTGAGTTAGGATGTAATATTATTCAAATAAAAAATGTGATCTAATGATGTTGTTGTTGGACTTGAGATATTTTCTACCTTTGAAGGCACTCATGGGATTGAATGCCCCAAAAGAGAAAAGTGAGGGATAATGCATGGGATAAAGTATCCCCTCATTAATTTTAGAATTGATGTTGGTTCAATCAAAGGACAAAATAGGTTAACTTTTTATACTCAAATATCTATGCTTATTACAACAAGGTTTTCAAGATATGTGAAATTGCACTTTGGATTAGTTACTATCTAAAGTAGTTTATACCCATCATTTAAAATTGAGTCACACCTAAAAAATTTATAAAATAGAGGATACATTTTACATTATAAAATAAACACCAAAAATAGGGTATGGTAGATATGGAAAGAGTGTTTATAGGCATAAAAGTGCTAATGATTTAAAAATTGAGATAAGTTACCTACCATAGTTATACCACTATGTTCTAAGTTTCACCGAGGATTCTAACTCAATATTAAAAAATGAGAAGAGTCTGAGGAAACATAGAAGAATGATTGATTTATAAACCCATAAATAAATATCAATATTCAAAAATCTCATAGTAAATAACAAATAGAATCTTCAAACATAATTACAAAACAAAAAGGGTTCATAAATGGGTTAGAACAACAACTCACATTATAACCATTATAATCATTAAGTAACATAGCATTAGTTCAATTTTATTATCATTAACATTCATTCAATAATTTTAAATGACTAAATAGTTTATAAATAAACCATGAATTTTGTAGAAAGTAAAAGATTACTTTCATTAAAACAAGTGCATTTACAAAAGTATCAATCATGTCAAACATTTAAAATCAAAAAGGCTAAAGGAAGAAGTAGGTGAAATCATAACCTATTTTTGAAAACATTTTGGCACTAAAAATTGTCAATCCTCAAAATAAAATATAGTTAGACATTTATAGATGATGATGGGGATTGCCTCTAAGTAGCATGAGGTTCACATCCTAGGATATGTTGGCCATTCCAAATTTTTACAACCATATCAATTTTAAAAAGAGAATAAAATTCTCCTATCTTTCTCAATGACTCTTAAGGGCCCACCTAACTTATGCATGGATGGGCCTTAGATGAAACACTTCCCAAATTCCTAGACTCTACTCCCCTAGTACCCATTTTAGCTACTACTAAGTAAAACTCCTAGTCCAGATTTAATTTAGTGATGGCTCTCAAAAGATCACCTATGGCTGGGCCACTAACCTTTGATAAACTTGGAGTGGGGCCTCTTTAGCCACCTTGACTTTTGACACCTAAATAATGATCACAATGGATTAGGTGGAGATTTCCATCACCAAATGGGCTTTAGCCTTGTTGGCCTTAGTCACCTTATTTTTCATGACTTGGTTGAAGTGACCCATGTGAACTCCTGACTAACCCTTGTCCAACAAAGTACCATTCAAGTGGAACAGTATAGAGATAATGACCTCCTTAAAGTAAGCTAATATCCATTTATTACCTTCTTTCAGGGGGAAACTATAGTTTATGTTAAAATAAATCACTCCTTAGCTACATCCATCATGCTACTGATGTATGTTTGTTATAGGTTTAAGTATAAACTGGGCATGAGATTTAGTTTTGGGAATATGCCCTTGAGCACTATAACTACAAGCTTCCTGAACTTACTCTATACTAGAGAAATTCTTTCCAAATAAACTTGGGTCATATGAATATGCATATTTTTACACACTAAAATATCTATAACATTTTTTAGAGCTAATAAAAGTTATAAGAGGGCATCCTCAACTTGTCTAATTAGCTCAACAAGGAAGGAGCTCTTCACTTATGCTTCCAAGGCTTAATCTTGATCATGTATTTAATCTATTAGCTTCTCTAACATGTTATGCATGGATCAAAGGATTTAGACTAGATCTTTGTCTACATTTTCATCTCTTATGGAATTCCTCACCTTCGTGGAGGAAAAAGTATCTAGTTGGGTTTGCCAGACCATAAGGTTCCCCTACTATATGAACTTTTGAGTGAGGATCATTTACATGTTTCCTATGGCATGGTCAAATTTCCACTATGAATTAGGGTCACCCTAAATTATCATCTCAATTTCATAAAACACCATATCCATTCTTAGGTATGGAGGATGTGTTTATGGGGTGATGGATATGGTGGTGAGAGGTGGAGGTGGCATGGATGAAGCAGAAGGGATGAGTGAGGAAAGCAATGGAGGAGGAAGAGGTATGGAGACATAAGGAAGAGTTATAAATGGGGAATCCCAAGGGAAATTTTGTGATTTAAACTATCTCTAAGTTAGGTTAACCTATGGGGATATGTCTCTATGGAGAGAGACATTTAATAGAAAAGAGGAAATTGGTTGGCTAATTCCAAATCCTTGGGAACCTAGGATGATGGAAATAGGGGGATATGAAAAATGTAGGGATCCATTAATGGTGGTGAAGTATGGTTAGTGGGAGCCTATGGAAGAGGTAGATATGGATAAATTATTACCTACATATAAGGTCATGTGTGAGATACATTCTATTTCTTTCTTAGCCTTTTAACTGGATCAACTCTTGATGTTATAGTTAAGGGAGTAGGGGTGGCAAAGGTTCTGGAGATTAACTAAGGCGTCTAATAGGACATATATGGTGTCACCAAAATTGATTATGATGATTGATATGTGTACATAGGTGAACTTATCATTAGATCTAGAACTACACTTTTTGAGGTTAGGGCACCTATAAGTATCTGGACCTATGGAATGACTAGTGAGGGCATTTAAGAGGTCCTTGGTTGTGGAATGGATGATGGAGATTGGAAAGAGAATGTGAGAATTATATGTATAGATGAGTCTATAGGAACTTGGGTGAATTTTGGATGGGGAAAATGGTGAATATGGGATGTGGTACTAGGGGGATTGCTAAGGAGCTGGGAAACTAGGTGGTTCTATGAAAGGTTGTTAGAGAGTGAAGGGAGCAAGGGGAGGGATTTATGCCTATGCCTTTTACTAGTCCCACATTAGTATTATTTTTAGGTTATTAATAATATTGAAAATTAGGTCTTATATGTCTTGGGTTCAAGCTATTTAAGTTTGAGTTGCTTGAGACCTTGTTGCATGGGATGAAATTACTAGGGGTGAGCTAGTTGAAAAATAGGACGTGGTGGAGTTAGAGTTGAGGGATAAGATAATAGAGCTGAAGGATGAGAATTCCAAGAATCAGAAGGTGTCAAGATTCCTTGTATAGTTTTACTTGAAATCTATGGGGATTCACCTCAACAACTTCTCTATGTTGAGCCAGTGTGAAGTAGGCAAGGCCAACCTAGGTGGATGGATTGGATTGAGACTACTTCCATTTATTTTTCTTACAATACTCAATATTAACTAATAAAGCTTGATCATAAATTGGATTAAAGTATAGATCATCATCATCCTTAAGATGGCAGCCATAATTAAGGTTTAAATAGAATCAATACTTATATAAATGGGATTTGGTGAAGCCATGCGAGTCCTAATATTGGTGCTCAACCTAACCTAAGGAAAAGGAGTCTCTCCTAACTACCATATTATATAAAAGATGGAAGGATAGTTACACATGGTGACTAATAGTTATTGAGAGAGGTTAGTATTCCATCTATAGATGGTCGATGTAGTGCCTAAAGACACCTTCCACTAGTTGGTATGCAATTTATTACTCAACTAGATAGTATGGGACCTAGTAGGATAGGAAAAGGGGATCATTAAGAACACATACCATCCTAATGATGGTATCCTCATAGTAATATAAATAATCACTAATGGAGGTGAGTGCGTCTATAATTTCCTTCCATAGTTTAGGCATGGGTGCCTCATTGAGGCATCGTAGACCATCGACTAGAAGGATTCATAAATTTTGATATTATTCTACTGATGGTGTCTATATAGTTTATATAAAACTACATGGACCACCAATCCTTTGAGGACCTATGAGACAAAGGTAGAATATTTCAATGTGACCATACTATAGATCATGTATACTAGGTAGCTCATCATGTAGAATTCACCTCTTACCCATGAATTTTCTACTACCTTGATAATGTTGAATTTGATTATCCCTCCAGGTCAGGGACATGAACACCTTAGAGGATTATGTGGATTAGGGGAATCCACATGAGGTTGACATGTAGACAATCACTCCCCCTGAATAGTTAGTTTGAGTAGGATCATCTTGACATGAATTCCCTCTTTTAAGGTGTATATAATATAAGTGTTGACATCTATTTATTTCCACCATTTAGTGTTTGGGTTATCTACCCAGTCCTTCAAGACTTTATAAATATAGAAGGTGTTCATCTAGGTGGTCACAATAGTCGATTGATAAGAGAGGGTGTACTTAAGGAGGTTGTAGTAAATATTTAAGGTGGCTCTTGATATTGAAATGATATGATGTTGGCTATTTACTAAGAAACCATATCATGGATGACATCATGTGCCTACTTCCCCAAGAGTAATGATTTGTTAAACAAGTTGATTTATGGAAATACCTCAATTTTAAATATAACTTTGTGCAACCCACACTTTGCATAGGATCAAAGGGCATCTTTAAATTCATCCCCATCCTCATAGTGACTAATAGAGCATTTGGATACCATATCAATGGCCTTGACCATTTCATTCTATTACTTGAAATGAGTCATGCCATATGGGATTATAGTGTCTCAATACTCTATCTTGATTTTGGGGTTTGAGGATGAGGTGGCCATTGTATGTGGGAATGATTTATATGATAAATAACATTGAGAAAATAGGGAACATGTAGGGCATTGGTTGGATCAAAAACTAAGGAGTAGATTCTAGGAGATTAGGAGTAATAATAGCTAATCTGTTCTCCTTGGGAAACTTATAGACATTTACATACATCTCCTACATTAATGGAATTTGGTATCTCACTCAATGTGAATTCAAATTCTAGTTTTAAACCTAATCTCTTCATTTATTTCCTAATTTAGAGTTAAAATTAGAGCCCATGATCACATGTTGCCTAATAGAATTAGCAATCATGACACAACACTCTAAAACTTTTAATTAGGGCCTAGTTTTTTACATAATTAATGACCAAAGTGTGGTAGGCACATGGCCATATCATTCTTGATACTTTTTGGGCTATTATTGCCTTATGCCATGTGTTATCTATAAATTGGTTTATGCTAAAATAATAAATGTGTAGGTGTGAGCTGATGCTCTCATTTATATGTTTGGGAGGAGGAAATTATAGATGGAGAATACATGGAATTCTTTGATTAGAATTTTGACCTAGATTTTACCTCATTATAACTATCCTAAGACCCTTTTGGGATCCACTCACCAATTTTCATATAAATTCCACATGTCTTGATGTGATAAGTTAGGATCCCATAGGCTCTAACATTTTTTTATCTTTAATAGAATGACAAACTTAATGATGGGATACATGGAAATTTATCATTTGGTTAGGATCTTTTGGGATCTAAAATATCTAATAGTGCTAAGATACTAACATTTATGACACTAGGGTGATCTCATTGGTTGGATTCTTGTAATTTTGACTTCACTGTTAGTGATTTACATGACATTATTACATTTGGTTGGGCTCTCATGGGCTCTAACATCTTTGATAGATCTAGGAGATTGACTAGTCTAAATTTGATCAATGTGGCATTTTCCTTTTGGGTCAAGCTCTCTTTCACTCTAACATATCTAATAATGTTAGGAAGTTGACCATTTTGACTTTGAGACACTTTGATTATCTAGGCTTTGACAAGTTCTAACCTTGTATTAGTGATCCACATGACACTCTTTAATTAAATCATCATTGATATCAAAATAAATAAAAATGACTAATTAAAATAGAAATAAGTGCGATGAGTTAGATGTTTAAGTGGCTACCATCTAGACTACACAACGTGCCACATAGGACTCTGGGAGCCTAACACTCTAGGAGACTTTACAATGAAAACACACCTACGAAAATGTTAGTGCATTAATATTCTAAGTAAGAAAACACTCAGTTTATTTTTTGATGCCAATATAACTCAAATATGTTAAATTCATAAGACATGAGGGATATCAACAAGTATAAATGAACCCTTACAAACAAGCCACACATTCAAGGAAACCAAGGTGGAATGGTAATTCAAGGATTATCTCATGATAGAGTTGGTCAAAGTGAGATAAAAGTTTATGAACCATGAGTTATATCATTTTTAAAAGGGGTTCCCCAATTTTATGAAATGGGGTGTGTTTACCACAATAAATATTGACTTCCATGGGGAAAGTGGTGTCTAAGCACTTAGAACCCAAGCTACTAACTTCCATTCCTGCAAAAAACATATAATACAAGAACAAATCCTTAGGCTTACTAGAAAAAAAGGCACTAAAGTCATGTACAACAAGTTACATAATTAGCCTTAGTCCTATAAAATATCATCATTGTGTGTGAGTCGATACATTTTCAATTCATTAAACTTTGGAATTCACTCAAACAAGTTGAGGTTGGACTAGGCATTAGATCTCCTCAAAGGGAATTATTGATTGTATGGCATGGAGGGGAATGGTATGGGCATATTTATGGTACCAGCCAGACATCTATAGCCTTGATAGATATACCTTTAGTCACATTGAAGTCTTTTCTCACTAATAGCTATGCTAAAAATCCTATGATTGAGGCTACCCAAATAACCCTTTCAATGAAGACTTAGAATTTAGACTCTACATGTTATTCCAATATCCTTTTAATGTTTAATTATAAATATATTTGGTAGTTATATCCCTTAAAGGTATGGGACCAAGCTAAGGGTGATGGGATGTTTGGAAAGATCTAATTACCTGACCAATCTCAGATTGGTTTGGTGATCTCACTTTCATTAGGATGTTCTTAATAACTACATCTTGATGGATTTTATTAAGACATGGGGTTCTTATAAAATTCACTTATTTAGTTAAGAATAACTAGCCTCCAAGATCTAAAATGTAAAAGACTCTCTTACAACCTTTGATTTTCTTGAAATAAAATCTCACCTTTGGTATCCTAAATCTTAACTATACCTCCCAATCTTCCATTCCCTTTTAGAGTGATTATTTATAGTGATTTCTCTAAAGAACCCTTTTTAGTTCAGTTCTTTCTGACTCTCTTAATTCCAATTGAAGGATATATCTAGGACATGGTCAGTAGGAAATGAGTACAATAAGGACACAAAAATTCCAAATAAAAATGTAAAAAAAATGAAAAACACAATAAAAACAAACAAAACTAAAGAAAACTAGTCTAATATATACATTACCACCCTTGTCAAGATTATTTTGAGACCACACTAGAAGGGAAAATCAAGAAGTATTGATTCAAGAACTATCCATTCACTAGAAGTGGGAGGTCAATGCCTTTAAGGTCCTTAAGATGAAAGGCATTCTGGATGATGAGCTCAACTATCTGGTAGGGGGAAATCCAAAAGGGGTTAAACTTAGAGTGATGGCATTTATTTTCATGAGATTTATCCCATAATATTACTAGGATAGAGATCCTAAAAATTTAACTTTATCCCTTTTATCAAATGATCACTTGATAGTGATCTGATGTTTACTAAAGTTGAGCAAGGTCTCATCTCAAGCTTCTTCTAACTAGACAATGTCCATGAGCCTTGATTTCACTTTATCATATTGTTATATATACTAGTGTATGAATTTTTATGTAATAAGTTTTAGTTTAATTAGAAACACTGGCTCAAGTCCATAGAATAGTAGGAATGGTAAGCTCTTGAGCACTTACTTATGCATAGTGTGGTCAACCGATAGAGTGAATTTTAAAAAAGAATGCCATTTTGAAAGTTTTTATTTTGTATAATTTTTGATGACATCTATTATTTTTTATTGGTTGATTATGCTAATCCATTCTATTGTAGTTAGTGACTTAATGAGAATCTTAATGTGATTCTATTGTCATGTACTGATTCGCTAAACTCTACAAATTGAAATTTAGGGCCTTTGTCACATATTAATGAAATAGGTCTCCTAAATTGGGTGCTTATGTTATTTTCCATAAAAATTATGAATTTAGAATCATTTTTTTATTTGTTTCCATTAATTCAACCTACCTTGTGAAATAATATATATCCAAACACACTTTTGTCCATCTAAGGAATTGGGGTTGATAACCCCCATAAAATATATCCCCCATTTGGATAAATGGTGTCATTTATATCAGATATAATTTCATTACTATATGGACTTACCTTTTGGCAAAGGTATAAATTTTATGGAAAGTTTAGACATGACCATGGACATCTTTGAATAACATAGGCCAATAACATCCTTCATGAAGTATCTTGTGTGCCAATTCATTCACTATATGCTGACCAACTCCTAGCTTCTCTTGGAATTTTTACATTACTTCCTTAGCTTTTTCTTTTGATAGGCATCTAAGGTAGACACCCTCATGATTATCTCTAAAAATAACTCCCTTATTTAACATGTACTACATAGCCTTAAATATAATGGCTCTCTTATATATTTGGTTTAGCCTAGAAGGTGTGTTCCCATAGAGGAAATAACATATGATTGAGGCATACCAATATTTTTTTGGTGCCAACTCCCAATCCACTTGGTACATAGTTATACTTCGATCAAGTTTGGTAATTAGTTGAGTAATGACCCATATTATAACCAAACTTGAAGGTTTGATTTCTAAATCATACTTTTATAACTTTGTCATCCATCTATGTTTGCATTAAATTAGATCATTCTATCCCAACATCTTCTTAACTATTGGGTCTAGATAATTGCATGTACCTTATTTTGAGAATATAGTTCCTAAATGTCCTCACATATTTGACTAGTGCATAAGCATGTTTGTCAAGGGTGGAATATCTCAGTTCTACTTATTTGAGATTGGTGCTCATAAAATCAACATGTTTCTCTTCTCCATATAATCATTATTTGAGGTAGGAAACTATGGTGCACTCAAAAGTAAAAGGGTAAATGTAGGAATTCTACATGTATTTTGGGTTGACCAACACCATGTTTTACATGATAAATTATTTTATGTTTTGTACACCCTTCTTTGATTCAATGTTCCATTCCATTTTTGCATCTTATTTCAAAATAACATTCAAATGTTTTACAATTTTAACAATTCCATAAATTAACATGTGAACAATGTTAATTTTGTCAAAGAAGGATTTTAATTATTTCTTGTTATTAGGTAAATGTAATTTAGAAATCACATCAACTCTTTATGATTTACAATAATAAATTATTGTGTGATGATATGAATGATAATTTTACATTTAGTGACACTATACACACTCATATTTGGTTTTATAGAAATGACATACCTCTTACACCTTTTGAACACCTTTTATAAGTGGTGTATTTGATCTTACCTATCTTTTGAAAACACAACCAAGTCATCCATATAAATTATTATGCACTTGATAATTAAACTTTCAAAATCAAAATATGTCACCCTCTAAAAATTTTCTCTAGCATTGATCAATCCAAATGACATTCATTTATAAGTGAATGTACCCAATTTGGTGGTGAATGCAATTTTTAATTATTATTATAAATTTACCATGACTTGGATGTATCCTAAGAATCCATCTAATAAAAACATCATATGGGATCCACTCACCATTTGGATCACTTTTTTGAGGGAAGGTAATGGATAATTATCTTTGTTAGATGCTCAATTCAGGTTTTGAAATTATATACATAAATAATTCTCTCCATTCTTCTTTTGCATAGGCAATAGTTTGGATATCAAAGTAGAATGGTGAATTAGGAAAATTATCCTTGTAACGAGTGTGATACTCTAAATTTGATGAGAGAGGGGAGTTTAGATCAAGTGTTATTTTTAATATAAAAATAATTAAATAAACATACTAACAAGTTTAACACCTCCATGCCTAGATCATAGGAGGAGATTAGTCAACAAACAACAACTGACAAAGCTCAACTAAAATTCAAAGAAATTACAAATTATTTAAATTCCTTGAATGTTCTAAATGATGTGTTCATTTGTCTTGCTTGGCTTGTGCTCAAGAAATCTTTAGAAAATGGAGTTGTGTGTCTCCTTCTCTCCTTGGCACCATTGTTTGGCTCATGTTTTTTTGATGTAGCTTGATGTCTTGGTTTGTTAATTTGGAATTATAATACTATATATTTGAATCATACACCAAATCCTACATTTTAACTTTACTATGCTCAAGTTATCTTAAATTCAATAGGTAATGGCTTCTATTTATAAGTTTAGCAACTAATCCCAAACTAAGGTAAGTTAAGGTATGTTAGAGATTGAAATGGTTTCAAACCTACCCTTAGTGAGTTAATTAACCCTTGTAGATTTAAAATGTGTCAAATGGTTATGATTACAAATGAATAGGCATGTTGAGATATGTTAGGATATTTGATTACTTATAAAAAGGTAATTATGAATTCCTAAGATATTCCTTGATTTTTGAATTTCATTTTTGATAATTCATTAATTGATAGTGGTTAATTCAATTAGGCATTTGATTTGGTTTTGCATTTTAATTAATTTTATTTAGGTTTTTAGCATTTTACAAGATTTGAATTAAACTCATGTGTGTACTTGCCCCATTTAATTGGTTTATAGGCCAAATGGTATGTTATAAAGCCAAATTTGAGATTTTTATTGATTCTTAGACTTGATTTACAATGTTTGGTAATAATCAATCTAAATTTTAGTATGAAGCCATTAGTGGTGAATTTTAGGTGTCTATAGTTTTCCCATGTTTGGGAAGGCATTGCAAGCTATAAGCACAATAACATCTTCTGAAAGAATGAAAAGGTCATATATGCTTATAACTTCAATGGAAATTTATTAACTATAGTTTCCCCCTTGAGGGAGAAGTTGGAAAGGGGGATCAACAAATAGTCCCTAAAAAGAATGAAAGGAGTGGACCAAACAGATGAAAATAATGGGGTGAAAGGGATTAATTTTTCCATAGGTGGTTATAATTAGTGGAAGATGGATCTAACCCAATTAGGGAAGATAAATAAGATGATTTTACCATAGGTGGTTATAATCATTGGCATAGGTGGGATAAAAAAGGCTATGATTTTCTCAAAGGTAGTTAAAATCATTGAAAAAGGCTTAGGGTGACAAGGAACTAATTTTACCAAAGGTAGTTATAATCAATAAAAGGGAAAACACTGATTTACCCATATGTAGTTATAATAATTAACTAGATAAATAAATGCCCTAGTTGGGTAGAAGAAAGTGAATGATTTACCCAAAGGTGGTTATAATCATTAACCTTCAAATTGGTGGAAACACAATGATTTTCCTGAAGTTGGTTATAATTATTGGAAATTAAAGTGGGAAGGTATACAATGATTTGTCTAAAGGTGGTTATAAGCATTGTACCATAATTATGTAAAATATGATGAATTAAAACAAGATGGAAAAGATGATGGTAAATTAAAAGGAAAAGATGAATTAGGTAGCTTGCTAGTAGAAAGATGCTCATCTAAACTAGCAAGGAGGAAAAATATTTCATTATTTAATTACTCCTTTTCGGATATGATTTGAATTATATCAAGAATGTTTTAGATGATGGTGCTAAGGAGATATCATTTTTACATTTGTTGTGTATACTCTTTAAAGCTATTTTTTTGTTATCTTGTGATGGTAGGCATCATGATAGAACACCATGAAGACTTGGACAAAATATGCATAAGGAATAACTCTCGATCCAATAATCAATGGAAAATAATGTACCAATGATAAAAACCATGATAACAATGTTGATGGATGAATATGGATGGATTCAAGAATAATATGCATGATATCACCTAATGGGTGAATTTAGCTTGAAGAAAGGCACAATACTAAAAGAAAACAAATAGATACACAAAAAAATAAATTAAAAAAATACCAAATAAATGAAATACACCAAACAAAATAAATAAAAACTACAAACAAATAAACAAAAATTAATCACAATGTTAGTACAAACAACATGTTACAAACAAGGTGACAAAAATTACCCTTAGATGATAAGAGACAATAAAACAAATAAACAAAATACAGGAATAGAAGAAAATGAAAGGGGTGGTCAACCTATCTCTAAATGTACTAGACAAGAGGATGTTACCTACATAGTTCCATGGATGCAATATCCAATAAAAACTTTAAGCCAAATGTAATTCTCCTAGGATATGAGATTGAAGAAAATGATGAGAAAAAAAACATGATGAATGTAATAGAAGAATATAGGACTGGTCTTACGAAATTGGAAGTGCATGAGATAAGATGGCCATTACTTATGGGGAGACTAAATGATAATTGGTTTCTTATGACTTAGTGAGGGTTCATAAAATAATTAAGGCAACTAAGTGGTAAATGCTTTTGGTTTTTCTAAATCAATTTTATAAATGTTTTTGGAATTTTTGGAGCATCTCAATGCATTTGAGAATGATGAGATACTAAATGGTCCAAGCTCATAAAACAATCAGAGTGTTCAAACTTGAATTGCTCACAAAATAATTAGAGTGTTCAAACTTAAATTGCTTGCAAAACATTGAGAGCATGGCAAAAGGTTAATTGAGTTAACCTCAATAAGAATCAAGCATTGTTTACATAGTCTTAGGATTGGACCTCAAGTAAATATGGTTATGACTTATAATGGAGGAATATGATTAGTGTAGAAATGAATTTAAATAAAATAGGCAAATTTGGCATAATGGCACAAAATGACATAGGAATGGCAAGATGGTATGTGAAGGTATGATAAACAAATGTTGCCCCTAGTTTGCCCATAAGCAATTATAGCTAGGAGATAATGACATAGATCAATGATACTAATTTGCCCATAGGTAGTTATAATTAGTAGCATGATCATAGGACACGGATTTGCCCATAGGCAGTTGTAATCAGGCCCAAAAATGGTATAGAGAATAAAACAAGAAATGAAGGATGTAACATCCAAAAACTTTGTCATACTACTCTAAAATGCATCCTCTATATAGAATACTTGAAATAACTATTGAAACTAACTTGAATTTTCATGTTGGAATAAAAACTAATAGAGTAGAACCAAGGTCAAATGGACTAGGTAGGGAGGGTCAAAATAACTTGGTTGATAGAAAAGGTATGGTAGAATGGAATATAGAATAGTTAAAATGAAAACATGTTAGAATGGTATAGTACAAACAAGATAGTTGATACTATGGTAAAACTTGAAAGGGTCTTCATAGACAATACATCTAGCCACTCAAGCAAAATTATGCTTAAGGTGTATAATTTTCATCAACTCATCAAATTCATCCTTGTCTAGTGTGGTGAGCTTATATGCTCTAGCACTGTAGTCTACAAAAAAGATGAAAGGGCATACCCAATTGGGTTTAAACTTGCCTTTATGATTTCAATTGTGGTATTTATTTTGGTTTTCTTTAAGAAAAATATCACCAAGATCAAATTCTATATGGTTCATGCACTGACTATAGTGGACCTAGATTTGAATCTTATATGCATGTATATTATTGACTATGTCCATGCATTTCTCATCAATTAAATCCAACTCTTAAAAGTAAGCTACATGATAGTCTTTATCATCTAAGACATGCTTCAAAGAGATGCATAATAAAGGTAACTTGATCTCAATGAGAAGAATGGATTTAGTAACATAAATAAGTGAGTATGGAGTGGCACATGTGGGAGTACGATGATTGGTATAGTATGTCCAAAGGGTGAAGAATATTTGGAGGTGCCAATCATGGCTAGCATCATTGGAAATATTTTTAAGGATGTTGACAATGGTTTTGTTAGTTGTTGTACTTGGCACATAGTGATTTAGCATATCAATTCTTTAATGATCCACCCTTATTAGATATAATATCTAAGGGCATACCATATTGACAAATGATATGGTTAAATATGAAATTAGAAATTTGATTTCCAATCATGTAATTGAGGGGTATATCATCAACCCACTTAGTAATGTATTCTATGGCATTAAAGATTTGTTTATAGATATTTAATGAGGTGGGGTTTATCTTCCCAATGAGATCAAGGCCCCATGTAGCAAATGTCTATGGTGTTAACATTGATTTCAAATTCTTGGTTGGGTCATGTATCAGATTGGCATACCATTGACATTTATCCCACCTTTTGACATATGTATCTAAATTTATGCTCATTATTAGCTAATATTACCTAATACATAATATATTTGGACTGCCCCACTAGTGTGGGTACAACATACTCCTTCATGAACTTCCCATAATGCTGATGCATCTCATGTGAATAGAATTTCAAGTCCAATATTTGGGAACGACATATCCACATTTTTCATTTTAAAGGGGATATGCTCAACATGCCACATTTAAATCTGATTCGACTTATCTACATCAGCTCCCATACTTCATATCTGCAAAAATTATAGACTACGATTCCATTGGGAGACTTAATCTTCAGGTGCTCTAGCAGCATATAATAAGAATTGATCACCGTTTTAAGACATAAAAGCATAACTGACATCTGGCAAACCTTTCAGAATGTTAGAATCAGAGAGCAAACCAATACGGTCTTGCAAACACTGGTTAAATAATAACTTTCTAATTCCACTGACTAGATGCTGCATTTAGCGTAATAAACTCCCCTGACAAGAAATCCTGCACAACCATGTTTGACCTAAGTGACATACCATCAAGACTCATGTTTCTCTGATATATTACTTAATTTGTTCAACTGGGCTATCTAAAGTTCAATCCGCTCTAGAACTTCAGAATTTCCTTCCCCTACAACTGATGATGCTTGGCTCATATTATCAATAATAAGTTTTTTTTTTCTTTTGTAACTTTGACAAAGCTTGTACCACGTCTCTCATAACTGGCCGCTTCCTCGGATTTTTTTTTTTTGAATACACTTATATGCAAGAGCTGCTATAGCATGAAATTCTTCAAAATCACATTTTCCATTAATCTATGAATCTAGTATCTCATTACATTAGCCTCCGTCAACAGTTCCCAGGTTGTTTGGGAGAGTTTTGGATATCTAGGAGATACATGGTTGCCCTCTATGAAAATGTGGAAAGGTATGAGGCTTACTTCTTGGAAGAGCTTTGTGGATCCTGCACCTGGACCTTTTTCTTTAGGAATGGATCAATGATCACCAGCCTCCTCACAGAATGCTCAGAATATAAACTAGCATCATTCATTTAAATAACAATGACAGTAATATCATCATGGAAGCGCCCCACAAAGTGGCCATACCGTTGACTGTTGCAAACACGTTCCAGGTAATGACCTGGGCTTACCCCTTGCTGGGTCATAATAATACAATCTCCCCACTAGCTTCACCACGGTCATTATACAGAACAGATAAAAACAAAACCAACGGATTCACAAATTAATTCATTCCATAATTTGGTTCACTACATCTGGTGTCATCACTAGTATATCGTGTTGCAAAATACTATACACAATTAATCTTATTTAAGGAAGAACGTTCACATAATAGAAATTCTATGTGGCTCTGTAAAGATTTTAATTTATAGGATCCAGAGTGGAAACAGGGCAGACTTTCAACTATCCCCAGACTGTATTTTCATAAACACAAAATCATAAAAATGATGGACTATCTTGAACTGTAAACAAAGACTCAATTTAAAAATCCTTATACTAGATGCATCTGTCCATTACATCCAAAAATCATATACCTTAATTCAGCAGAGTTCGTAGACTTCTAAATAACTTTGACTAATGGAGAATGTAAATGCAATTAAGTTTAATTGCTCGTTCTTGAATTCTTGTGGTCCGACCAATGCTAGCACACAACAACGATCAACACACAATGTCTTGCACTCCACACATCTCTCTTTCTTTTTCATTCAGGTCTGTATAATTTGATCATCCCTACTGTCTTCCAAATCCTTTACTGGATAAGACATTCTCCTTGTCCTTACAACAACTTCTCCTTAAGAGAGGTCTTTCCTCTCTCCTCTACGTCTTGTTCTCTCTCTTTTTTTCTCCTGCGCTCTCCTCCTTCTTAACAAATTTTTCTTTTTGCTATATTTTGTCTCCCTTCTAACTTCTACGCCCAATCTGGGCCAGGATTAAACAAGAAATAGTTTGCAAATTTTCAACAATATCCTAAGGTTGAAATCATTTCAACCACTTCCCTTATTTCCTCAACAGCCCCAAAACAAATTTCTTTTTTTTTACTTTTACTTTTTTTACATTTTCTCCTTAATTTTTAACATTTAAGAGAAAAATACAATAATTTTGAAATTCATTGCAGATGCTCTTGCATCATACTCTCCCTCTAGAAAAGATTTGAACCTTAGTTCAAATGAAATGCTGCCTTCATGCTGTAGCCTTCATTCTATACCTGGATCCCATGGTCTTCTTGTCAATGAGAATGGTTGAATTTGTCTTTGCTGGTCTTTACCTTTCATCTTGCTTTTCTTCCTCTTCTGGTATGTTCTTCGTCTCATCTCCTTCTCAGCTGCAATCTCCCACTTCCATGTTTCATTTTCATATATGTCTTCAAAATCTTCTTTCAAAAATTTGTCCATTGAACTATGGACTTCATTCATCTCCACAATTTTAGCACCTACATTCACAACATCACAAGCAACCTTAGTAGAAAAATATTGAGGCCATGAAGCCTCTTGGCTGTCTTCACATTTATGTTCTTGTTTCTTGACCAAAACTGCCTTGGTCTCATTGCTTTGCTCTTGTCTTGTTCCACTCTTCCCAATGCGGCCTTCACCATGGCTTGTATCTTCATTCATCTTTCTTGGAGGATTCAACAACTCTTCTATCCTCTTCAACTCTTCACTCAACACAAACTCATCCAAATCTTCATGTCCTATATCAAATTTAGGACTAGATTGTCTTTCATCCTTTATAATTACATTCATCCATTTTATAGCTTCTTCATACAAATCAGCTTCTTCATCCACATCAGTATATTCATCAAAAACAATTGCAGTAGTCATACCTTCTGTCTCCTTGCTTTCTTCAATCTTTGCTTGAAGCCATCTTGTTTGTTCTGCTGCATATTCTTTTATTTTCCCATCATCCATCCCTTTGGAAGTCTCTTCTTGCTGCATATTATTTCTTACAGCCACTTTACATTCCTCATTTTCCATAAAAAGATTATTAAATGATTCAAACAAATCATTATCCCTTTCATTGCAAACAATTGTCTTACCTTTCTATGTACTTGTGTCATCCTTCACCTTCCTCCATTGATTTCTTGGTGTTGTTGTCTCAACACTCACATCTTCTTCACTCTTAGCCTTCTTAGGCACCCATACTTGTTTCTTCTTTTTATCAGTTGACTTCTCAAGCCATTTAGGCATCCTATAACCATGCTCTTGTGATACTACTAAAAAACCAACTTTTTTTGTCCTTTTATTCTCTTGCACACTTACATTCATATTAGGAATATGAGAAAAATCATTCTTATAAGGTAAACTTGCCTGCTTGCTTACTTGTTGCTTGCTTGTGTGCTTCACCATCCACTTAGGCATTATGTAGCCATGATTGACTGCTTTGTGTGAGGACTTCATCTTCCTCTTGCCTCTTCTAACCTGTGTATTAACATCTTCATGCTCACAATAACAATCAAAATCAGAACTTAACACTTCATTTACCTCTTTGATAGTTTGTTCCACGGAGCAAATTTTCTCTTCCTTTGTGCTTGGCTGTCCTCTTTCTTCTTCCTGGCATTCAATGGCATCTTGGAATTCAGCATCATCTTCTACCTCTTCCCTTGCTTGTATGGGTTTTTCAACACCTCCATTATACATTAACCAATGCATCTCTTCTTCTTTATCAACAACAACAAACTCTCTTCTCTCTCCTGCACATTCTCTTATGCACTCGGTGTCTTCTCCTACACCAATCTCTTCACTCTCCAAGGCCCTTCTCTTGACCTTCATAAGGCTGCTTATACCTGCATTTACCCATTCAAAAATAGCATTAGAAATAAAAACAAGAGACTATAATGGCTCCATGAGTATCCTCTTAATGGACATTCTCATCTTTCCATGTGCTCTTCCTGGCACTTCCTCTTTTCTTTCTTCTCTCTTGTTCTCCTCAATGAGAACTTTCTTCTCAACTTCTCCTTCTTGCTGCCCACTTGGCAACCTTCTTATCTTCTTGCCTCTTTGGGCTTCCCTCTTCATGGCAGTCTCATTTTGCCTCTTTCTCCTCTTCACTAGGAGAACTATTGGCCACTTTACCCTCTTCTTTATTGGCCATACCCATGCTTGTCTATTCAGCTGCATCCAAGACTCATACTTATCTTTAACCTTAGCTAATTCTTTCTTCAAACTAGCAATTTATTTATCAAAATCAACATTAGTCATACCTTTGATGCTTGCTTTCCTCTTGCTGCCCTCATATGCCTTGCTGCTCTGTAGTGCTTTCAACAATGCTTCCATCTCTGAGATCTTCACCCAAGTCTTTTCCACCTTGGTCTCTTGATCCCTTGTCTCACCCAAGCCTTTTCTCCTTGAATGGTCTATTGACAATCTTCTTGATCTCACCTAGGCCTTTTGCATCCTAGTCTTTTGATTCTTTTCTCAATCCTGCAGCAACTCTTTAGACAACTCTTTAACAAACACAAATTACAAATCCAAGCTTACCTTGATTTGGATCTTTCTCTTGCTCTTCTTCTAGAGCTTCTCTAAGCTTCTCTTCTCAATTCTACAAACTTCATCCTTTACCTCACCTAAGTATATTTCACCTTAGTCTTTTGGCAAACAATCCAAGCTTCTTCTTGGATCTTCTTCTCTAAGCCTTCCTTGGCTTCTTCTCTTCTTAAGCCTCAATGGCTTGGCTGCCTTTCTCTTCACCTGAAACTTCTTCACTTGATTGCTTCTTAACACAATAACTCAAATCAAATAGCACAATTATTCATACCTTTTCTCCAGTAGAGTCTTCTAGTGCTGTCTCCTGTTGATCCCTTTGCCAAATCCTTCACAACTAGAACATCATTGACAAATGCAACCATTCCAAATTCTGTAACAACTTATGATCAATTCCTAAATCCCCAAGAGCTTCAAGCTCTGATACCAAATGATGCATCTCATGTAAATAGAATTTCAAGTCCAATATTTGGGAACGACATATCCACATTTTTCATTTTAAAGGGGATATGCTCAACATGCCACATTTAAATTTGATTCAACTTATCTACATCAGCTCCCATACTTCATATCTGCAAAAATTATAGACTACGATTCCATTGGGAGACTTACTCTTCAGGTGCTTTAGCGGCATATAATAAGAATTGATCACCGTTTCAAGACATAAAAGCATAACTAACATCTGGCAAACCTTTCAGAATGTTAGAATCAGAGACCAAACCAATACGGTCTTGCAAACACTGGTTAAATAATAACTTTTTAATTCCACTGACTAGATGCTGCATTTAGCGTAATAAACTCCCCTAACAAGAAATCCTGCACAACCATGTTTGACCTGAGTGACATACCATCAAGACTCATGTTTCTCTGATATATTACTTAATTTGTTCAACTGGGCTATCTGAAGTTCAATCCGCTCTAGAACTTCAGAATTTCCTTCCCCTACAACTGATGATGCTCAGCTCATATTATCAATAATAAGTTTTTTTTTCTTTTGTAACTTTGACAAAGCTTGTACCACGTCTCTCATAACTGGCCGCTTCCTCGGATTTTTTTTTTTGAATACACTTATATGCAAGAGCTGCTATAGCATGAAATTCTTCAAAATCACATTTTCCATTAATCTGTGAATCTAGTATCTCATTACATTAGCCTCCGTCAACAGTTCCCAGGTTGTTTGGGAGAGTTTTGGATATCCAGGAGATACATGGTTGCCCTCTATGAAAATGTGGAAAGGTATGAGGATTACTTCTTGGAAGAGCTCTGTGGATCCTGTGCCTGGACCTTTCTCTTTAAGAATGGATCAATGATCACCAGCCTCCTCACAGAATGCTCAGAATATAAACTAGCATCATTCATTTAAATAACAATGACAGTAATATCATCATGGAAGCACCCCACAAAGTGGCCATACCGTTGACTGTTGCAAACACGTTCGAGGTAATGACCTGGGCTTACCCCTCACTGGGTCATAATAATACAATCTCCCCACTAGCTTCGCCACGGTCATTATACACAACAGATAAAAACAAAACCAACGGATTCACAAATTAATTCATTCCATAATTTGGTTCACGGCATCTGGTGTCATCACTAGTATATCATGTTGCAAAATACTATACACAATTAATCTTATTTAAGGAAGAACGTTCACATAATAGAAATTCTATGTGGCTCTATAAAGATTTTAATTTATAGGATCCAGAGTGGAAACAGGGTAGAATTTCACCTATCCCCAGACTGTATTTGCATAAACACAAAATCATAAAAATGATGGACTATCTGGAACTGTAAACAGAGACTCAATTTAAAAATCCTTATACTAGATGCATCCATCCATTACATCCAAAAATCATATACCTCGATTCAGCAGAGTTCGTAGACTTCTAAATAACTTTGACTAATGGAGAATGTAAATGCAATTAAGTTTAATTACTCGTTCTTGAATTCTTGTGGTCCGACCAATGCTAGCACACAACAACGATCAACACACAATGTCTTGCACTCGACACATCTCTCTTTCTTTTTCATTCAAGTCTATATAATTTGATCATCCCTACTGTCTTCCAAATCCTTTGCTAGATAAGACATTCTCCTTCTCCTTACAGCAACTTCTCCTTAAGAGAGGTCTTTCCTCTCTCCTCTACGTCTTGTTCTCTCTCTTTTTTTGTCCTGCGCTCTCCTCCTTCTTAACAAATTTTTATTTTTGCTATATTTTGTCTCCCTTCTAACTTCTACGCCCAATCTGGGCCAGGATTAAACAAGAAATAGTTTGAAAATTTTCAACAATATCCTAAGGTTGAAATCATTTCAACCACTTCCCTTATTTCCTCAACAGCCCCAAAACAAATTTCTTTTTTTTTACTTTTACTTTTTTTACATTTTCTCCTTAATTTTTAACATTTAAGAGAAAAATACAATAATTTTGAAATTCGTTGCAGATGCTCCTGCATCAAATGCTAATGTATATTTTACCAAAGATACATAACAAAGTAGAGTTTCATCAACATTAGGTAGTATAGGGTTGGTCTGAGTAAGGTATAACATTATGCATTATGGATGAAGGCTTATGTTTATTTGTAGGATAAGTATGGTGGCATAATATGGTCATAAATATAGGTGTATAGGGTTAAATACCAAGTAGAGGTGGGACCAAAAATATCATAGATCATTGTGATAGTTGAAGGTTCATGAAATGGTGCTAGTAGATTTTCAATGAGAAACTAGTATTCTTTAGCTATATCTATTTGTGAAATAAATGATCCAATGGTTTCCATGGAATCTATCATTCTATTATTATCCCATTATATATGTTCAAATAAGATATTGATAATCTACTATTTGAGAGTGTCGACCATGGCCTTGTATGGAACTAGCTTATCATCTTTGGTCTAAAAATGGTTTGTAACTTGATTGATGATTAACTAATAATAACCATAAACCTTTAGATGACATATGTTACATTTTAATACCTATAAAATCCCTAAAATGAGTGATTTATATCCATCCATGTTATTGGTATAAAGAAAGATGGTCTTGAATGACATAGGGAATACATTCCCCTATGGAGTAATAAACAAAAGGCCTACCCTTGATCTATGTGATATGAATGATCCATAAAAATATATATGATATTGTTTATCCTCAGGAGGTGTTTCAATTATGGTCATAATGGATTCATCTCGGAATTGGAAAGTTAGTGGTTCTATATCTACAAGGGATGCTTTAACAAGCTAATCTGTAAGAGATTACCCCATGATGGATTTATTATTAACATACCCTATCTCAAATTCATTGATTATTATGATCCATTTGGCCATGTGGCCTTATAAATATATTTGAAATAATAGATACTTGAGTGGATCTACTTTTGAAATAACCATGGTCTTATTGTTTAACATGTAATGACATAGTTTCTGAGATATGAAGACCATAGTTAAATAGGGTTTTTCAATGGTCATATAATTGTGATCATATGTAACCAATGTATGGATTAGATATTACACAATATTTGTTGAACATGCCTATCTAATGAGAGGGGGGGTGAATCAGTAGATCTCAAAAACTAGATTACTTACAAATTTCAAGATGAATGTTAAACAAATGAAAAAATTAATAAATAAATCAAAGAAAGATATCTCATGCACATAAGAACAAAACATAACACATGATTTATACATGGAAACCCAAAGGGGAAAACCATGATGAGAATTATAATAGAAAATACTATTCTAATCTAGCCTCATAAAATTTGTCTCACTAACTAAACCTCATTAGTTACATTTAAGGACACCCATCCCAAAGAGACACTAATCCCCTATTTTATGAGCACCAACTCTAAGGAAGCAACCAATCCCTATTATAAGCACCAACTTAGTTTAATCTAATGGTACTAACCAATCAAACATTTAAAATTCAAATTAAATTACTTAGTTTCACAATATAATCCAAATCTCTATTCTTTATTGCATGTCTAGTCTGCAACTGCTCATTTCTCATTCAACACACTTTTGTGTTATCTTTGATCTTTCTATACCCTTTCTCTATCACTAAACTTATCTATTTAATGCTATAATATTATCTAGTTCTACCATCATACCTCCATGCTCATATGAGTCTCATATATCTACATCTACAACTCGACTCTTCTCATTCCAAAATGAAAATAGATAATTGTCTTTCTTTCTCTTCATCTTTTTGGAATTTCACATCTATCAATCTTGATTACAACATTTAAAATATATAGAATAATTTAGAAGAATAACCATTTTTATAAGAATAATTGATTAATTTCCTTCACTTGTCATTCCAAACTTTTATAACTAACTTATGTTGTTAGGTTCTTGAAGACCCATGAGTTATCCTTAAGTAATCCACCTTTCATCAAGTTTTAAACAATTCATTACTTCATCAGGTTATTGAAGATGCATGACTCACTCTTTAATTAACCCTCCTTTTTTTGGGTCTTCAAGTATGCATTACTTTATTGGGTTCTTGAAGATGCATTACTTCAAACTCGCTTGATCCTTAAACTTTGCCACTTTGGCTTCATCTTAATTTCTTCAACATTTATGTTATGATTCCCCTTCATTAATCTATTCAAACTTGCTTGATCTTTAACTTGCCTTGACCCTTTGATAATTCCCTAAATGACTTCACACTTACCCTTAAACAAAGTTACAAGTGACCTTTCTTCTTTGGAAATATTGTCTACGGGCTTTTTGTCAAGGGCTCTTCGAGACAATTTCTTTAAAGTAATTATTGTGGATAATTTACCTAAAATAATTATTATGATAATTTCCTCAAAAAAATTGTTCAATTTTCCTTTGGATTTTGTATAAAGGTCTAAATAACCTTTGGATTTTTTTAAAAGATCCCTTCAACAATTTTAAAAGTGTCTACATAGCCTTGACAAATTTCCTAAAAGAATTCGTCAAAGTCTTCTTCCAAAAAATGTCCTTTGGAACTACTACAACATACCCTTAGAAACTTTTGTTTTAGGTCACTTTTCCTTTGCAACTTTGTAAATGTACCCATCAAAAATTTCTTTTTTATCACTTATCTTTCAACATTTTCTTAATGATCCCTTCAGAAGATTTGAATAGTCCACTTTCCTTTCAGACTTTTTGCAAGGTACCCTTCAAGGGTTTTGCAAGACTCCACTTTCCTTTCAGACTTTTTGCAAGGTACCCTTCAAGAATTTTTTAAGGGTCCACTTGCCCTTCAAAAATGTTGTCGTAGACATTTTTTCCAATTGAGACTTAATCCTTTTTCTAAAATAATTCTCCATTATGGGTTCTTCCAAAAGATTTTCTTATGAAAATTAAAGAAGTAAAGATGTCTTAAAAACCCGATCAACTCCACTAAAATAAATTAGATTCTTTACATGGATTGACTTATAAACTAAGAAATAAGTTAAATCACTTGATAAACTTGATTCACTTTGACTTGACCCAGTCAGGTTCTCTACATTTCTCTTCTCACGAAACTCTTTAAGTTGATGCAAATATAGTTCACATGCTTGATTTGCATTGTCTTGACCTAATTGGGTTCTCTACATTGCTTTACTAACGAAATTTTATAAGTAGAATCACATGAAGTTTCCAAACATAAATTACTTGATCCTAACCCAGTCAAGTTCTCAAACTTACTTTACTCATAAACCATTGTAAGTATAAGCACATTGAGATGATAAATTGATTCATGCTATCTTGACCTAATAAGGTTTTCGAACCAACTTTACTTATAAACCTTTATGAGTATAAGTACATGAATTTCACAAACCTAAAATACTCCACAAGTACATGGAATTGACAAACCTAAATTACTCTAGAAATTCAAAAGTTTCTTAATTTTATCATCATTATGACTTTATCATTAATGTTTGTACATTTGACATTAATGAAAAACCATGACACTCTCAATTGCCAATAATCTCCCCCTTTGGCATTGATGGCAAAAATATCTGCAAGACTAGACAATCCCCCTTGCTTTGCTTAGTTTCCCTATTTTTCATTTTTTTCTTGATCGTTTCTCCCCCTTTGACATTAATGATAAAGCATATTCTACCAATATGTCAACTAGCCTCCCCTAAAAAACACTTGTTTAGGTACTTCACTATTTTTGATCCTTGGACCTATCATATTAGAATAAGTTAAGAGTAGCTCCCACTTAGGCCATAATACATCTTCCCAAACTCTTATTCTACTAGGAGTTAGTGATGTTCCTTTTATATTCCCCCTGGAACTATTCCTATTCACTAGGAACTAGTGATGTGGTGTAGGAGATACCACTCCCAACCACTATCTCAGATATTCAGATTGGTCCTTAGGTAAAGGTTTAGTGAATATATCCATAATTTGGTCTTTTGTTGGAACATATTCCATTGTGACTTCTTGATCATCAACCTTTTCTCTCAGAAAGTGATGATTGATATATGCTTTGTTCTAGAGTGCATCATTGGATTCTTGGATATATTTATGGCACTTGAATTATCATATAGAATGGGTATTAGTCCTTTGAACTCTACTTCAATATATTTTAGTGATTACTTCATCCAAAATAATTGAGTACAACATGCCACTACTACAACATATTTTTCTTCTATTGTAGATAGTGTAACTGACTCTTGTTTTTTACACAACCATGAAACAAGTCTATTACCAAGGAAGAATGCACCACCACTGGTGCATCTTATATCATCTATGTTTCATGCCCAATCAACATTTGTGTATGCTAACAATGTGAAATCATCACTTGAAATGTACCATAATCCATAATCTATCATTCCTTTGATATACTAAAGATTATCTTTACTACATTTATATGTGTTTCTCTTGGAGTAGCCTAGAATCTAGCAACCATGCATACAACTATCATGATGTCTAATCTTGTTGTAGTAAGATATACCGAACTACTAATCATTGACATATATAAAGTATGGTTCACTTGAAGAGATTCATCACTCTTGCTAAACTTACATCCAGTTATCATGGGAGTGATAACTAGTATGATGTCCTCCATATTGAATTTTTTGAGCATCTCCTTCGTATACTTAGTCTGAGATATAAATATTCCTTCTTTGGATTGCATAAATTGTAGACCAAGAAAAAATGAAAGTTCTCCTATCATGGACATTTCAAACTCCTTTTGCATTTTGTTTTCAAATTCTTTACACATATTATTATTTCTTCCACAAAGAATAATGTCATCAACATAGATAACTACGATCAACATATGTCCATTTTTAGACTTAACATACATATTACTATCAGGACATCCTTTGATAATTCCTTATTGCTACAAATAATGATCCAACCTTGAATACCATGCTCTCGGTGACTTGATTGTAAATTAGTTTTGATGACATCCTCTATCCTCTTTACATCCTCAACTTGGGTCTTCAAACTCATTATCATTTGATCTGATTCCTCATTTCCTTTATTTAATTTCTCACACTCTTTTTCACTATGCTTCTTTTATTTAGAATTTTCCTTTCTAAGCTTGTCTATTTATTTTAGAGCACAAATGAGTTCACATTCCAAATTTACTTCTTCTTCCTCTTCTTCATCATCATCTAAGTCCTCTTCTTATTTTCATAAAGGAGTTGATTAATAAGTCATGAATAGCACTTCATTTTTCTTGGCCATAAAATCACTATCAAGCTCATCACTTGAACTACTATTATCATCAACAAAGTCACTATCTTCTTTTGAGTACAACAACCTTTTTATTCTTAAAGAATCTTTTCTTTTTCTTAGGATAATAGGATTACTATTTTTTATTTTTCTCAGATAAATTAGAATCATCTTTTCTTTTATGTGGATATTTAACAACAAAGTGACCTATCTTTCCATAATTAAAACATTTAAAGCGTAACTTACATTTGTATTTTCCTAATTCATTCTTCAATTTTCTAATGAAATTAGCTTTTACATCATCAACCTCCTCAAATTTATGATTAGGAGTTTTTTCTTCTACATGATTAAAAAATTTGAAAGCAACTTCCCTCTTGGATGACTCATCATCTCTCAGCCTCATCTCATATGCAGTGAAAGTTCCATGTAACTCATTTACAGAGCTTGTTTATATATCTTACTTCTTCAATGGAAATTTTTTTATAATCATACTTTATTGTCAGAGATCTTAAAACCTTTTTAAAAATGACCGATTCATCCATTGTCTGTCCAAGTCTTTTGATTTCATTTACAATATCATCTACCCTAAGAAGATAGTATACAAGCTTGTCTTCCTCACTCATCTTAAGAATCTCAAATTGTCCATTATGTGTTTTAATATTATCTTATTTTTCTCTATCATATCCTTCATATACTATCTTTAATTTGACCCATATGTCTTTCACACTTTGATAGTGTATCACTTTGACAAACTCATTGTTTTATAATCCATAAAGAATAACATTCTTTACTTTGGAATTGTTTTCACATGCCTTCTTCATTACTTTATTAGTAAGAGACAAAATAAGGGGTGTGTATTCATTCTCAATAGACATCCAGACATCAAATCCCAAAGAGTTCAAATATGCTTCCATCATTATGCACTAGAAAGCATAGTTATTTGCAACAAACAAAGGTACCTTGTTTGATGATGTTCCTTCATGACTCATCATTTTCTGTACAAACTCCAAGATTCACCTAAGCTAAATAAGCTTCTCACTAGGAATGTATGGCTCTGATACCAATTTTTGAACACACCTATCTACTGAGAGGGGGCAGGTGAATCAGTAGATCTCAAAAACTAGATTACTTATAACTTTCAAGATGAATGTTAAACAAATGAAAAAAACTTAAATAAATCAAAGAGAGATATATCATGCATAGAAGCACAATACATAACACATGATTTATAAGTGGAAACCCAAAGGGAAAAACTATGGTGAGAATGCTACTAGAAACTACTATTCTAATTTAGCCTCACAAAATTTGTCTCACTGACTAAACCTCATTGTTTACATTTAAGGACACCCATCCCAAGGAGACACTAATCTCGTATTTTAAGAGCACCAACTCTAAAGAAGCACCCAATCCCTATTCTGAGCACCAAATCCATTTAATATGATGGTACCAACAAATTAGACATTTACAATTCAATGTAATGACTTAGATTAATAATAGAATCCAAATCTCTATTCTTTGTTCCATGTCTAGTCTACAACTACTCATTTCTCATTTAACACACTTTTGTGTGATCTTAATAATTTTTGCACCCATTATCTATCTCTAAACTTATAAGTTTGATGCTTTGATATTCTCCAATTCTACCATCATACCTCTATGCTCATATGAGTCTCATATATCTACATCTACAACTTGACTCTTCTCATTCCAAAATGAAAATTATTATTTTTATTTCTTTCTCTTCATCTCTTTAGAATTTCACAACTATCAATCTTGATTACAAAATTTGAAATATATATATATATATATATATACACACACACACACACACACACACACATATATATAGATACATACATATATATATGTGTGTGTGTGTGTGTGTGTGTGTGTGTGTATATATGTGTGTATATATATATGTGTATATATATATGTGTGTATGTATCTATATATATATATAGATACATACACACACACACACACACACACACATATATATATATGTATCTATATACATATATATACATATATATATATATACATATATATGTATGTATGTATGTATGTATGTATATATAAGACTTTACAATAATAACCATTTTTACAAGAAGAATCAATTAATTTCCTTTACTCGTCATGCTAAAATTTTATAACTAACTTACTTTTTTGGGTACTTGAAAATACATGACTTATTCTTAAGTAATCTACCTTTTGTCAAGGTTTTGACAATGCATTAATTCATTAGGTTCTTAAATATGCATGACTCACTCTTTAAGTAACCTTCCTTTTATTTGGTCTTTGAATATGCATTACTTTGTTAGGTTCTTGAAGATGCATTACTCCAAACTAGATTGATTGTTAAACTTTGACACTTTGGCTTCATCTCAATTTCTTTAGCATTTATGTTTTTATTCCCCTTCATAGATATTATCAAAGTTACTCAATATTTAACCTACCTTGACCATTTGAGAATGATTTACATGACTTCACACTTACCCTTAGACAAAGCTTCAAGTGACCTTTCTTCTTCAAAAAAATTGTTGTGGGGTTTTTGTCATGGGCTCTTCAAAAAAATTTCTCTGAAAGAATTGTTGCTAACAATTTCCTTGAAAGAATTGTTGTGGATAATTTTCCTAAAATAATTATTAAGGTTCCCTTTAACTTTTATGTAAAGGTTCACATACCCTTCAACCTTTTTAAAAATATCCCTTCAGCATTTTTGCAAGTGTCTACATATCCTAGATAAATTTTTTGAAAGAATTCATCAAAGTCTTCTTCCTAAAAATGTCCTTCAGAACTAATGCAAAATACCCTTTGTTTTAGGTCACTTGTCCTTCAACACTTTAAAAATGTACCTTTTGGAAATTTTATTTTGGATCACTTGTCCTTTGACATTTTTTAAATTACCCCTTCAGAATCTTTGAATAGTACACTTGCCCTTTGGACTTTTTGTAACTTACCCTTCAGGGCTTTTACAAGAGTCCACTTTCCCTTCAAATTTTTTCCAAGGTACCCTTCAAGAATTTTGCAAGGTTCTAATTTCCCTTCAAAAATGTTGTCATAGACATTTTTTTATCATAGAGACTTAATCCATTTTTCTAAAATAATTATCCACTATGGGTTCTTCCCAAAGATTTACTTATAACAATGAAAGAAGTAAAGATGTCCTAAAAACCTGATCAACTCCACTAGAAAAATTTAGATTTTTTACAAATATTGAATTATAAACCATGAAAGAATTTAAGTAACTTGATAAACTTGATTCACTTTGACTTCACCCAATCAAGTTTTCTACATTGTTTTTCTCATGAAACTTTATAAGTTAAAGAAGATAGAGTTCACATGCTTGACTTGCAATGTCTTGACCCAATTGGGTTCTCTGCATTGCTTTAATTATGAAACTTTATAAGTAGAAGCACATGAAGTTCCCAAACCTAAATTAATCCATCTTGACCCAGTCAGGTTCTCAAACCTGCTTTACTCATAAAGCATTATAAGTATAAGCACATTGATCTGACAAACTATTTCATGTTATCTTGACCTAGTCAAGTTCTCAAACCAAATTTATTTATAAAACTTTATAATTAGAAGTACATGAATTTCACAAACCCAAAATAGTCCATAAGTACATGGACTTGAAAAACCTAAATTACTCTAGCAATGCAAAAGCTTCTTAAGTTCATCATCATTATGCCTTTATCATTAATTTTTATACATTTGACATCAATGACAAACCATGACACTCTCAAATTGACAACAATATGATCTTTTCCATTATCATCATGTTGAGATAGAAGTGCCCCCAAGTCTTTGTCTATTGTTAATAGATATCGAAAGAATTGTTTTCCTAGCATATGAGGCAATAATATAGGTGGATTTTCTAAATAGTTCTTTAGTTGTTAAAAATGTTTCTAATAATCATCATCCCAAAGAAATGCGACACCCTTTTTCAATAAATGTGTGAATGGATGTAACTTATAAATCAATTGATATATGAAACATCTAATGGATTAAATTTTGACCTCAAAACTATGGATCTACTTAAAATTGATTGGTGGTGTCATCTCTATTATGGGTCATAGTTTGGTTGGATCTAACTCAATGCCTCAATGAGACACAAAGAAAATAAGAAATTTTCTAGAAGTAACTCCAAAAACACACTTCTTAGGGTTAATAATAACTTTGTACTCATGTAGCCACTCAAATTTCTTCCTCAGTGCTGCTAGGTGATTGACCCTAGCATTTGATTTACCTAGTATGTCATTGACATAGTCTTCAACAATATCATGCATCATATCATGAATAATTATTGTCATGGTTCTTTGGTAAGAAGTTTCCCCTACATTTTTTAGACCAAATTGCATAACCTTATAAAAAAAGGTTCTCCATGAAGTGGTTAACATTATTTTATGTTGATCTTCTGGTGTGATTTAGATATGACTATAGCCTAAGAATCCATCCATTAGTGAAAGCATCTCATAACCCATTATGGATTCAAAAATCATGCCAATATTTAACAAAGTAAATTTGTCCTTAGGGTAGCCTTTGTTTATGTCTCTAAAATCAGTGCAAATCCTGATTCCTTCAAGCTTCTTGCTTACTAGTACAATTTTGGAGATCCATTCATAATAGTTGATTGACCTAATACATCTCTCTTCCAAGAATTTTTATAACTCTTTATTTACTAATAAATAAATGCAAATATTTATCTTGTGTAATGTTTGTTTTATTGGTTTGGCACTAGGATGTACCACAAGGTGGTGAACAACTAAGGTGGTGTCCAAACTAGGCATGTCAAAATAAACCCATTTAAATATATCTACAAATTAATTCAAAAGGGATATAAGGACTTCATGTTCCTCTTTATTTAAGGATACAACTAATTTAATCTATTTTAGGTTATTTGAAGTCTTGATGTTTACCTCTGTTGTGTCTTCCACTAGAAGAGTTAAACCATCTTCAAGAATATTGGTCAAATATTTGAACTAGTTTACAATAGTAGAGTCCTTTATTAGGATTGGTTTCTAAAGTTCTCTTATGAATGATGAATTAAAAACCCCCAAGGGTAGATATGGACATGTAACAAATAAGGTTGGAATATCTTGGATAATGCAATCAAAAGCTTGTTGTTCCTCTAGATGGAAATCAAACACATAAACAAGTTCATCATTGGTGGTGTGTTGGATTATTTGGTCAAAAATTGTTCTTCTTCAAGATTGAATTTAGACCCACAAATAAGTTCTTCATTTGTGGTCTCCTGGTCTATGTTTGAATAAGTTTGAACACCCGCATCTAATGGCACCTAAAACAAGTTTTCACCAATAGACTGGCCTTTATCTTTACTATTTGCCTAGTCCAAAATTGCCTTAAAATGTCTTCATTTTGGGACCTCAATATTTTATTTAATTGTTTATTTGGATAAGGGTGTTCATCTATTCTCCAAAATAGGCTTCAAGATATAACTTGACTAAGAAACCTTGTTTATTGTTTCCCAACAGAACATTGTCCCTAAGGCTTAAAAATTCATAGAAGGCCTCATCATTTTGAAACTTGTCAACTGGTATGTTGGATTCTTGTTGGTCCCAATCTTCCAATTGAAGATAATAAAATGGTAGTGGATTAAGGTGAATAAGATGTTGAAGGGTAAAAATGGAATTATTATCAAATAAATTAGTATGGTCTAGATCTTTAAAAGGGTTATTATCAGACTCTACTTCACTGCTAGAATTATCATCACCATTCATTGGTGATGGAACTCAAATAAGATATGTGGGGTTACCCCAATGTAGTTTAAATCCAAGTCCATAGGTTCCATTATACCTAGTCATAAAAATTGGCTAAAGTTTTCCCTATTGATTTGGCTTAAGGACTCCTCCTTCATATGCTTGGTTCTCTATGATCTGATTAGGAATGGGGTATTTGTAATTTTTGTAATAATTGGCCAATTTGTCATTATATAACCATGATTCATCACCTTCGAGAGGGTCCTATTTTTGGCCAGAGGTTGGTATCAAAGTGATAGGTATTAGAATATGAATTTTTCCTTCGCTATTTCTTTACCATTACGTGAGTGGTTTGGATTTTGGTCTTCTAAAGGACTTGGGTTTTAATGGAAGATTAACAATGTGAAAGGTGTTGTGAGTCAAATACTCTTTTAGGCCATTATCTAAAATGGTGTAATGATTAGATATTTTAGGAGGTAACATATGGGAAAGTGAATCAAGGGTATTAGGGTTAATGTAGTTGAACTCTAGTGAATCAACAAGTATTTGTTTCCCCTTGTGCTTCTTGGTAACTAGATTCATGTTGAAATGGTAGTTATAACTTTTAAACTTAGCTTCTAAATGATTGCAATGATCTTATAGATGCAAATCTCATAGAATAGTAAACTCTATTATTGAATGGGAGAAATTGATACACTGGTGCAATGTCAATGGGATTAAAAGAATATCTTGTACCCAAAGCCTACCCAAAATAATATTATATAACAAATTGAGATCTAGCATATGACATAGTGTATCATGGGTTAAGGGACCAATGATAACTGACAAGATAATGATGCCTTATGATTCTCATTATTCATTTTCATAGGCTTTGATGGTAATTATTTCTTCTTGGAGATCGATTAGCATGTACCCAAGAAGCCTAATGAGATTTAGAGACAAAATATTCAGGGCTGATCAATTGTTAATGAGGACATGCTTCACTTTGTGTTACATTATCTACACTTTAATGTACAATGGATTATTGTTCAAAGGTCCAAGGGATGACATATTTCTTTGTTTAAATGTAAATTTTTGGCTTGCAGCTAGGTGTCTAACCAAAGCTTGAAATTTATCAGGGGATATGTCATTAGGAACTTTGGAATGGCCAAAGAACTCAATCAAGATGTTCCTGTGGATTGTAGATATATGTAACAAATATAAAATGGAGATTTGTGTTGGCATCTTTTGTATGTGTTCTATAATGTCAAATGTCTTTTCTTTCATAATGGTAAATGGCTTGTTCCTAGACAAAGTGGTTGGTTATATGATGGGTGAAGTGGTAGATGGATATGAGCTGGTATGGTAATCCTTGACTGCCAAGTTATAATTACATTATTAGGATTAGTTATAAGATCATTATTTATAATAAATTATGATAGAGGGGGATAAGATAAGATAATTCTTGGTTGCTAATGCACTTATTCATGGTCATGAGCTAATGATGAGTTATCAGTATAAGGTCCAATAGTGGGAATCCCTACTTACTAGTTTACCTATATGCAGTCCTAGGTCAAGAAAGGATTACCATCATGGTTGGGTTGATTGGGTATGATTAGTAATGGCCTTATTTGATTGGTACTTGGTCTTGGATTAATGGAAATAGTGTTAACATGTCATCCTATAATATGGTCAACAACCATGTTGTAGTCATGTGTAGTTATATGGTAGGTATGTTGGTTGTTGGCATCATTCTAGCATTGGTTTTTTCCATTATTCTTCCATTATTTATTCTACTATTAATTTTATTTGTTATATTGGCTCTACCATGGTTGTTGATAGTATTTTTATTATTGTATTAGCTATTCTCATTACTATTGTTGGTTGTTATACTAGGGAAAGGGATTATGATAAATATTGAGGTTTTGATTAAACATAAAAACTCCATGATCTAATGTGATCTATCTTTTTTCCAACATATTCTTGATCACATGATTAATTTTCACACAATGATGAAAATTAGGGCCGTTGACCTAATAATAATTGTAGAATTCATTTGGCATGTATCAGTCTAGATAGGTAGAGCCCTTAGGAAAACACTTTAGAATAAGATAATTAATCAAATTAGTTATGGTAAGATTGTGAAACACATATTTAATGGGTACTCCAAGGTTACTAAAGACACAAAGAGTAGGAACATTTTTTCTTAGAGGAAGGTTTTGAAAAGGCATAGGCTATTGTGTTTGTTTCACTAGTCTAGGTTGTTGTGCTTGTTGCATTTATTGTGTTTGCTGAAGAGGTTATCAATTAGGAGTTATGTGCATATGTAGCATAGGCTATGAAAATGGTGTTTGAACTATTTGGACATGTCATGACTTTATTAATTCATTTCTTAAAACATTCGTATTGAGATTGAACTACTTGGGTTTGTCATAATTATTGGGTTGGTTGTGACATTTATGCTTAGAATTAGTTCTGATTATGACCATTGTTCTAGTTTTGGTTTTTTCTCTAATTTGATGAGGCTAGTTTAATGATCCCTTTATTATTAAGGGATCTTTAGATAGAAAAACCTTTGTCAATGATCTCTTTAAATCTATGACACATTACAAATCTAGATTATAAGATATCTCATTATGGAAAGTTTTAGTAAACACAGTGGCTAATTGCTTGTCTAGTAGACTATCAGTGAATCAGCTTGTAAGGTCCCTCTATCATTATATAATACTTATGAATATCTATCCAACCTTTTATTTTTCCTGTGTTATATATACCAATGAAATATTGTGATTGAGATTGTAAGAGAAGTGTTACATAAACTTGTCTAAAAGATTGTCAAAATTAGATACTAAATTCCTGGGCAACTTTTGGAACCATTATAAGGCTTTCCCTACTAGGCTTCTTGGAAATAACATCAAAAATTATATATCAATATAGGCCATTTACTATCATATAACAAATAATTCCATAAAATAGGCCTTGGGGTAATCTTTCCCATTATATTCATCAAACTTTGGTGGTTCATACCCTAGAGGAAATGCTATCGACAAGTACTCCATGTTTAAAGGTTAAGAACACACATAATCTAACTTAAACCTTTTGGTCTATTTCCTAGCTCAAATGAGAATAATTGCATGCATCATTTGTTACATCTCTTGTGTAAGGAAACTAGCGGTATCATTGGCCTAGGTTTGAGTCTTGATAGTCAAAAGTGGATTACTTTGACTAGGGTATAGTGGAGGTATTTATTGGGGAATGTTGGATTGGATAGGGAATGGGCTAGGAATAATCATGCATGGATTAGGGTGCAATTATTGAAATTACACATACTATGGTGTGATATTCTAGTTTGGATTAAATATATAGGCCTAATGTTGGGAATAGTATGGTTGGGATGGATAAATATAGTCATACTATGCCTATTGAGTTTGAATATGGATATGTCGACTAGTCATACCTTGTTGATTGAGCGGAACTTGTGAAACAAGACCCTATAATTGAACTTGTGGAATATTTTACATGAAAGGTATTTGTTGCCTAATTGTTACTTATGTAACATTAAAACCTCTTCATTGCTATGAATCCATATTGGGAAGTGGATGCATTTTGGTGATTCAACATTTTTCATTGACCAATAGTAGTACACTATTGGTTAAACATCATTAGGTTTTAGATCAGCATGTTAGTCTATGACTAAAGAGGTATGTTCACTAGTACCTGATGAGGTAGAACACTTCTTTCCACTTATTGAGGTGAGAATATGTTTTTATTCTACTACATGGGTATGTTTGATGGTGTTTTTTATTTTAGAATATTACTTATCACCTATTAGGGTGGAGTAAGATTCATAACATTTTGTTGTACCATGGCATTGGTCTTTGGTTGACTACTTAATCCTTGATGTCAGGTTCTTGATGAAGCACTTGGTTGAGGAATAGAGGTAGTTGGTTGAGGTTAGGAAGGAGAAAATCTTACTCCTTGAGTTTTTGAACCACTCATAGTGTTATTTAAAGGTAGATTTTGTTGTTGACTATTTATTTGTGCATTATTACTATTTTGGTTTAAATTGGACATTACTTTCATATTGTCTACTATGTTTAACTCATTATTTTACATAAAATCAGAAGACACTCAATATTTGGGGTAATAACATGATTTCTATCGAATAACTTTATGTAACTAAGTCTAAACCCTAATTTTCTTGACCAGTCAACTCAAGTAAGAATCCTATTGAAGGAACTAACTCAATAAGAGTTGCATTTGACATGGTCATATTATTGAATTTATGCACTAGGTTTTGATATCTCTAGTATGCTATCTATATTTGAATGAAGTGGTACTCCATAAGCACTCTTTTTATGACAATCATATGTGTATCTTGATATAGCATCAACAAAATGGCATTAGGGTTACTAAAAGAGGATTTTTGGTTATAAGATATGTTGTAATGCCCTTTTACTAGACTTAGTAAGTTTTCATGCCCTACATTTTGTGGCTTGATTAGGATCATAGGTTGATGGAATTATAATGTAATAAGTTTTCTATTTAACTTTTTCTACAACCGAATGCATGCTAGACAAATATTGGGCCATCTATTCTTGGTCTTGCTCTGTGTATGGAAGCATGCTAAAAAAATAATTGGCAAAAATATCTTGACTATGTTACCCTAACTGAACATTGTAAGAGGATAAAAGTTTGTCTCCCAAAAAACCTCATCTTTATAAGTGTATTAAACAAATTCCTCTTGTCTGATAAAATTTCTGTCCTAGATTATATATGAATCCACTACATGCATTGTGAGACATGGTTAAATCAAATGGCAAATGTTTCATCACAAGAGAGGGTTAGAGTTATACAAACTCTAATATGTCTAAAAAGATTAAAGGGTCAAACTATATCTAACTTGGTCAAAGGGATGGATCTATATCTCTAAAAGGTTTATGTAAAGATTTGGTAAAAATAGTGTAATGTCAAATATCTAATGTTAAATATCTCACACAAACAATGTCAAATAAATTAACTAAAAATAAGATGGCAAAATCTAGATCTAAAGATGTTCCAAATAGGTCTAAATTAGGAAAGGTAAAAGTTGATAGGTCTTTTGGCCAAACATGATGTCAAAATATAAACTCAAATAAGGCATGTGTTAGGACTCTTGGCAAAACTCAACATCAAGATCTAGACTTGAAATAAAGGGACAATTTTAATCTAGCAAATTTAGAACACTTTGGCATAACTAAGGAACTTGATTCTAGACAAAAATGTGATCAAATTGGTATAAGTCAATAAATAAAAGACACTTAAAGATAGACTGATTCTCTCAAAAAGAGGCACAAACAATATAGTTGTTGAATTTTGGGTAAAAAATTAACCTAAATTACCCAACCCAAAAGAGAAATATCTATGTATCAACCCCTATGAGATGAGGCCTAAATAGAAATCAATCAATGTTTGGATCCAAAATTTTAAAAGTTAACTAAAAAATCAACATAGGAAAACTTAGACTTTGATGACCAACAAACTAGGCAAAATTGAATAGCATTACTATGCTAAAATAAAGATCCAATAAGACACACATGATTGGTTTAAAATAACGGTAACTTGGACATAAGACAAGACATGTATATGAAATAATTTGAGTATCATAATGGTGTTAATGATTTCAAAATATATAAAAATGTTTTTTTCAAAGACTTCTAAGGCTCAAAGCTTTAGTTTATTTGGGCTGGGTAACATTACCCATTTCAATCAAGTGACACATAATGTTTTTAACACAAAAAGCCTAAGTTAAATCATGGTAGAAAATGGATGAGATAAGACCTCAAAAACTGGATTATTGTAGAAAAATAAACTCATTTATTATAAGGTATAACAAACAAATTTATAGACACAAAACACCAAGTAATAAAGGAATAAATGACAAAATACAACTAAGTATAATGTCCTAGATCCTAATAAGGTGAGGTAAGTGGGGTTGACTAAAAATTACAAGTTACAACCATATAGATTGATCCCAAGTATGGCTAACAAAAAAGAATCATCACATCAATTGAGTTCATATCGATCAACTTATCATGAAAGGGTCTATTATTTTGCATGGTGATTCCATACATGGACTACTTAGTAGAATCCCCTGGTTGACCAAACCTTATTTGTAATTTGGATATTGTAATATGTGTACCCTAGTTTATATCCCCCATCATGGAGTGAGGTTGGAACACTGCAAGGAGATGAAGCCCTAGGTCAATGCTTCCCTAAAAAACTTGTGAAGAGTAATGACCTCCCCTCATAAACCAAATTACATGAAAAGAAAAGACTAAGTAGAAAGACTTTAAGCTTACTTTTAGATCACCCAAACCATGTGGGTTTTGGGGAGAATCTAGACAACATTATTTCTATGCCTCAGACTATAGGGGATGTGGGGAGAGTATACACACTCTATTCATTTTCTGAAAGTAAACAAGCAACACATACTTTAAAGAAATTGTGATTGAATAAAGTGTTGATTTTAGGCACCAAATTGAAATGTATGATGAATTTATTTACTTGGCCCCTTGTCTTAAGTGTAAAATATTCAAATAAATTTCTCAACATAACTTAAGAAAAACCATCTTTGTTCATCTTAAGCCTAAAACCTAAATGTTCAATATTTAGCCTAAGTTTCTTTTTAAACACCAAAAATGATTTTTTCAAGACTTTAGCATTCATTTTAAGCACCAAATCTGAAGTATTTTTAAGACTTAGCCATTCTAATTCTTTTCAAACATGCAATATCCAATGTTCAAGATTTAACAAGTTCATTTTAAGGACCAAATTAAATTGTGCAAGACTTAGATAATTCTTTTTAGGTAGCCAAAATGAAATATTAAAACCATTTAAACTTGTAATTTTGTGTTCTAATCATGCCTTGGACCTATAATGGTTAGATAGTCTGATTCTATTTATGATAACTTTTAATTGTGAGCAAATTAACTTTGAAAAATTATCTCTCAAGTTTTTATTTTAAAAATGCAATGACCGTGGTCAGTCAAAACTGATCGATGTTGATTTTAAGGTAACTGATGCCAATCAGTCTCAAAGAGAACTAATGATGGAAGTAAAATAATAATACAAGTTAATTAAGACAAATATTGGTCACTTGTGAACCCAAAGGAAAAACCACATAAGATGAAAACATTAGGTTAGATAAAAAATGGATGAAAAAATTCCTCAAAACCTATAACATAGAGGTTAAATAGAGAGTATAAAAGCTAATAAAACCAAGAAATAATGATTAAGAATGCTATAAATATTCAAAATGCAAGTTTTATAAATTGTTTTTTACCCTGCATACCAATTCATGATGGTCAAACAAAATCGATCTCGATTAGGCAAAACCAATGATAGTTTGGCAAAACCAATGGTGATTAGGCCTAACCGATGTTGATCTCTATGTAGATTTGAGTTAATTAAAGAATTAAAAATATGGAAAAATAAAAGATAAAATTTCAAATTTGAAGATATTTAATAATTCATTTATCAATTTATGAGTTACATCTTCATCTCCTTAGTACGTGGGGTGCACAGTATCTCACCGAGCATGTAATTTATGATATTAGGAATTTGATGATGGAGGGGAGGTTAGATCAAGTGTTAGTTTTCATATTAAAAAAATGAAATAAACACATAAAAAATCTTAATAAATCCATTCCTAGATCATAGGGGGAGCTTAGTAAAACAACAAATGACAATGCTCAACTAAAATGCACAAAACTTACACATTCCTTACCTTCATTGAATTCTCCAAATGATGTGTTCATTTGTCTTTCTCAAGAAATATTTGTAAAATGGAGTTGTGTGGCTCCTTCTTTCCTTAGAACCATTATTTGTCTCATGCTTCATTTATGTAACTTGATGTCTTGGTTTGTGACTTTGGCATTATAACACTATGTATTTGAATCATGTACCAAATCCTGCATTATAACTTTACTATGCTTAAGTTCTCTTAAATTCAATAGGAAATGGTTTATATTTATAGTTTTATCAAATAAACCTAACCCAATATGATTTAAGGTGTATTTATATCTTAAGATGGATTCAAACCTAACCTTAATGAGTTAATTAACCTCAGTACAGTTAAAAGGTGTCAAATAGTCATGATTATCAGTTAATAGACATGTTTAGATATTTTAGGTATTTGACAACTCACAAAAAGGTAATTATGAATTCTTGGGATATTATTTGATTTTTGAATTTTCTTTTTGATAATTCATTAATTAATCATGGTTTATTCAATTAGGCATTTGATTTGGTTTTGTATTTTAGTTAATTCTTTTGAGGCTTTTAACATTTTACAAGATTTGAAATAATTTCATGTATGCAATTGCCCTATTTAACTAGTTTAGAGGATAAATAATATGCTATGAAGCCAAATTTGAGACATTTAGCGATTGTTAGAATTGATTTTCAAAGGTTGGTAGAAATTGGTCTAAAGTATGGTATGAAGACATTTATGGCTAATTTTAGGTATCTACAAAGAGTAACTTATTATCCTTTTTATGTATTAATCATTTTATGATTGGGTTCATAGGTGTTTATCTATACCTAAATTGTTTTTGGCTTGGTTTGAATGGAATGGTGTTATTAATCACCCTCAAGTAGAAGGATTTGAGGTCTCCATATGCCCATGCATTTACATCCTTATATCATAAAAAAACCTTCATAGTTGTTCATGTTTGAGGTTTGTCTAGCTAGGACCCACATTAATGGTATGAGGTTTTTCCATAGTGCTGATGTTAATGATTCAAAACTTAGGTTTCATTTTTTAGCGTATAATATCTAGGCTGTTAAATGATCATTCTAAGGTAATCATCCCTTTTGAGATTTGATTCCCATGAATTTTGAGGATCTCATCCTTATGAAATTTGGTTCTAGGGTTGTCTATGTCTACTTCATCAATTACATGGGTGCCAAATATCTTAATATTGTTAAGGAATTAGAAAATATATTGATCATCCTCAAAGACCTAGAAATTCATCACATTATCTAGCATGGATGGGTAAGGGACTAATTCCATAGATAACTCCTATAACTTAGTGTCAACTAAGGGAGTTAAGTTTGTTGTTACATATTCCAATTAGTCATAAACTTGATTTTCTTCTTTAGGGTTAGGAATGATGTTAAATACACTAAACTTCTCAATCAGGTCCCAAGCACTATGTTTATACTTTTTAAAGTAAGACAAATTGCATTAAAATTTACTCTTAACCTAGTTAAACACCAATTTGGAGTCACTAAACACCACTAGTTCCTTGTATTTATGTTTTAATGTAAATTACAACCCTAAATTAAGGCCTCATACTCTTCCAAATTATTTATACAAAGGAACTATAATCTATTTGAATCTAAGTATCTCTTTCTTTGGGGATCCATCAGTAGAAAAACTCCATTACCCTATTTAGAATGAGCTCCATATACATATAGTTACCATAAATTTTTTAACCTTAACTCATTACTAGATTTATCCTTAGTTGGTTTCATTATTAACATACAAATCCCAAGGTTTGAGTATACCAAGTTCACTCTTTCATTGATAACATTGTATTTGGTTATCAAGTGATTCATTTGAGGTTCCATATCCACTTAGATTTTATTGGATACATCTCTCCAAGGCAACCAAATATGAGAAATTTTAGTGGGAATGTACCCATTTAATGTTTTAGACTAATCCTCATTGACGAGTATATCATAGGCTTCATAAATCTCTACCACCTAGATATATATGAACTATTGAATCCTAGGTTCAGATTCTAGTTGCATGTGGGCATTCAAAAGCTCACCCACTAATTTTACTTCTAAGTTATCTAATTTAGCCACCACCTTGTCTAATTTGATTATAAATAACCTTAAATTCTTGTATATACCTCCTTAAATTAAATTTTTAGAGACTCTCGAGTCCACTAAGAAATTATATAAATTTTATCCAAACAACTTGACAGTTAGGAGGAAAGGGGGAACCTCAGTCTTATTCTTATGAATGAGAACATTGGTGTGGATCATCTTCTTCTTAATTTGGGTAGGTTTAATTAGCTTTTCATTTAAGTATTTAAAAAAATATCATATTGCTTAGTGATTTGATAAAGTTCATGAAGGGTTATATTTTATTTAATTATATATATGTCTTTTACTATGTTATAGCCTCCCTTGTTTTGAAGTGGTTGGGCCTCTACAGGGGCTTTTAGTTCATGGTATTTTGGAGATAGAGGTCATTCCTAGTATTATGATCTCGTGGGGTTGAGTCATTATTTAGGATGTTCAAGGTAGTAATAGTTTTAAAAGTATTATATGCACTCATGTAACCACAAGATCACTCCTACACACCATTACCAAAAAAAATATATCACAAACATTATTCACATGAAAAATCTTAGACAATAATTATGAACAATAATATCCTCATTATTTCCTCTCAATAATAATATAACCTGTATGTTTATCTCTCTTCAGCACTAAGTAGAAACATAGGGAATGCCTAATAAATAGGTAAAAGAGTTGGTTTCATAATAACTAGTTGGTTATTTTGAAAAAGTCAAATATATGTTGATTGTTAAAATAAGTGCAAAACAAAATATTATTTATGCATAGAAAAAAAATAATCCAATGAATATAACAAAACTCCAAATTAGTCTTAGCTTTATGAGTGAGTGTAAACAAGGCTAAAAGTAAAACTAGTTTGGAAATGACTCAACCACTAGCTAGTTAACATCAAAGATCTATTAAAAATATCTCAATAATATGTCCCCAGTGGTTATGGGATAGAAAAAAATTAAGGAGTAAAGTGATCAATACAGAGCATATAAACATGAGTAAAAAACTCCATATCTCTTAGTGTGATTAAAAATAAATGTCCTATATAAAAATAATATCACCAAATTATGCAAGAAAGTCCACAATGTAGTCAATGTGTATTAGATGACATCTATAAAATCATTTATGTAAGATAATAAAACACATCTACCTCACAAGGAGATCAAATAATCAAGGAGCATAAAAAAGGTAAGGAAAAAAATGTGTGATCAAAGATGTTGAGTGGTGGAGGAACCTCACCTATGAATTCCTCTCAAAATATGTTGTTAATGCTACTAGTAATGATAAAAAATCCACCCCAAATGAACATGAATGGTGGATGAAGATGTTTGCAAATGAGTGGGTGAAAAATCCATAATAGAAGAATGTGATGTAACATCCAAATAAGTTTTAGGTAGATCATATCTGACCACTATAATCTTAGGTTTATTAGGCTTGAGTGAAGGTAAATAAGAGCCCATATGTAAATAAATATCCTCATAAAGAGTGGAGTGAACAAAATATGGATATCTATAAAAATATCCCAATGAAGATCAATCGTCGATGTCATAACTAATTCCATGCCGAGCATTCCACATAATAGGCTAAATAGGGTGAGTAATTCCCTGTATATGCTTCCTAATGCCCACAAGTTTGGTAGTGTGACCAATAGAATGAAGCATGTGGGAGTAAAATCTAGTGCTATGATACTAAAAAAAAGTAGGCATATCTAGAGTGGGAGATGTAGAGTGTAGAAAAATAGTAAGCACAAAAGTATCATCTATAATAATAAAAGCAATATGAAAAATGGGTTGCTCAAAATTTGGTAGATCATACTATAAAAATTCATCAAGTGGATGCATACCAAATTTTAAAACACAACATGATGGGGTATTAGACTAATGTTACATGCCAATGAGTTAATTTTGTAGTTAAAAATTGAGGGCATCCTTTCCATGAATTAGGGAGTACATAAGAGAATTATATATCATGAGTTTATTTTTTCTTCCTAAAGTGTTAGGAAAGATTCCATAGGATCAATGGGTCACTTAGGGATTAATAGGGTACCATCAACAATCATACCAAAATAAAACATATGAATAACAACCACTATATCATATTGTGCATTAGTAGGTGTAAGAGGTGAAGGTACCTCATCTAATTGACCACCAATAATCAAATATACCTTAACAATAATAGTAAGAGGTGGTATAAGTGTCTCATCCTCAGAAAATGCATCCTCACTGGTAATGGAAAGAGGACAAGAACTAATAGGATGAGATGAAGATGCCAAAAAGTCCTCATGTAAATCACATCAAGAATTACACCTACATAAATGGGAGAAGATGATGGAGAAAAATCAACAATGTCACCAATAGATAACTCTTAACTATGAGAGGGAGGAGAAGGAAGATGAACAATAGAAAGTGAAGATCCCTCATCAAATAAGGATGAAAAAATGTCCCAAGTTTCCATAGGTGATGTGTCATGATCAATATGAGTTTGTAAATTGCTAGAAACATGGAGGTAAATAAGCAAAAAATCCTCTTTTTATAAAGATACAAGCCACACAATATCATCCTCGTCTATAAATATGATAAATTCACTAGTAAAAACTCTCCATAACCCCTTCATTTTCAAGTACATATATATTTTCATTTTATAGGTGGTGTATTTTGAATCAATAATGGGTTAAATCATATGATAATCCATACTTGGAGACATGAAAACCCAATAGTGATGTAAAATAACCAAATGCATATAAAAGGGAGCCTTTACAAAATATGTCGATTACCACTTAAAATGCATCTTGTGAGTATAACATGTGGATCAAAAATACAATGCACACTAAAAGAGACATTGATCATAGCCAAAAAATTCATCCACAAGTGAATACAAATTAGCACAAGAGAGGACAATGCATACTAAAAGGGAACATTAGACTTTGCTAAAAGTATGTCCTATTTAATGACCACTTTAACCTCACTTTGAAAAAATGTTCCTACATTTTTAATTACCACTTCAAAAAATATGCCATAAATGTTTTAAAATGGTCTCTCCCACACAAATAAATAATATCCACTTTATAAAAAGGTTCTTCTCTTTAAAAAAAGACTTTTTCAAAAACAAAAATATGATTTTGAAGGGAGGGTTTTCATTCTCTTGACCCTTATCAATATGAAGGTTTTAACAAATAAATATTATCTATCATTTCATTATTTCCATTAAAATGTTCATTATAGTGAAATTATATTTGAATTATCAAAATAAATTTAAAATTTCATAAAAATCAACCTTTCTATTGTGACTACATGAGGTGATTAAAGGTGGCAGTAGGCAGCTATAATTGGCACTAAGAAGATCCACCATATAAGAACTTTTGAGGTGTAATAAAATATCAAAGGATAAAAATTTGGTTTAATGACACATATATGATAATTATTAGATCCCTAGGGAATGGTCATAACATTGGAAATTAACCACTAGTTGGGGCATCTGAACTAGATGTATTCAAATGAGACCTTAAGAGATGAACTGATCAATCTCAATGTAAAGTTTGAGATAGTAATCATTTATGAGAGCACTTTATGGGTCATTGGTGAATATCAAAAAGAGTTTCAACCAATAGATATCTATATATTATGGGAATAGGTTGATGAAGGATTAGACTCTCCTCATGATGCTTGACATACTAGATTGTAAGATGGAATTAGGAAGGCAGATGTTTACCATATGGGGCTATCAAAAAATTAGTAAATCCTAAAATCAAATATTTATAAATAATATCGTAAGTGATAATACATTTCATGACATCCTCTTAATGTATAAATTACAACCTTTTCAATCTCTTCCCCTCAAAATAATCATCTATATGACACATAATTTTGATAGTGAGAAATATAAACTACTACTAACTCTCTCCCCATCCATCCCAAAGAGTATACATCCTCCATGAGCAATAATATCATATCTTGAATGGTGTTAGGGAAAATTTATTTGGAAGAAAATACCAATAAGAAGATAATATATAGGAGTTTAAGGAGAGGCTCGAGGACTTATTTTTGCTTAATCGGCCTTCAACATTAGTGATTATATCCTCTGACTTAGCTAGAAAGATCCAAATTCCTCTATTTATCTATGTGCCAAAATAAAACAAACAACACCTAGAATATAAACTGGAGACACCTCAAACCATGTGTATAACCTTTATAAATTTTAAATTCATATGAGAGTAGTACATCCAATTCAATAAAAAAAATTAAATTTGGTAAAGAGAGAGGCTCAATGATCAACAAAATAAAATAGATGCAACTAAGTAATTTATGCATGAAGACCACTTGGACACCACGTTAGAGTACTATATACACTCATGTATCCACAAGATCACTCCTTCAAACCATTACCATAGAAAACCTATCACATATATTATGCACATAAAAAGCTCAGACAATAATTATGCATAGTAATCTCTTCATTATTTCCTCTCAAGAATAATATAATTCATATGTTTTTCTCTCTTCGGCATTAAGGAGAAGCACAAGGAGTGCATAATGAATAGGCAAAAAAGTTTGTTTTATAAAAAATATTTGGTTATTTTAAACAAATATAATATAGGTGGATTGTTAAAATAAGTGAACAATAAAACATTATTTGTGCACAAAAACAAAACAATCTAACAAATATAACAATACTGTAAATAAAGTTTAACTCTATGAGTGGGTGTAAATAAGGCTAAAAACAAAACTAGTTTGGAAATGACTTAAACCACTAGCTAGTTTGAACACGACCACTCCAAAAAGAGGTTATTGTGGTTTTTAGTTTCTTAGGGTGAAATTTATCCTTTATAACTATTGGAATGTATAGACCTCACTAATTAAGACAATTTATTCATGGTTGGCAAACTCCATAGTTTCTAACACCATAGTCATGCTATGGGGTCTACTCGAGTTTCATGATTTTGGGTTATTTAGAACCACCTCATACTCCTCTATTTCTCGCTATAATATCTCTAAATAACTTCATAAATCTATACAACCTAGCTCCCCATGTGCAACCATGTTGTGAACTCAACACCAATTAGGTAGAGTTATCTCATAGATGTTAACTTCAAGTAGCCTATTAGGGGAGGGCTCTAACTTATTATAGGGTTGAATAAAATTTATGTTTTTATTTTATAGGACAATTTATTATTTTAAATTTAAAAATTGCAGTTGCTCATTTGGATTTATAGACCTAGGAAGTCATTACTTAGCTTCTAGACCATTTGTTGGATGGCATCCATATAGTTTTTAGTAGACTCCTAATGTATAGCTAGGGTGTTGTTAGTTGATAATAGAATAACTTGGTGATAAAAATAAGGATTCATTTCATGGTTTATTTGGTTAATAAAACATATGTGTTGGTTTGGTGTAGCATGACTAAAAATGATTTGGTTCGTTATGGGCAACAATTGAAGCATGGGGATATTTTGGTTTTTGTCAATCAATAAGTTCAATGCAAACATATGTGACAATACATTACGAATGGAAGCCATCATTTGAACTTGAGGGTTAGAATACCTATAAAATTTTATGGATTCAACATAAGATATAGCGAGTCATGACTATTACCACTAGGGGTTCAATATATGTGTAATTACACTTTTAATTATTTACCAACTAAAGTAGATTATACTCATAATTTACTATTGATTCACACCTCACATATTTATAAAGTAGGGGAGAAATTTTTGATTCTAAAATAAACATTAAAAGGAGGGTAAGGAAGATCAAGAAAGAGTGTTTATAGGCTTGAAAGTGATAATGCTTTAAGAACTGAGCTAGGTGCCCTACCATAATTATACCACTATGTATTAAGTTTCATCAAGGGTTATAACTCATTTTTACCCAATGGGATGATTATGAAGAAACATGAAAGAACCCACTTAGAGGTAAATTAATTAATGGGAGGAGTTTTACTCATCTTACATAGGCTAGTTAATTAAGTCATTAGAACCCACTTAAAGGTAAATGACCCCTAATGACTTAATCAGCTAACCTAAGTAAGCTAAAAATATGTGTAGGTAAAACCACTATGTGGGTAAAAGCCTACACTGACATGCCCCCTAAAGCGTAGCTTAGGTGGGTGGAGGAATTAGGTCCTGACAATGAGGCTTGATGAGGTAACCAAGTACAATGCAGCTCCCATAAATTAAAGTAGAGGGGAAAACCTATAGGAACAAAACTCCTCCCCAAAAATAGAGCAAAGAAGAGAAGAGAAGAGGGATAAAAATCCCCACTAAGGTCTATAATTGATTTTAGCCATCCGATATCCCCTAGAGGAATGCTCAAAAGTAGATATAGTGAAGAGTGGATTACCCTAAAACATTGAGTGTATTTGTGAAGTGCCTGATGGATATTCAACCAAGGTGTAATTCTTTTGAAAGGAATGATCCACATACTACAAGGTAGGTGTCTAAAATTCTCTATGCCAAGATGATACAATAGAATCAAAGGAAAATAAAGTCTATAGAATCTTCTGTAACTATGGAATAGACTACCTAATGTCTAATGTGTCCTAGATTAGTAGACCATTACCTTATAATGTCAGAAGTAGACTAGAGGTAGGTGGGTTAAGAAATAACTCTTAAATATCTGGAAGGTGATAAGGAAATGGTGGAGGTGTGTTCACTTCACTATTATAGTCATCTATAGAAGAAGAGTTCTCAATATCATAAAGAAGCTTAGGCTTAGAAGTGTCAATAGGTAAAGATGAGTTCAAAGAGGAATTTGAAGAATATAAAGGAGAGTGAGGAGAAAAGTGTGAAGATATATAGTTGACTCTGATACACAATCATTCTCATAACCAAAATAATATCATTATGCAACTCTCTAATGTACACTAAATTTGGAGTGAATTTAACTCGTATGTGCAAACCAAGATGAGTGATCTAGTAGACTTACAAGAGATTAGTTGAGAGTGAGGGCACAATTAGAATATTATTGAATGTTCCCCCACTGACTTCAATAGACCCTCTCCTGAGAACATTTTTAGAAGTGTTGTCACCTAGTTCTATAGAGGACATATCACATGGTTCCAAAGAACTAAACTCAATCTATGAAGAGGCCATGTGATGTGAAGCACTAGAGTCAATGACCTATGTAGGAGGATTTAGAGGCACAACTATAAATAAGGCTTTGCCCTTTTGTTTCCTGTTGTTATTCTCTTTTACCTTTTGTTTTCCAGAGTCATTTTATTTAGTGGATTCATGGGTTGATGAATTTGGTTTGATAGAATATGTAACACCTATTTTGTTCTGAATAAGAAGGCTATTAAGGTGGTCAAAATTTTTTTTTTTCAAACATTTACTCTCATCATGTTTACTTGAGTAATTCACACATTTGATCCAATCTTTATTAGGCTAATGACTAAAAGAAGAGGTCTCATTATTTGATTTTGAGGTGAAAAGATTTTCACCCTTCTCAACATTTTTGTTTCTCTACTTTCTCTCTTTATTGTTAGAAGCCTTATCTTTCTCAACAAATAATGCATGAGATTTAAATGACTTTATTGTGGCCATCTGTATCAACTTATCTTACTCTTGAATTAGGTCAGCAATAAAGGTATCTAAAGAAGGCATCTTCCATAAAATGTTAAGAGCACTCTTAGTGTCATGAAAAGTGGACACAAATATAGAATATTTAGGACTTAGTTTAGAGAGTATTGATAGAACAATTTGTTCATCTTTCTTGTCAATTCCATACTCTTTCAACTACAATCTCAAAAGTCTGAACTTGGTGAAAAAATCTTGAAGAGTGTCAAATTTATATGGGCTCAATCTAATAAGCTCATTTTTTAGCTCATGTCCTCTCATCACATCCTACACTATAAAGAGCTTGGTGAGTTAGGCCAACACTTCAATAGGTGTTTTGGTAGATTCAATGTGAAAGAGTAGATCTAGGGAGATGGAAAGACATAGTAGTCCATAGACTCTATCACAATGGTTAAACCATTTGATTTTCACTCCAGCATTAGTAGGTTTTGGCTTAGTGCCCATTACAATCTAATGTTAACCCTTGGATTGTTAGATAATTTCCATTCTAGGATTCCATTCATGATAATTAAATGGTGTAAGTGGACTTATTGAGAATGAATCCATAGTGCTAAAGTAAGTATCACTATAGTAAGTAAATAAATGATCCAAAACAAGAAAGACTAAATGCAAAAAAAAACACACAAGTACCCCCTTAGAACTATTAGGCAATGACCCCCCTGAATGTCTCAAATATAGGCACATTCATATAGATGTTGGATTCAATTTAAAATGTGTCTTGAGAAGTAGGTGCGTAAGTACAAGGAACAAGAAGAATGTTGGATACCATTGATAATGCATTCAAGAGTGTATAAAAATGTGAAAATAATTTATAGATTGTGGAAGGCCCAATGATAGGTCCAATGTGTAGAGCATAAAAAAAAGCAGTTTTGAATAAAATGTCACTCAAAAAAAAGATACTGATCAAAAGTTATGGCACATACAAGTTCTTACTTCAACATAATCCTGGACCCTTTCTAAAATTAGAAATTGTTTTTCCTCTCTTCTATTTTTTTTACCAAAAATCCAAAAAGGAAATAACTTAAGTCTATTTCGTCATTAACTTTGATCTAAAATTTGACATCTTCTAGAACATCAGGCGCTTACTTGCTCAAGGTTCTAAATAACTTCAACTTTAGGTTCTCAAACTACTTCTAACTTCTAAAAATTTATAAGCAGTTGACCCTAAAAAACCTGACTACTTCTCTATAGTGTATTTTAGGTTCTTTAAGATACTTTACTTTAGGTTCTTCCTATTGCTTTACTTTGGATGAGTAATAAGTTTTCAACCTTTGAAAACTTGAATGGGTCTATCAAGAGTAAATTGAGTTCTTCAACTTGCACAACTTTAGAGTTTCAAACAACAACTTATGAAATGAGTAATGAGTAATTGACCCTAGAAAACTTGAATGGGCCTAAAAATCAAGTAATTGAGGTTAAAAAACATGTTTAATTATAATTTTTCACCCTAGAGAAGCCTAATTACTTACAAGTAAAAGCGCTTGAGAAACCTTATTTGGTCTATGAGCAAGTAGACGCACATCAAAAACCTAATATAGTCTATGAGTAAGTACAAGCACATTAGAAACTTGATTTGGTTTGTGAGTAAGTAGAAGCACTTCAAAACCTCAATTTGGTCAATGAGTTAGTAGAAGCACTTTAGAAACCTAATTTGGTTGACGTGTAAGTAGAAACACTTTAAAAACCTAATTTAGTCAGTGAGAAAGTAGAAGCACTTCAAAATCCCAATTTGGTTTGTGATCAAGTAGAAGAACATCAAAAAATTTATTTGGTTAGTAATTAGAAGCACTTTAGAAACCTGATTTGGTCTATGGAGAGTAAATTAGGGTTTACAAGCTAGATTACTTTGATTCTATAGATGGCAACTAGATAGAAGAAATTGAATTTTTTGGAAAATCCATGATTTTTATCATAAAAATAATAATAACCCATTTTAGATCTCAATAAATCCATAAAATATATGCAAAAAAAATTCATCAAAGGCCTTCTAACATGAGTTTTGAGGTAGTTTTTATAAAATGCCTCTAAGGCCCAAAATGGCAGCCATACATTATCAAAAAATAGCAAGGTGAGTGTAGGAGGATCTTACCAAAGGATAAAAACACATGAGGATATCAATAAATCTCTGGCACCACGATAGATTTTTCTAAGATGTCTGAATAGTGATCACATGATGAATGTTGAATTCCTATAGAGGCAAAATGAGAGCTTTAAAAATGAGAAAATTCCATAAAGGAAATGTTTGCATTAGTCAATTTAGAAATAAAAATTACATATAGGGTTAGATTAGGTCACCAAAAAGATAAAACCATAACTCATAATTAGAACCCACTTAAAGGTCAATGACCCCTAATGACTTAATTAACTAACCTAAGTAAGCTGAAAAGACATGTAGGTAAAACTACTATGTGGGAAAAATCCTACACTGACACTCACTAAATATCAATATTCAAAAATCCCATAGTAAATAACACATAGACTCTTCAAATAAAATAAATAAATGAAAAAGGTTCATAAATAGGTTAAAACAATAAAACACATTATAACCACTATAGTAATTAAGTAACAAAGCATTATTTCAATTTTATTAGTGGTAACATTCTTTCAATAACTACAAACGATTAAAGACTTTCAATAAATAAACCATGAATTTTTTAGAAATTGAAATATTGCATTCATTAAAACAAGTTTGTTTACAAAAGTATCGATCATGGAAGACATTCAAAATTGTTAGGATCTTAGAGTACAATTGATTACTTTTGTATAAGCAACTAAACACGAAATTGAAACCAGAAGTAATAAGTAACTAAAAATCAGAAACAACAAATAATGGGAGACACAAGAAACACCCAATCTATGTTAAACTCTTTTAAAAGGAAATACAATGAAGAAATCTCTCTCTCCTCACACTTCATAGATGTACAGTAATTCTCCCTCAAGATTTCTCTCTCTCTCTCAATCAATTACAATCAACTCAATTACTGAATTGTCTACATGTTATGAGGATCTAACCCTACTATATAGTATACTACAACACTAGGGTTTAGGAGCCATGCATTCACCACCCTTAGATCCACCTCCTAAATCAAAGGATCAAAGTCGATGTCAGTCTGAAGATGACCGATGTCATCCAACCCCTAACCAATGTCAGTTAACCCCTAACTGATGTCGGTTGACCCCTAACCGATGTCGATTAGTTCTGACTAATGCCAATTACTATGTAAGCCCAAAAAGCTCCACATTAGCTCATTAGTGAAGCTTTTAGCTCCATAACTCAATAATCTCTGGCTTATTTCTCCCTCTTCAAGTTTAATCTTGAAGACCAACAAAAGTTGAATGAAGATTCAACTTCTCTTTTGTTACTAGCTTTATTAACATATCAACAGGGTTCTTATCCATATGGATCTTTTCCAGCTTCAACTGTCCATCCTCCAATACCTATCTAATGAAGTGGTACCTAAGCTATATATGTTTGGTTCTTGAATGAAAGGCTAAATTCTTTGCCAAATGAATTGCACTTTGACTATCATTGTAAAATCTGCAACTCTCTTGCTCCTTTCCAAACTCTTCCATGAAATGAGTCATCCAAATCATTTCCTTGCTAGCCTCTGTGACTGTAATGTATTGTGCGTCTGTAGTAGACAAGGCAACCAACCTTCTACAACTTTAAAATCCAGCTAACCACCATTCCACCAACAATGAACACATATCCTGTGGCGCTTCTCCTACCATCCAAATCACCTGCCATATATGAATCTATATACCCATGTAGAGAAGTGTTTGAACCTCTATAGTATAAATGCCTACTACTGGCCCCTCTTAGATATCTGAGAATCCACTGAACTACTTTCTAGTGTTCCTTTCCTGAATTGGCCATAAACTTGCTGACAAATCCCACTGCTTGGACAATATCTAGTCTCGTACATACCATTACATACATCAAGCTCCCAACTATTGAGGCATATGGAACTCTACTCATGTACTCAACCTCATCATGTGATTTAGGAGATTTTTCTTTGCTCAACTTGAACTGTCCAGCCATAGGTGTGCTTACTGATTTTGCATCCTGCGTATTGAACCTCTCCAACACCTTATTCATGTAATCCTCTTGAGACAAAATCAAACTATGATTTTTCCTATCTCTCTTAATACTCATGCCAAGAATATTATTTGCTACTCCTAAATCCTTCATGGCAAATCTGTGAGCTAATTTTACCTTAGGCTCAGTAATTTCCTACATGTGTGAACCTGCAACAAGCATATCATCTACATATAGTAACAGGATAATATAACTACCATTATCCAATCTGTTAAAATAAACACAATGGTTAGATTGATAATTACTAAAGTCATGCTCTGTCATAAACTTGTCAAACCTCAAATACCATTGTCTTGGAGCTTGCTTAAGACCATATAAGCTTTTCTTCAACTTGTACACAAGTTTCTACTTACCTTTGACCTCAAAACCTTTCGGCTGATCCATATATATCTCTTCATCCAAATCTCCATGAAGAAATGCTATCTTAACATCAAGCTACTCAAGATGCAAATCCTTAATAGAAACTAAAGATAATACAGTCTAAATAGAAGTCATCTTTTCTATAGGAGAAAAAATTTCACCAAAATCAATACCTGGTTTTTGTGCAAATCCCTTTACTACCAACCTGGCCTTATGTCTCATTTGTCCATTCTCTCCTTCCTTCAACTTGTATATCCATTTGTTTTTTTGTGCTTTCTTTTTAGTTGGCAACTCAACCAAATCCCACATCTGGTTCTCTTCCAAGGAATCAATTTCCTCATTCATGTCATGCTCCCACTGTTTCCTATATTTTACTTGCATTACCTCATCAAAACTTTTTGGTTCTCTAGCATTAGTGAGAAACAAGTAGTATAAAGAAGGGAAATAATGAATTGGAGGTTTAATTACCCTTTCAGACCTCCTTATGGGAATTTGAGACTCATTTAAAGCTTGTTGTCTACCCAAATTTTCTTCTAACAATGACCAATCTTAATCATCTCTTATCGATGTTGGTCTACACCTGACTGACGTTGGTTCCTCCTGATCGACATTAGTTTCCACCTAACTGATGTCAGTCTCCACCTAACTAATGTTGAATTATACCTAATTGACTTCAGTTTCCACTTGACCGACGTCGGTCTTTGTGTTTTTCTATGAGTGATGATTTTTACTTATGAGCTCATTTTAAATCATAACCTCTTCCAAATCAAGATTGCCCTACTCAGAATTATTTAGCCTCTTGAGCTGATCACTGTACATCACCTTCTCATTGAAAACTACATCACAACTTCTAATAATTTTGTTAGTTTCTAAATTCCACAACCGGAATCTAAAATCTCTAAAACCATAACCAATGAAAGTGCACTGCATAGATTTAGCATCTAGCTTCTTTCTATTTTCTTTATCAATGTGCACAAAAGCTTTAAAACCAAAAAATCTAAGAAATGAAAGATCTACCTTTTTACCTATCTAAGCCTCTTCTAGAATTCCACCATCTAGTGTAGTAGAAGGTCCTTTGTTAATCAGGTAAACTATAGTATTTATAGCTTCTGCCCAAAACTATAAGGCCAAACTAGCATGCAACCTCATACTTTGTGCATGCTCCATTATTTTTCTATTCATCCTTTCAACAACTCCATTTTGTTGAGGTGTCCTTAGAACCATCCTTTCCTTGCGTATTCCACTCATAGAATAATAACTATTAAATTTATTACTGTAGTACTCACCACCATTGTCAGATATAAGGCACTTCAATCTCAAACCTGTTTCATTCTCAACCAAAGCTTTTCATTTCTTAAATGTGTCAAAAACATCAAATTTTCTCTTTATGCAATAAACCCATACCTTTTTTGTATCATCATCAATGAAAGAAACATAATACTGTGATCCTCTAATAGAAGCTACCTGAGCTGGTCCCCACATGTCTATGTGAACAACCTCCAAATTGTGCTTCTTTTTTGTTGACCCAGTTTTGAGAAACCTCACTTTCTTCTATTTTCTAAAAATACAATGCTCATAGAAATCTAGATCTATGCTTTTCAAATTTGAAAGCTTACCTTTTAACTTAAGAACATTCATTCCCTTCTCAGTCATGTGACCAAGCCTACAGTACCACAACTTTACATCTACATCTGAAGTAGATAGAACAAAAGGAGAATAATTAGTAATATAAGTAGATAGATAAAGTGTACCTACTCTCTTACCTTTTACTAATACAAGTGCACCTTTGGAAACTTTCCAATATTTAGCTGTGAGAGTTACTGTGCAACCCTCATCACCCGACTTTTTTGCAAAAAATAGATTCCTCTTTAGGATGGGTACATGCATGACATCCTTCAACACCCATGTGTTTCCATTCTGCAATTTCAGTTGCACTTTGCCTTTTCCAACAATTTTACAAGGCTCATCATCCCCTAAATAAACTTTTCCAAAATCTCCATGGATATAATCATTGAAAAATTCTCTATTTAGGGTTGCATGGAAAGAGGCACCAGAATCTAAAACCCATGATTCTACTTTATTATCCAAAGAAAATATAAGAGCATCTTGTGCAACAATACCTACAACTTTTGCTTCTTTATTACCTTCATGCCGATTTTCTTTGTTATCCTTCAACCAACAATCTTTCTTTGCATGCCCTTTCTTTCCACAATTCCAGTAGGTTATTCTTCCATTTCTGGATTTGGATATACTTCCCATCTTTGACCTTGATTTCCCTTACTTGCCCTTCTTTCTTTGCCTTCCCATGCTTTCAACACTTAAAGCATTACCTAATGTTTCCCCTGTACTTTTCCTATGAGTTTTTTCACTCAAGATTACACTAACAAGATCATCAACTTTCAAGATATTTTAAGTAGATGCAGTATTACTAACTGCCATTACCAAACTATGACAACTTTTAGGTAAAGAGCATAAGACTAAGAGAGCCTTAATTTCATCAACAAAAACTATTTTGACTGAATTTAACTGATTTACTATTGTATGGAAATCATTAAGATGACTAGATATAGATCCACCTTCCTACATTTGCAAATTAAATAATTTCTTCATAAGATATACCTTATTCGAAGCTAAGGGTTTTTCATATAAATTTGCCAAAGCATCCATTAACTCTATCATTGTCTTTGCCTGTGATAAGTTGGAAAACATAGAAGCTGCCAAGCTCGACCTTATAGATCCAAGAGCCTTTCTATCAAGAATATTTCATTCTTCATCTTCCATATCTATGGGCTTCCTTGAAACCCCACCCAATGATAAATATAGATCTTTCTGATATAAATAGTCTTTAATCTACATCCTCCATAATTGATAATTCTTGCCATTAAATTTATCCATTCTTAGTTTACTTTCTTCTACCATTGCTTTATTCCCACTCAATCAAAAATCCTTGTGAGTGAATTCTATAATCAACAAACACTAACATGCTCTAATACTAGTTGTTAGGATCTTAGAGTATAATTGATTACTTTTGTATAAGTAACTAAACATGAAATTGAAACCAGAAGTAATAAGTAACTAGAAATCAAAAACAACAAATAATAGGAGATACAAGAAACACCCAATCTATGTTAAACTCTTCCAAAAGGAAATATAATGAAGATATCTCTCTCTCCTCACACCTCATAGATGTACAGTAATTCTCCCTCAAGAGTTCTCTCTCTCTCTCTCTCTTAATCAATTACAATCAACTCAATTACTAAATTGTCTACATGCTATGAGGATCTAACCCTACTATATAGTAAACTACAACACTAGGGTTCATGAGCCATGCATTCTCCACCCTTAGATCCATATCTTAAATCAAAGGCTCAAATCCATTCTTCTAAAAATAGAAAAGCTAGAAACGCATAGAAGTCGGTGTCTATCTGAAGATGACCAATGTCAGCCAACCCCTAACCAATGTCAGTCGACCCCTAACTGATGTCAGTTGGTCTTGACCGATGCCAATTACTGTGTAAGCCCAACCACCTCCACATTAGCTCATTAGTGAAGCTTTTAGCTTCACAGCTCAACAAAAATCAAAAAGGGTAATTGAATAAGTTAGTGAAATCCTAGATTAATTATGACAATATTTTAGGACTAAGATTTGTCAAACCTCATAATAAAATAATATTATACATTTATATATGAGGATGGGGATAACCTCTATGTATCACTAAATTCCCATCTGAGTCCATGATGGCCGCTCTAGGTTCTTAAAACTATATCAGTTTAAAAAGGAGAATAAAATCTTGCTAAATCCCTTTAAAATATTTCTAAGGGCCCACCTAAATAATGTGTTGAGGGGCCTCAAATGAAATAATTCCAAACTATTTGGACTTTAGTCCCCTAATAACCAATGTAGCTACCACTAAGTCAAAATCCTAGTCTAGTTTAGACAAATTCATTGGTGTCCCTTTGAAGATCACATCTGACTAGGCCACTAACCTTTGATAAACTTGGAGTGGCATCTCCATATCCACCTTAAATTTGAATACCTAGATAATGTTCATAGTGGACTCAATGGAGAGTTCTAATACTACGTTGGCTCTATCCTTGTTGGCCTTAGCCACCTTCTTTCTCATGACCTAGTCGAAGTGATCGAGGTAAACTCTGAACTCACCCCTATCTAATAAAATTCCATCCAACTAGAAAAACATAAAGATATTAACCTCCGTAAAGTAATTTAATATCCTTTTCTTTCCTTGTTTTAGGGGGTTGTTACATTTTATAATAAGCTCAACCACTCCTCAATTATAACCCTCTTTCTATCATGGTATGTTTGGCATAGGATCTGGTATGAAGTAGGCTTGACCTTTAGTTATATGAACATGCCTTTGTCCACTCTAAATAATATAAGTTTGTAATTTTTCTTTACTAGAGTAATTATTTCCAAATATACATCCTCTAAATATGCATCTTACTACCCATTAGAGTCTTTACCACTTTTTACAAAGATGATAAAATTTTTAAGAGAGATCCTTCAATTATCTAATTAGCTTATCATGGAATGAGATCTTCATCTATGTTTCCATTGTTTAAATTACACTTACACATCCTCCATTAGCTTCTCTACCATGTTGTGCATGGATCAGAGGACTATGATTGGGTCTTCAACTACCTTTTCTTCTCTCATGGAAGTCCTCACCTTGGTGAGGGAGAAAAGATATTATTAGATCTATCAAACCATATGTTTCCCCTCCTGGATGAAATTTTGAGTGAATATCCTCTACATGTTTCCTATGGTGAGATCAATGTCTCACTACACATTATAATCTCCCTGTATTGTCATCTCAAGTTCCTACATCACCATATCCTTTCCTAGGGTAAGATGAGGTATAGATGGGGAGATAGATATAGTGGTGATAGGTGGAGTATGACGTGGAGGTGGCATGGATGACTAAAAAGGGATGAATGAGAAAATTAGTAGAGGAGAAAAAGGGATGAGGGTGTAAGGAGATGAGATAAATAGGGAGGCCTAAAGGAACATCCATGTTTTCCATTGGCTCTAGGTCATATTAGCCTATGGGGATATGAATCTAAACAGAGGAACATTTAGTAAAAATAATAAAATTGGATGGTTAAATCCAAATCCATGGTAACCTATGATGATAGAAATGGGGGGCTTGTGAATAAATTAGGGAGTCACTAGGATGATTCATTAAAGGTAGTGGGTACCTATGGAGGAAGATGAGAGGGATAAATTAATACCTCAATATAATGTTGAACATGAGCTATATTCTTTTTCTTTATTGGCCTTTTGCCCATATCATCTCTAAATGTTATAATTAAGGGAATAAGGGTAATAAAGGACATGGGGACTAACTAATAAGTCTAATGGGCCACATAGAGTGTCACCAAAATGGCTTAGTATTCCTTATATGTTCATATATGTGTACTTATCACTATATTTATAGCCACAATTATTGAGGTCAGAGCACCTATAGGTATCTAGACTGACATAATGACCAACGAGGGCATTAAGGAGGTTATTGCTTGTTAAATGGATGATGTGGATAGGAAATATGAGGTGGAGACATTGTGCATGGCCAAGGCTAGAGGAACTTGGTTAAAATTTTAAGCAGGATAAATGATAAATAGGGAGGTGCCACTAGGGGGACTATTAAGGAGATGGGAAACTAGGTAGTTCCATGAGAGGTTGTTTGAGAGTGAAAGGAGTAGGAGAATGGATTAATGTTGGTTCGATTTGTTGGTCCTATTTTAAATTTGTATTTGGGATACTACTAGTTTTTAACCTTAGGGACTATGTATCCTAGGGTCAATATGTTTGATATTGATCTACTTGAGAACTTATTGTATGGGTTTGAAATTATTAAGAGTGAGCTACTTGAACCACTAGTGGTAGAATTGAGGGTAGAGAGATTAGAGCTTGAAGACAAGAAGGATAGGGAGGAGAAGGTGTTTTGACTCCCTATATAAATTTCTTTAGAATATTTGGGGGATTAAATTAGACATATTATCCATGTTGAACTAATGTATAGGAGGAATGGCCATCCTAGGTGGATGGCCTGAGTTGAGACTTATTCCATTTCTTTTTCTTTTGGGCCTCGATCCAAGCTAATACCTCTTGATAATCAATTAGATTTAGGTATATAACATCATCATCTTTGGGCCTATTTCCATAATTTATGGTTGAGTACTTGTCAAAATAGGCATTGATGATGTCATATAGGTCCCAATATCAGTACTCAACCTAGCTTAGGGTAAAGGAGTCTCTCCCAAATATCATCTTCTATAGAGGAGGTAAGGCTCAATATATGTGGTGCTTAATAGTTATTTAGAGAGGTATAAATGAATTCTACTAATGGTTAGTGAAATTATTAAAGACACATTCTATCAATTGATATGTAATTTATTGCTTGACTAAGTGGTCTAGGACCTATTAGGGAAGGTATAAGGGCTCCTTGATAGTAACTTCCATCTTAATTATAGTTTCTTTTGGTAGTATTAGTAATAACTAATGGAGGAAAGGGATTCCCTAATTTAATTTTATAGTTGAGGCATGTGTGCCTTTTTGATAGAGTTATAAACCTCAAGTTATATTATATTATTCTAATAATGATGATCATGTAGTTTTTAGAAAACTACATGGACCACCACTCCTCTAGGGACCTATGATAGAAAGCTAGAGAATTGGTGTGTGAGCATCCCATAAACTGCATATACTAGGTATTTCATCATGTAGAAGTCACCTCCTCCCTCAGCATCTAACACCACCTTAATCATGATAAATTTGATTATCCCTCCTAGGTCAGAGACTTGCTCACCTTGGAGGATTATGTGAAGCAGGGGAATCCATAAGAGGTTGATGTGTAGATAGTTTCTCCCCCTGAATAGTTGATTGAGAATGATTATCTCTACACAAATTACATCTTTAAAGGTGTAGATAATATATGCATTAAAGTCCATTTTATTTACCCATTTAATGTTTGGGTTCTTTATCTAGTCTTTCAAGATATTATAAATATGGAAGGTATTCGTCCAGATGGTCATGAGGGTTTAATCATAAGAGAAGGTGTACGTAAGGATGTTGTAATAAATATTGAAGGTGGATCCCAAGATGTTAGAAATATGATTCCAACTATTTACTAATTAGACCATGTCAGGGATGCCATCATATGCATGATCCACAATGAGAAATAATTTGTTGAATAATATAGTGTAGGGAATGACCTCAATATTACTTTTATCTTTGTGTAGCCCACACTTATCATAGGCCTGAAGGGAATATTAAAATTAGGCCTCATCCTCATTATCACTACCAAAAGATTTGGGTAATAGATCAATGGCCTTGAACATTTCATTGTAATGCTTAAAACATGTCAAGCCATCTAGGAATGTAGTGTCTCAATACTTTTGCTTAGTTTTTGGGTTCGAGGATGAGGTGGAAATTTTAGCTAGGAAGGATTTATATGATAAGGATCACTAAACAAAGGGGGAAATGCATAAGGAACTAGTCAAAGTGAAAATGAAGGAGTAAATTATGGGAGATTGGGAATAATTAAAGCTAATGAGTTCTCTTTAGGGAACTTATAGAGGACAACATACATCTCCTATATTAATGGAATTTGGTGGATCACTTTGGGTGAATTCAAATGTGAATGGCAGCCCAATCTCCCACTTTATCTCCCAATCTAGATTTAAAATTAGAGCCCATGATCACATACCACCTGTTATATTTAATGAGCCTAACTCAACACTCTAAAATGTCTAATAAGGGCTCAGTTTCTAACCTAATTAATTCCTAGAGTGTGTTAATCACATGTACATTTCATCCTCAAGTCTTCCTAGGTGGTTCTTACCTTGTGCCACATGTCCTTTTCCAATTAGTTTATGTTTAAATGGTTAACATGTAGGCATAGCCTGATGCTCTACTTTATACACTTTGGAGGATGAAATGCCATATTAAAGACATTTGGATTTATTTTATTAGCCTTTAAACCCTAAATATACCTCATTTTTATTTCCCTAAGGTGCTTTTAGGCTCCACCCACCAATTTTCATGGTAATTCCATGTGTTGCAATGTGATAAGTTAGGCTCCCTTAGGCTCTAATATCTCTTTAAGGTTTAGGAGACTAAAAAGCTTGATAATAGGTTGTGTGAAAATTTCTCATTTGGTTAGGTTATCCTAATATATTATGTCTCTGAGAGTGCCAAGAGACTAACACATCTAACATAAGGTCAATCTCATTGGTTGGATCCTAGAAATTTTGACCTTGTTGTTAGTGATCCATGCGACATTATTACATTTTGTTTTGATCTCCTAAGATTTAAAATATATGAAATATCTAAGAAACTAATTTGAAGTTGATCAATGTGGCATCCTCACATTGGGTTAGGATCTCCTAAGATCTGACATCTCTAATAGTGTTATGAGGCTAACCATTCTAACTTTGGAGAACCCTAATTAGCTAGGATCTGATAAGGTCTAACCTCCTTGTCAATAATCCATGTAGTTTTCTTTAATTAAACTAATTTCCCAATAAAAATCCACAAAAGTGACTAATTAAACAAAAACAAGTTTAATGATTTACATTCTCACCTTACCACCAACTAGATTACACAAGGTGTCACATAAGACTCTAAGAGCCTGACACTTTAAGAGACTTTACAATTAAAAAAAACCAACAAAAAATTAAGTTCAATAAATATTATAAGTAATAAAGTGTATAGATTATTTTGGGATGCTTCCAAGACTCAATTATTTTATCTTTAAAGGATTAGGACACTATAGGAGACTTTACAATTTAAACAAACCAACAAATACGTTAGTGCAATAAATATTATAAGTAAGAAAGTGTATAGATTATTTTGGGATGCTTCCAAGACTCAATTATGTTAACTTTAAAGGTCATGAGGGCTCTTAATAACTTTTAATTGATACTTATAAATAAGCCACACATTCAAGGAAACTAGGGTGGAATGGGAATTTAAGGACTCTCTCCTAACGAAGTTGGTCAAAATGAGATAAAATATATAGAAACTATGAGTTATATAATTTTAAAAATGGGTCCCCCATTTCTACTAAAAATTGGGTGTATTGGCCAAAACAAACATCTATTTCTTCATTGGAGTTTGAAATATTTTTGGAGTTATCAATCCCAATTATTAAATTATCTATAAATTTTTATTCACTAAAACTAACTAATACACAAGATGGACCGAGGCCTTTGTCATGAAGAATAACACTACAAAGGAAGTGATCAAATTTCTAGAGGAAAATATGGTCACCAGATTTGGTACTCTAGTTCACTAGTTTTTGACAATGGACCTACTTTATAGTAAATAGGGCTCATAAAATGGGCCCATGAAAAAAACATTATCTTGAATTTCTCATCAAATTATTATCCATAGGGAAATAGGCTAGCTAAATCGATAAATAAGAGCTTGGTGGATGTGATCAATAAATATACTAATGGATGAACTAGATATTAGCACTCACTATTGAAGTATGCACTTTGGGTTAATGGAACAACTATTATTATGTCTTCCTAAAAATCAATCCCATTTATGTCATCTATAAAAATATTATTCAACTCTTTGTTTATTACCTCCTCTATACCATCTACATTAATCTCTATGTTGGGTATGTGAGTGGGTAAAAAAGTGTGACAATCCCTTAAATTTTGTGTCCAAAAAATCTTCAATATCATATTAGTGTAATAAAAATAGACATAATAGTGACACTAATGAAATGAAATTGAAATAACATAATATCTATACCAATTTATACATCTCACTGATTTTTTTTTAGATTTTCCCTTTCTTATTTTTTCTAGAAATAACATGAGAGAAAATCATCTATTTGTTTTTAAATTGACCCATTATTATCCTTTACTTACACATGTAAAATGTAACTAATTACCATTTATTAATTACCATTTAACAATCACATTAGATACACTTTTCAATAACAAATAACCAATAGAAAAACAACAAATTGAAAATGTGGTGGATAAAATTCCTCATCTTTTTACCCACTATACACTCCCTTCTTGTCACAATTCCTTTTTTCTTTGTATCTAAAGGATTATCTTTTTCCTATTTTTTTCAAAACATGACATTCAGGGGAAAAATATAATTTATTACTTAATACAATATAATGAAATACAAAATCAATACATGAACTTACTTTATAGAGAGACCTTCTCCTTAATACTTATTTTTTTTCCTTTTTTCTCTATCATCCACATTATTTATTCCTTAAATCTTCCTCAGTTGAAGCCAGCCCCTCTTTTCTCATTATTTAACATTAAATTTTGATAATTGGATATATCTGTTAAGAACCCTATATTATATTTTACACAAGGTTGTGAAATAATCTAATAAGAATGCTTATTAATAGAAAACTTAGACAAACAATATTATGAATTTATACAACTGAGATTGATTAAAATAGTAAAGTAAAGGTATTGATAGATATTCAAATAAATTTTAAATAAATGATACTTATTGGGTTCACTATGTGCATAAACGTCTAGGTAGGAACATGCTAAAAGTGGATTGGATGATAATCCTAGCACAATTATTAGATTCTATGAATATCATTTTCATGGCCTTAAACACTTACACTAGATATTGATAGTTGCATTTGCATAGGTATCTAAATATAATGTAGGTGTTATTTATAGATTATATACTAGATTTAGATGCGATAAATTGGAGGCTTTTAGGTTTCTTGTCACCTTTAATTTGATGCCTTCAAATCATGCACATAATGTGTCTCTCTTTTCAAAAGGTTAAACCCTAGCTCTTCACCTTTACAGTGATTGTGGGAAAAATGGGATAATGGGATCAAAGTGTTGATCAAACCCTAAATACCCCTTTGTTAATGGGAATTACCTACATATCAATTGTAGTTATGAAGATGGCCTCAAACTAATCTAGTTCTCCCCTATGTATTAGCTTATGTGTGCACAAGGGTGAAATGTGTGATAATATAAGATATGTAGTGATGTAGCTTGTGAATAAAAAATATGGATCATGGGATGCATTTATAATGATTCAAACTTGTCTAAACACTAATCCTATGACTTATACGGAAATAGGGATATATAGGGCTGATTTTCTTACTTGAATTTTTAAATAAGTGCTTCTTGGTATATTGCCTTGTGAATTGTTTGTGATTTCCAGGTGAGGAATGAATTAGGGTTGATCTTGTGTATATACCAATCCATTTTGTAAATATATCACATTAAATCACTTATTATGACCTTTTAGATACATTTATTTTGAAAATTGGATTACTTTTTAGCACTAATAACTTTGTAATAAAATGGATAATTACATCGACACATGTATCCACCTAGGACATAAGTGTCTAGAGAGATATAAAACAAGTATATGTCCAAAATCAATAGTTAAGGATAATGTTCAAGTTTAGATATTTTTTACAATATATAAGGCCTAGATCATTACAATAATAATGGCTAGACTAAAAGATAAACAATTGGACATAAAAAAGAGTTAACATGAGCCCTTTGGCAGTAGGAAGGTCTAGAATTGAAAGGTACAACCATGATAGGTATTTTCTAAGTGTACAAGACTTGGGTACCATATAAATAATATTTTATTATCAAAATTTACCTACCTTTAATCTAGTAATTAGATTTATAGTTTAAAGGAAATAAATGTGTAGCTAGGTGTGTATAACACATCTTGCCTTTGTGTGAGCCCAACTTGAGTGCATTGTTGGTGACTGACCTACAATCAAGATCATGTTAAAATATATAATTAGCATATGAAATATAAAATTTAAATAATTTTAAATGTTCAAATTATAAATAGAAAGGTTAGGATTAAACTTACGTGTCAATGAAATTATCTTGCCTTTTGTAAATTTTATTTGAAACGATGACTCATTAGGAAGCATTAAAGCTGAGATTAAGACAATTTTTAACCAACAAGTGCATATTTTGTGTGTGTGTGTGTGTGTGTGTGTGTGTGTGTGTGTGTGTGTGTGTGTGTGTGTGTGTGTGTGTGCGTGCGTGCATGCGTGCGTGTGTGTCCCCAATCTCTTTTTAAAGGTGACTTATGACATGACCATTGAGCTTGTTTCATCTCAATTGTGTAACTCAAATATGTACATAACCTAGTGAGTGTGAGCAATTTAATAAACTCATCTAGTGAGGATGGATGATTTAATAAAATACAGCCTATATTTATGGTGATGTTAGATGATTTAATCAAATCTAACTTATAAATTTGATAATATTGATTTATTTAATCAATTCAACTTTCCAAAGGTGAACCAGCTATTAAAGTAGACTAGCTTGATAATAGTCCATAACGGTTTATCCTAGGTATGATAACATTCCATAATAGTATTTTAAATTGAGTAAATTATTTGATTATAATTTTTAGGTTCTCATTTCATGACATATACATCTTATATATGTCTAAGGTGAAATATTGGTATAATAACAATACTTGTGTATAATATGCTACCACAAATATATATCTAAATCATATAATTGTGAAATTTGGTGAATGTAAAATTAGTGTAAGTGTAGAGAAAATGTTTCTATGACATGCCTCAACCAAATCTATAGAATCTAAGAATTGGTGTAAATGTGGACAACATGTTTTTATAACATTCCAACTCTATGATTTGGAGATGTTGAGTATGGAATAAGTGTTGAGATCATGCCTATTTGATATGCCTTCAATGTAATATGAAAATTTGAAAATATGAAATTCATACCTCTATGGCATTCTTCCACTGATATGCCCCTCCTTTTAAGGTTAAGAGAAGTGTAATATGGTAGTTACCTTACATTGAAAGGAAAAGACAAGGGTATAAGTAATGTATGGATCATGTATCATATAGGAATAACATGTCTAGGTAGATATAACATTGAGGTATGTATTATGTGATCACATAAAGTTTAAGATGTATGATATAGATCATGTCCATGTCTAGAGAGTAAAAATATAATCTAAAGAATAAATTAAACACACACACACACAAGATCACTCAAAATTAAAGTAAAAATAAATAATTGAAGGAGACCTCATACAATGGGCATGTTCAAATGCCACACAATCAAAGGCAAATTACTTAGTTAAATGTCCACAAAGCATTTAATAACATATTCAAATGTCCATATATAAACAATGAAATAGTCAAATGTATAAATATGTAAGTAAAGGCACATGGTCCACAATCAATAGAGCATATTAAAATTATCAAATAGGTAATACAATTCAAGATAATAGAAAATAAGGAAAAAAACTCACGGAAGTGCATAAATCAAAGAATGCAATATAGGAAATAAATATTAACATAACATACTAGTTCCTACAAATATGTGTTTTGCAAAAAAGTTAAGTACATATCATATAGGGTATATTATGAAAGATATAAACATGGATATAGGAATGTGTAAGTATATAAGCTCAAACATGATAATGGAAAGTGAAAATATAATAATATAACTTGGGTGTATTATGATCACTAATGTAAATTTTCCCAATGTACTTTATGATGTGAGTAAAGGGAAGGCACAAAATCTATATGTGCATACATCATGTATCAGGGCATGCTTGTATCACACTTCAATGATGCCTAAAATGCATGTGTATATAGGAAATAATTAAATGCTATCTACTAATATGGAAAAAACAACACATAATAAGAAATAGTACAACTAGGCACATGCTTAATTTTTTTGAGTGTTTTTATATTTGATTGATTTTTTTTTTTTTTTTGAAATATTTGGAAAGAAAAAAGACTACCCTATGATCCCATCCAAGGGAGTCTCATACGTAACTCTAATACTGGAATACAATGTATCAAACTAGTGATATTATTGAGGAACATGTATAGGTGTAATATATTGTATTGGAGGTTATGTGATTCTCTACATATGTATCATTGGACTATATGGTATCAAAGAGGTAATACAAGGAGTATCGGTTGATGGAATCCATTGTTTCATGCTCTATATATTTTTTGGAGTAGAATTTTTAAGAATATGTTTAGTTAGTCTAATGTATTTGAATATGTAGAAGCTATCTAATGATATAAAGATGAGGATGAAAATATTCTAGGATTAGAAGATGTATAACCTTTCTTAAATTAGATGTGTCATATGCATGCATAGAAAAATTAGAAAGTGTATCATTATATTTTTGTAAGTTTGTACTTAGTATATTTGGTTTACATTTATTTGCATTTCATTTATCATTTTTTGGTGATTGATTCAATTGATAGGTACCAGGTCTTGTAAGCATGAATATATTATATGGTAGGTTATTGAACATATCAGAACATAATTTTTTGAATTGTTCATCTAAATATTTTTTACCATATGTATGTGTAGTGAATCTAGCCTGATTTAAATAAAAGATTGAAGTTTCCTCATTTATATCCATATTTGGAAAATTAGATTCATTTTTTTCTCTTTTGTTAAAAATCTTGTTTTAAATATTTGATGTGCCCATTTCTCTTTTTGTAACATTACCTTTTCTATTTTTTATTTATCCTTTGAATTTTTCTCATTTTTAATTTTTTACTCTTTTGCATTGAAAAAATGTATCTTTGAATTATTTGCATTAGTATTATTGCTATATCCCAAGTTGTGTCAATCATTATGATCATATGTAGAGATAAGAAAAGTGATGCCTTCTATAAGTTTTCCTAATCATTGACCATGATTACTAAGTTTTTGTAAATATTTTTTTCCAAAACCATATTATTTTAAAAGTTGAGTATTATTATTTAGAGGTAGAATTGTATCCTTTTCTTGGTCTTGTTTTGGTTTTTCAATCCTTTATTACTCTAAGTTTGGAATTTGCAACTATTTATATTATGAATTAATATTTTGTACCCATATTTTTTATTTTCTACACTTTTTTTTTTCGGAGAGGTACTCATAATGTTAGTGTATTGATTGATTTATGTATTAATGTTATGATTACTACTAACATTTATCTTTTGTATTTTGTTCTTTAATACAAAACAACAATATCTACATTTCCCATACATTCTATGATATGAAAACTAATATATATACATATATCTCATTATAGGATGTGGAGGAGGGAGTTTGATCAATTTATTTTGAAGCATTTCTCTTAGGATTTCACTCAACTCTTATTAGGCTTTTATTCACTTCTTAAATCACTAGTTGTAGATGAAATCTATTTTAAATTCTTATTCTAATATAAAGCCGTATTGGGCACAACATTGATAAATTAAGATGTAAGCACATGATTAAATCTATCATATTTTGTATTTTTTATGTATGTAATATAAATTTGTAACTCTTTTATTCACTTTCTCATATGGTGATTTTATCTTTTATGGATTCACAAGCACAAACCCTAACTACTTTAGATTGAATATGCATACACATAGCATCTTAAGAGGATTTGGGAGGTTGAGGGGTTTTAGTAAGTGAAATGATTATTACCTTCATTTAAAACCATAATATGCAAAACCTTACCCCTTAGAATAATGATATCATGGACCTAGTTAGAGGGATGGCAGTTATCACCCTCTTTAGGATTATGAAGAGAAAGAGGTTCATTTTTATACATTTTAAATTTTATAAAGAATAATATGATAATAGGAAATAATATACATACAAATGATAAAAAATATTCCAACATGATAGGAAAATTATAATTGGATAATTATTGTAATCTAAAACCCTAGAAGGCTCAAAACCCTAAGGTAATCCAAGTTTTATATATTAAAGATTTAAAATTTTCATAATATTAGTTGTTTATTTTTGAAATATGAGAATCTTGTTTACGTTTTTTTTTTTTTAATTTTATTTTTGTAATGTGAATTAACAAAAACTTGAAATAAAAGTAGGGTTTTAGCCAAAATAAGGTGTACGTGTAGGATCAAATGTGCACCATTAACCAAGATATTGTGAGAGCTGAGCTACTTTTTAGATAGGAAGGATTACCTTCACACAAGTAAAAAACTAGACAAGATAAATTAATAAAATAAGAAGGTGGATTGCCTGGTAAAATACCAGTTCTAGGAAGGAGTAGCTTATCTTCATTGGATGTCAATCCACCTATTTAGCAATTACATTTAGGAAAAATGATAATGTCAATTCCAAAGATTAGATGATATTTAGATAACATAGGATAAAGATAAATTTTATTCTTCAATTATTTCTCTAATGTAATTAAAATAATCAAGACAATATTCTTATGCAACATCAGTATCTTCTTGGATTATAAATAGATGGGTTGAAATATCCTCAATATTTAGAATGAATGTAATGACAAAAAGACTCAACTAATGTGTAAGGTCATTATGATTATTGAAAATAGGTTTGGGAATTATCTTTAGAGATAAAGTAGTGATTATCCCATGATGCATTCCTAGATTGGTCATCTAAATGTAGGGTCCATTTTTGTAGTAAAATAGAAAGATCAAAATAGACCAAGGTGAGGCAAAAAGACATGGAGAAAAGTTTAGATTTTGTAACTTGATATTTTTTATAGGGATTGACTCTGATTCATATAATTGGAGTAAATATTATCAATATTGATGTTGATTAGTATAATCTATGCCCATTCTGGTAAATTTCATGAGAAAAATAAGAAGTTGGCTTATGACTTAAGAAAATAGATTCTAAAGATAATCAGGGTGATCTAGGGAGTAAACTAATGGTATAAAGACATGGAAAGAGATAAGTATTGAAATTATTATAAAATAATATACATCACTAGCCTTTGAAATGTCTTAGGATGATGTTATAATTTATAGATGTGCTCTACTTTCCACAGTGTTATTCTAAAGATTTAGAGCTTTGATACAATGGCGTAATGTCTATATTAAAAAATCACTTGAATTTTTTTTATCTTCTAGTCCTTCTATCTACCTTATAGTAAGGTTTTTATGTTCATTTTGATGAGCTATGGCCATCTATAGGTTATCGACACTAATCTAATATAATCAACACTAATCATGGATAATCACTAACAATTTTGCTTTTCTTTGGAAAAATGCATCTTAAGATGTTCTAATTGTGGGTAATTTTGATGATGGCATTTATTAGTTTGTTTCATGACTTTTTATGATGGGAAGGTTATTGTAAAGTTGACATAATTTAAATTTTATGGATATTTAATGGATTTTATAAGATTTTAAGAGGTTGGTAAGGGTAAATATTTATTAACAAAGTAATTAACATGCATAAATTTGAATAAAGATATTAAATATGAAATAAGGTAACTTATGACATACAAAGACACTTATTAAGTAATGTACATGAAATTAGTGTTTATATTTTTGCCATTTTTGTTGACTGGCTAGATATCAATCAATCATGCGACAAAAACTTAAAGTGAGTGGATGCCCCATATGTGATTAAGGAGGTATTCCCCCTTAAAATAGGAGACAATAGGATGGAAAAATATGGTGATAGTTTTCAAAAGAGTGGGATGTGGAGATGTGATTGATAAAAAAGAATGCCAAGGATGTGGGTTGTTTGCATGAGTAAAATTGTTTACACTATCAAGACAAGAATAATAGCACATAGGGATGTCTTCGGGAATCCATGAAAAAAATAAACCCAAGCATGAAAAAATAGGTACATAAGAAAAGGTGACAAAGAGAATAAAGGATAGGATGAACCAACTGTAGCACCTAGTGTGTGAAAATAGCGGTAACCTATAGGTAGTTGTTCATGTGTGAAGTACAATCATAGGATTCATAGGCGATACACTCCCAATAAAATATATGACTTCAGAAGTTATGGGACCAATATTGGGTCACATCTAACAACTAAGGGTGTTTTATAAAATAGTATAAGTGAAGGAGGAAATTAGTGGAGCCTTAGAACAAAAGGATGTGTGTTGAAGCAATTTAAAATAGTGTAAATTGAAGGATCAACAATTATCTGAGGGGATCACCAACAATCAATGTAAGATTGGTGTCAATCCCCATAATTACTAATGATTCTATAGATTGGCATCGATTAAGGTAATCACTATATATATCATGGCCCACAATTGGAAAATATTATTTTAAACTTTATAATTGATCACTATAGCTATAAGATAAAAAAATATGACATGTGGTGATGGATGATATTGTTAGTAGATAGAGGAATGGAAGTCATGTGGAGAGGTAGGGGTTGTACGTGTAATTTTAATTTTTTTTCTAGACATAGGAGGTTACATCATGAAGCTTGTAGGATTTGTGATGATCATGTATGATCATGGGTGATAAGTTTCTAGATCGATATCAATTGAAAGATATTGAGGTTGATTGATAGGGATCATCATCATTTTGAAATAATCAATAAAAATCTATGGTAGGTGTTAAGATAAAGGTAGAAAAATATATTTAACTAAGTTATGTTATTATAGGTGAGAGAGTTATTGATGATGTGGGACTTAGTGAAACTATTATTGGAATGGATGCAAGATGTTATGAGTGATGAGGAATGGGACCATATGGATGCCATCAATCTCAATGGATTATAACATTACCAAAGGATTCATAGAGATCTAGGTCTAGTAGTGGCCTTATTGAAGAAGTGGGATATAGTGATAGGGATGTTCTAGTTTTTGGTTGGGGAGATGAATCTTATGGTGGAGGGAATTTACAAGATCTTATGATTACCAATACAAGGGGTAGTGATCACACCAATTAATGAGATAGGATGTAGGGAAGTGTTATCATGATTATTGATGAGTATCCCATAAAAATCACATTCATGGTATGGGGTTTGAATTTGAGATGCTATATGAGAAGGATGCAAAGTGAATATTAGTGATGATGATGATGATGATGATGATGATGATGATGATGATGGCAATCTCTTATTATGCACTACCATATTTTGAAGGAGGGAAATTTCCTTAAAGTTTTATAGGGGTAGTGGCATATATGTTAGAGCATCATGCATTTTTTGCATGGGTACCTACACTCATAACACAAGTATATAGAGAACTATGGAGATGGATGATAAGAAAACTATTCATTTTGGATAATAAATTTGTTTTATAATATTAGGCATTTGACCAAATTAGATTATTATGGCTACTAGGGATTCATTGGTTGATATTATACCAAATAGCTTACAATGTAGGATTTCCTCATTGATAATGATCTAGTGAGACCATATGGTGATGAGGTTTTACATGATTTGGCTTATTATAGATGATTTATGAATGAGCTATAAGATGGATATGTGGTTTTGAGGTCATATATGAGATTTAATTCCTAGCCTAGGGAGCAACAAGAGCTAGTGTTAAGGAAGTAAGGTAAATGGTTGCATGGGTGATGGCTGGAGAATTTAGAGATGTTTTAATTTAGGAGGGTGAGTAGATAGTATGGGCTAATACATGATATAATAGATGAACCAAAATAATATGGATGGGAAGATTCTAAGGTGGACATGCCAAAGGCTCATTTTTTAGGGGTACAAATATTAGTAGAGGAGGATTTTGGGATGGATGTGAATGATGCCAAATATAAACCAATATTTTTTTTATAGTGGGGAGATCAATTAAGCACTAAGTGAGGGAGAATAATGTGGCCCCAATACTAGGGGAGGATGAAGAGATGGAAAATGCTAAGGAGAGAGGAGGATAAGAAGGTCCTAAAAAGGAGGTGGATGTATAGGGTATTATCATGCATAGGGATGCACTGAGGGAATATTTTACCAATTTATATGGATAGCTAACTGTATTACAAACTATCTATGATCAGGCAACGTAGGATTGAGACTGGTACTAGAGTTAAAATGATAGACTTCATAGATTGGGAGGGTTGGTTAGGATGATAATATTAGGGATAGATGGAGGAAGATAATAGGATATAATAATGCGTCCATAGGGGTTGGTTATTATGGATAGGTGCCAAGATGTTCTGTTAGAGCTGCAATACTCTGAGTAGATCATGAGTGAGCATATTTTGGAGGTGTCATGATATGAGATCTATCTAGATGTTTATGTTAAATCCTCATGCTAAAAATTTATGTTTTAAGTTATTATGGGTAGTTTGGCATGGGGTAGGGATATTGGGGACATACGAGGAGATGGAGGATATTGGGAAGGAGATGGGGGAGATAGAGGAGGCAAGAGCATTAGTTTTAGCCTCCCAGAGGTTACCACCATTTTTATTGATTAGAGGATTTTATTGTACATGTCATTATAATTTGATGATTTACACATTATACTTCCATGTATATGATGCATACATTTGATTTACATGTATATGATCATTTTATGGTTATTATGAGCATGTGTTACTTTTTGCATATGATCATGTTCATTGATTAGTTTATGCTCTTATTTTAATTTTAATTTTTTTGGATGATTATGAAGCATGATTATTATTTTAATTTGTATTTTCACCCTTTGAGGAGATATTAAATCTCTCCTCATCCAAGTGACACAATGGATACACCTCTAGGCTTGAAAGCACCCTAAAGATGAGGTGAATCTCTAGATAGGGCTAGCTCTTTTGATGTATCATTTTAGATCAGAACTACACTTAACTTGTGGGTGAAAAGGGAGATACAAAAATTATCCTAAGGGAGGTGATACACCAAATATATTGATGACTTCCATCCATATGTATCTTACACTTGAAATCAAGGCACAAATTGAACATACACTTCTCCAATATTCATCTTCTCACATCAATGTTACATTGTGAGGTTACAGATGAATGTCAAAAGTTAGGAGGACTATACAAGATTTATATGAGGGTAATAATTAATATAATAACTCACTAAATCCTTTACATTTCATAGAACAATTCACATTCCCTACAAGATGAAGCATTCTATCTAAAAATAGGATGAAAGAATGAAACTACATGCTAAGGAATCCATAGTGTTCACTTATGCAAAATAAAACATTCCAAATAAAGACACTAAGAATATTCATTGAAGAGGTAAAAATTATTATTATTATTATTATTATTGATCAAAAGTTATACAAATGAGTAGGTATTTTCCATACTTAGGTGGAGCATAGATTACAATGCCAAAATGGCTAGTTCTTAAAGAACATGAGAGAAAGAGGAGAAAAGAGAATTCCAAGGGTAATAAGGACACATTTAAAATTGATAAATAGAGTTAATTTTGAATGATAATAGGTAATGGGATTAATATTTCAAGGATATGAAGTACAAATGTCAATCTAATTCATCAAACTCTTGCAAAGTGGCATAAAATGCTTTAACTAGCTCAGAAACACTACCTTCAGGATTGACCCTATTTGAACAACTCATATAGATTATGACAAGGTTAAATGATTTTAAATAAGGTTTAGGGTATTATTTATTCCTCTCCATTCATTTATTTCATTATTGGTATTTTATAATCACCTAAAAAGGATCTATCATCATCTATAGTCTAGGAAACTCTTCCTTTATGCACCTTGTACACATGGCCTCAAAATTGGCATAATTTTCTCATGAAAATTCATGGATGTAAGTTAATTAAAACATTAAATACCATCTATGTCCTTAAAATCATTAGGGACACCTTAAATTTAGATCACTTGAAGTTTTCCACCTTTCTCACAAGCTTCTCCAATAGGCTAGTTTTGATTGGCTAAGATAAGAGATCTTGTTTAGAAACTTATGAGTTTTTATGAGGTATTAAATACACATTGGTATTTAACACAAGTATTAATATTTTTCCCAAATTTGGTTTCATCTTTAGTCTCGTCCTAAAACCTACATAATATAAAAAATGATCAAAAATAGCCTATTTTTCACCCCATCCATACAAGTCCATAAAACTAAAAATCATGGGAGGGATATTGAGTGGGTCCTATGAAATTTTAAATATATTTCATATCCATAATATTCCATTATAATATATCTTTAGTTTCATTTCCACAAACTGGTCATAGGTAAGAGTTTGCAAGGGTTTTAGCTTGTTTTCACTCTAAAGGTTTGTTCATAAAGATCTGACATCCAACATAAAAAAATACAAAATTTCATATTTAAATACCTTCATCAAAATCAATAAACTCCTATGGTCTCCATATTAACCTTCCAAAAATATCTGAGCATTTGAACTTGGCCTATCGAGCTAGTTTTCTTGATCCTTCATGCTAAGTTGTCTTGAGGTCTAAAAATGGATTTATTTTGTTTTATTTTTAGTATAAAATATTTAAAACTTATTTATTAATAAAATTAACATGTTTAAATAGGTTTTAAATCTTATATCATTCTATAAGTATGATATAACCCCATTTGAACATTAGGTCTAGTCATCCCTAATATGTCTATCTACAAGCTTAAGTACAAAATGACCTTTTTTGTGTCTTACCTACATTAACATATATTTAAAATATACATTATGGTCCATAAAAAAAATTTCAACAAGGTATAAATAATATTTATGGCTAGGAGTGTGAGTGACCCCTCATTTAGGCACTAAGACAAAATCTGTACGTAACTAGTGGTTGGTTAGTATGGTTTCCAAACTACATATTTGATCAAAATGTGGTGTTATGAGACCAATATTTAACATAAGGTGATAAATATGGAATTATTATATTGTAAAAATGACATCACATTCCTATGAAACTTCCTATAATAACTACACACTCTGCCAACAAAGGTGTCTGATTGAAACCTCATATGGTGACACCTTCCTGCTAAGTGAGCTATTTAGACTATCAAATCAACTCTAAATGTGAAAAAAATCATGTATGACATGATAAAATTGATTCAACATCCTCTTTATCAAATCTTAGCAAGATAATTTTATGCACCTTCCTAAGCAAGAGAAAAACCTGTAGGGTGCATAGATAAGTAGGCAAAAAAATATAGTCAGCTTCATGAGAAAAGTTCATGAAGGATAGGCCACCATTATTAAAAAAATTATATTAAAACTAAATAATATGAATTTAATATAACCTCCCCAAGGAATTTGAGCTGAAACCTCTTGAATTGTCCATACTAATCATAAACTTGAAGGTCACTTTTATTTACTAAGAAGGGTGGAAAGGGAGTAGAATGGTTTTGGGCAAGAAATGACACTTATAGATCAAACCAAACATGTTAATGAGATTGGTGAGTCTTAATATACACAAAATGATCCTCTCTCATGTGGAACACTTCTGCATGAGCTGTATGAGTGCCAAAATCACCTTTTTCCTCAAGAAAACTACCTTTTCTTATGATGAATTTGCCATATTCTAGTTATGTCAATTAATTAAGACCTATAAGGACACATGGGACATTAAATAATGGTTTTTAACCTCAAAATTACCAATAAATATATACAACTCATTAAATTCACCCTTTTCGAACTCAAAATGACCTAAAAATGATATAAGGACTAAAATAACTAATGACCAAAGCTAGTATAATATTAAATGACATCAATTAACCTATAGCATAGCTTGTGAAATATAAATTATACCCCTAAAACTCTTAAAAATCATGTTTTTGTTGGACTAATTGCAAGCATCCCCCTCAGGGATTTGTGACATGGACTAATAGCCTCTCGTGGTTACTTATCTAGTGTTTGTATCGGGCATTAACAAGTAGACCTTTTGGCACAATGGCAAGCATTCCTTTATAACAATTGGTATCAGAGCCATGGTCACAGGTTCAAATCCCCTTGGGTAATGTTGAGGCAGGGATTGTTGGACTAATTTCCAGCATCCCCCTTAGGGATTTGTGATATGGACTAATAGCCTCTTGTGGGTACTTATCTAGTGTTTATATTGAGCGTTAATAGGTTGACCTTTTGGCACAATGGCAAGCATTCCTTTCTAATATTTTTTACCTAGGGGTGGCCCAATTTGACCTAAAATTAAAAATTAGTTAACAAATTAGTGACTCATACGGGTAGTATGCTTGTTAAACTAACTATAGTAGTTTCCTTATCAATCCATTAGGATTAGGGAGTCACTTTAAGTCTAAGACAAACAAGGAAACATTTTAACATTGACCATTATGACAAGACCACTAATTTACCTCAACCACACAAAGTAAAAGACACACACACACACACACACACACACACACACACACACACACACACATGTGCTCAAGGCACTTAGGGGGAACTAAAAACAAACTATTATGAATAACTAGAGACTAAGCATACCTCATTTCTAGGATCATAATGAAAACTTCTTTAATCATCTTCATCATGAGATTAAACATAGTTCCAAGCATATTTCACATTGGATTAAATGTTTTGTGGATCAGACCTATTCCTTAGTACTTCACTTGATTATAAATTAAGTATATCATCCTAAAATGAGACTCCAAGGTAGATATATTTTGTTCACATGCCTCATACTATTTCTCACTTTTCATCTCATGTTGACCTTGTATCTTATTTGTAGGCATGGCTTCAAGAGTAGTTTCATGTTCTTTGTAAGATTAAGGATAATAGGAGCTTGTTCCATCCTTCAAAATATGATGTCTCTCCAATATTATTGAGAGGATGATAGCCCATTTTGATAACTTTAAAAATATCCTCATCAAATGTATATGCTTCTTAAAAGGTTATATTTGGAAGATTACTTTTCCTTTGCATACTTACTTGAGTGCCAAAGCTACCTTCTCCATCTTTGACCAGATCATAGCATCCTTGAAGAAGAGTATATCCTTCTCTAATTATTTTAAACAAATCATCCAAATTATACTTAATAACTTGTTATTTCTCATCTTTTAAATGTTGGACAATGTCATCTTGTTCATCATCACTTGTACTCAGCTCTAAAGAAGTAGTAGGCCCCTTGAGAGACTCAAACTTGTTACAATTATTTTAAAAATCCTACCACAAGTCTTCATCCTCCTATTGAATATCATCATGAATGGGAAAAAAAAATATATCCTTCACATTCTTAATTATAATCTAAAATGACTTCATCCAAGATTTCCTTTTCAACATAAGAAAAGCATTCTTCACTATCAACCAAACAAGAAGTTTCAACACAATGGCTTACCTCTTCCTCAAAAATTTGGACCTATTGAGGCTTTTCAAACTATATCTTAGTTTCAACATCATGAATTTGATTCTCAAAGGTTACAAGATATTCCATTTCCTTCTTTGTGATCCCAAGACTAGGCATCTTGAAGTCTTTTGACTTAGTCTAATGAGGCTGCCAAGGAGTTAGAGTTTTTTCAAGCAAGAGTTATAAGCTTTTGTCAACCAAATACTCCAATTTGTGATACCATACCATAGGTCTATAAATGAATAGTTTTATGGGTTGAGGGAATGATGAAATATTTGGTGAGGGTGGCACATAGAACTCAAAATCAAATTTGGAGTGTAATGTAGGGGATTCTTTTAGAAGATATTGAGGAAAGGGATCTAGAAATTGGGCTAAAATAGATTGATTTTCTTCCTTCCATTTTCCAAACACTTCATTAAAATCTGATTAATATTGAATTCTCTCTTAAGGAAGGGTAGATGGGGCATGTTTAGGCATAGGATATTGTTCTGGATCTAAACCTTCTATCTCACCTTGATTTAGCAATTTCATCTTTGCCTCTAACTCTTCAATCTTCTTGGCTAGATTCTCTTAGACAATTCTCTCTTGAATTTCATAGTCATTATCATGAGGAAAATATGGCTCATATGGAACACAATAAATTTCCTTAGGAAAGGTGGGAAAATATTGCAAAGAATCAACTTCATTTATAACCTCACACTCCTTATCAAGAAAACGTCAATCCTCTTTCTTTCCCCACGATTCCACTATCTTACTCCAACTTAGCATGTTATAATTATAAATAATTTCTTGAGGAAAGGTGAGAGGGGTTTTTATAGGATCAAGATCCTTCTCAACATCACACTCTTTTTCAAGACTTTTCTCCTCTTTCTTTCCGCATGGCTTTATTATCTTGTTCCAACTTAGGACATTGGGATTATAAGTCTCATTTTGAGGTGGTGGGGATGTAATGGGAGGGGGAAATGAGGTCTTGAATTCCACTTCATTTACTTCAAACATGGACTATTTCATATGAATATTATCCAACTCAATTTTCTTATCAATATTAGCTTCAAACAAAAGCTTTCTCCTTTCAACTCTCTCCTCCAATTTATTGGGAAAAGGATGACTTTGATATCCTTAATTGAAATCATAATTAGGAATCAAATAGGGCTGATAGGGAACTTGGGGAAGTGGATATGATGAATGATAGGTTTTTTGAGGTTTCCTTTCAAGAACTCCTAGCCTATCCTCTAAGGAATAAACTAGGCCACTCACATCAAGCATCTCACTTGTGAGCCTTTGCCAATTGGCTCTCTCAATAGGTACCCACACTCTTTTAACCAAATCTATTGCATATCTCACCTCTTGAATAATATTCCTAGGAAATTCTAAACCACATCCTCTTAGAGTAATAATCTCCAACATGTACCTCTCATAGCCCAAAAGTGTTTATTTGAAGGTGGAGATGGATGGAGTTGAGAAACGGCTATGTTGACTAGGAGCGACATGAAATTGAGAAGGATGGATATAAAACTGATACACTTCATGAAAAGGCTGATTAATAACTTGTTCATATTGATAGGGAATGATATAAGCTTGAAAATTCTAAAAAAATTGTGTAAAACAATGCTCAACATCAAAATTAGCCATGAAACTTCATTGAAAGAAAGAACACAAAGGAAAATCTTACAAAAAATATTTAAAGGATAACTTGGTCTACTTGACTAGCTAATATATCTTTAGATTCGCCATTTATGCTTGGGTAGATGCCTCCAAAGTCTAATTATTAAGAGACAACACCAAAAATCTCTCAACTTCTTGGACCAAAAGTCCCACTAGGTGTGATAAAAACTCTTATCACTTGTATTTACACCATTTGAGGAGATGTTAAATCTCTCCTCATCCAAATGGCACAATGGAGACACCTCTAGGCTTGTAAGTAGCCTAAGGATGAGGTAAATCTCTAGAAAGGGATAAATCCCCTGATGTACCACTTTGGATCACAACTACACTTAATTTAGCAAGTGAAAAAGTAGAGAGACAACTGAAAACAAACTATCTTAAGGGAGTTGATACACCAAATAGATTGATGAGTTTCAACCATATGTATCCTCCACTTGAAATCAAGGTATAAACTGAATATCACTTCTCCAATCTTCATCTTCTCAAATAAATGCTACATTTTGAGGTTATAGATGAATGTGCAAAGCTAAGAGGACTAGACAAGAGGCCTATGAGGGAACTAATGAATAGACTAACTCAATCAATGCTTGGAATTTCCTAGAGCATGTCACATGCCCTATAAGAAGAAGCATTCCAACTACAAATAGGATGAAATAATGAAACATAATGCTAAATAACCCATAAGCTTCACTTATGAAAAATAAAACATTTCAAATAAAAACCCTAATAAAAATCATGGAGGAGGTAAACATTAGTATTATTATTTATCAAAAGGTATAAAAAAGAGCAGGGCTTCACCAGACTCAGGTGGAGCATAGATTACAATGCCAAGTGGCTAGTTCTTATAGAATTCTAGAGAGAGGATAAAAGAGAATTATAATGGTCACAAGGACACTTTTAATTCTGATACAAGGAGTTGATTTTTAATTATAATAAGGTATGGGACAAATTATGGAAGGACAAGAAGTACAAATGTCAATCCAAGTCACCAAAATTTTATAAAGTGGCATGAAAACTCCTTGACTGGCTCATAAAAAATGCCTTCATGATTGAACATGTTTGAATGCATCATAACTAATTATAACTAGGTAAAATGATTGGAAATAATGGTAAGGGTATTAGGCATGTCTCTCTATGCATTGGTTGCATGCTTAGTCCTCTATAATTGCCTAGAAAGGATCTGTCATCATCTACAATCCTAAAAAACTCTTTCTTCATGCAACCTGCACACTTGGCATAAAAATTATAATTATTTTCTCATGAAAATCCATGGGATGAATTTAATGACAGATATAAATACCCTCCATGTCCTTATAATAACTAGGGACACCTTAAATATAACTCACTTGAATTTTTCCAACCTTCTCACTAGCTTATCTAATAGGCTAGTTTTGACTGGTTGAGATGAGATCTATTGTTGATGCACTTAGGAATTTATATAAGATATTAATGGACATGGGTGATAGAACAAGTATTAATATTTCTCTAAAAATTGGTTTCATCTTTAGACTCCTTCTAGAACCTACACAATAAAAAAATGGTAAAAAATATCTTGTTTATCACCCCATCCATACAAGTCTGTATAGATAAAAATCATGGGAGGGATCTTGATTTAGTCCTCTATAAGTTAAAATATGTTTCATACCCAAATTGTGCCATTATAATTCATCTTCAGCTTCATGTCAACAAACTGGTCATAGGCAAGGGTTTAAAGGGTTTTTAATTATTTTAACTCTTAAGGTTTGTTCATAAATATCTGACATCTAACATGCCAAGAAATTCAATAATTTAATATTTAAATACCTTCATCAACATCCCTAAACTCCTCTGTCCTCCATTGAAACCCTCCAAAAATATGTGAGCATTTGAACTTGACCTATCAAGTTTGTTTTCTTGTTTCTTGCATGTTTGAGTTGTCTTGAGGTATAAAATTTAATTTATTTGATTTTATTTACACTATAAAAGTGTTAAAACTTCTTTATTAACTCCATGAACATGTTTCAACATGTTGGAAAGCTTATATTATGTTATAAGTGTGATAGACCCCCATTTTGACACTAGGTCTAGTCATCCCTAGTATGCATGTTTACAAGCTTAAGCCCAAAATTAACTTTTTGTTGTCTTCCCTAAATTAAAATATATTTAAAATATCTATTAGAGTCCCTAAAACATGTTTCAAAAAATTATAAACCATATTTATGGCTAGGAGTGTGAGTGACCCCTCATTTGGGCACTAGGCCAAAATCTGCCTAGTGTGTTTGATTATAACTCATAAGGTTTATAAATTCCTATTGAAAATCCTCATTATTCACCTAGTTTTCCATGTTTTTATAAAATTATTATAGATTTATGAACCTCTTTTAAACTTTAAACCCTTGTTTTATTCATCACCTTGAGTCCATTCCTTAAAACTGCCAATTTGACCTCATAAGGGAATGCCCTCTGTCTGAGACAAAATAGAGGAAACTCCCTTACATCATTAGATAATGGTGAACATTTTAGGATATTATATAATTATTTTAAATAACATATACAAAATTTGAGTCCTTGGTGACAACCATAGGCCTTCCAACTTCCATAAATCCTCAAGATAGACGTATGTAGAAAACTGTGTGCAGGGTTCTTCCAATAAACTATGTCATGCATTATTAGGATTATTTATTGTCATAATTATATATATATATATATATATATATATATATATATATATATATATATATATATATATATATATATATATATATATATATATATATATATATATATATATATATATATATATATATAATTATCAAGGTGTAAAAATAATTTTTTATATTTTAACACTTTTTTATCATTTCATCTTATCATATCCCCTTGATATTCCTTATTAAGTCAAACTGAGTTTCCACTTTTGACTGTACTTTTATTTTCCCTATTTTAAAATGTACATATAGGTGTTCTTTATTTGTTTAGAAATTGAAGGAATTATTTATAAAATTAAATATAATACCATAGGACAATTCATATCTTCTTAAATTCATTTTTCCATTTTATATGCACTCTTCACATTTAAAGACACTACTTCTCTGTCCACTATTCTAACTGAGATACCTACTTTAATTGACCCTTGTAGGTGAATGTGGCTCCAACTGAGCTTGGTTATGACATTTTAAAGTATAAATTGAATATAAAAATGATATTTATCATTTAATTATACTTTATATCACTTTTTATGGCTAAAACACCCATAAAAACCTCATTCTTAGGTCACTACTTCCCTGTAGGTGAGTGTCGAGGCAACCTGTACAAATTATTGGTTTGTATGGGAGGCAAAAAAATGATCATAACTTCCCTCTGATTGTTTTAATTCCATTTTAGTGTAATTAAACCAGTTTAACCATTCCAAATATTATATTGTGCTTAACTTTATTATTTGTGTCAAAATCTCATTCACAACTTCACAAGCTTGTAGATGTTAATGGAGTATTTCAGTATGTTTTAGAGTGACTTTAAGGCTCTTGAAAACCTCCTTCCACTCACACTCTTTCTCTCATATTTGTAATATATATTTTATATACTATATTAAAATTGTGACATCCATTTATATGCCTTATAATACTTTATAATCATGTTGTATTAGGTCTACAAAAACCCTGGAGCTCTGTTTTATCAATTTGGAGATTGAAGGCCTGAAACTCAGTCATCATCTCCTTGGAGTGACCCTCAACTATATATAGACATATATAAATTTGTATGGATATATAATGGTATTTTAAACATTAAATTTCTCAAATTAATGTACTACCACATACTTTGACACTCTATTCAATATCTCAGTCCCCTATTTAGGCCACCTGTAAGTGACTATTTTCCTATACATAGGCAATTTGGAGAATGCATGAAGTGCACTTTAGTTTTGATCATTTTATGGGATAAAAAGTTATATTCATGATTAAAAATTCACTCTTAATTCCTCAAGTATTTTTAAACCATTGCTATGGATCTTATAATGGCATGACGTGATCATGGAAACACTTATATGTGTGTATGGCTGAGTGTGGACAGTGAACATGAATTGGAGAAATATTGTGAATGAGAAGAATTATGGACAACTTAAAATCATTCCTAATTACTAATTACATTATTAAAATTAATTAAGTCTTAATACTAATTCCAAAACATCTCATTCAAGAGTTGGCAAGTATCTAGTGGCTAGTTAGTATGGTGTTTATGACTACATATTTGATCAAAACATGGTGTTATGAGAATAATATGGAATATAAGGTGATAAATATGGAATTATGATATTTTAAAAATCAGGTAATGTTCCTATAAAGCTTCCTCTATGAACCACACACTCTACCAATAAAGATTTTTGATTGAAACCTCATATGGTGGCACCTTCCTTCCAAGTGAGTTATTTGGACTATCAAATCAACTGCAAATGTGAAAATAATAATTAAGGACATGATAAAATTGATTAAAATTCCTCTTTATCCAATCTCTGTAAGTGAATTATATGGACCTTTCAGAACAAGAGCAAAACCTATAGGGTGCATAAATAAGTAGGCATAAAAATATAGTCAGATTCATGAGAATGGTTTATGAAGCATAGGCCACCATTATTCAAAATTATTATATGTAAATGAGTTTATATGAGTTTAAGACAACCTCATAAAGGTGTTTTATTTGAAAGCTCCTAAGCTATCTATACCAATAACAAACTTGAAGGTCACTCCTACTTACCAAGAAGGGTGGAAAGGGAATAGAATGGTTTTGAGCATGAAATGGCACTTTTAGATCAAACCAAACATGGGACTAAGATTGGGGAATCTGAAGTGACAAAGCATGATCCTTATGCACATTTCACACTTCTCCATGAGCTGAACAAGTGCTAAAATCACATTTTTCCTCAAGAAAACTACATTTTCTTCTAATGAACCTACCATCTTTGAGTTATGTCAGCTAATTAAGACCTATAAGGACACATGGGACATTACATAACATTTTTTAGCCCTCAAACTTTTCAATAAATCTATACAAATCATTTAATGTACCCTTTTTACCTCAAAATGACCTAAAAATTCTATAAAGACTAAAATAACTAATGACTAAGGTTAGTATAATAATAAATGACATCAATTAACCTATAAAACACTTGTGACATCTACATTAGACCCTTAAAACACCTAAAACTCAAGTTTTTACCTAGGGGTGCCTTAGTTTGACCTAAAAGTCAAATTTGGTCAATAATTATGATGTTATATTGCATTAATTTTTATGGATGATGTTATGTAAATGTATATGCTCTTTATGTTTTTTTAGGTGATGTAATATGTTATTTTTTTTGAATGTTAGATAATAATAATGATTGGGTGATTATGATTATTGGTGAAAGAGAAAAAGAGGTTCTTAATTATATATTTACTTGGATCACAACCAGAGATAGGCCTCTTATAGCATTTACATGTACATCCTTTATCCACTATTAATAGGACTATAATAACCCTATTACAACAATGTTTTAAAAAAAATATAGATGAACTTATTTTTAAAAATTTACATCTTTTAGGTGTTAGCCTTAAATTTAGGAGTATATACCCCACCTTGTGTATGATAACTATGTCTTGTTGGGTTCATGATATTAGGACCCTAATTTTGAGTTAGTCCCTTATTTATGTAGACTGATTAATGTAGGAAGTATAAGAATTTAAGAAAGCTAATCAATACAAGAAGCTTTCATGGGATATATTTTTTATTTTGACTTCATATATTTTTAAGGGCATGTTTTTTGATAGAAAATTGATCAATATGGGAAGTTTTTTGCAATGCACATATTTAGATAGCCATCCTTTGAGGGAGTGTTCTATATTTTTGGATATATTTTTTTATTTATATGAACAAATATCCTTCAAGTGACCAGTCTATGTTTTTCCCATTTTATTAATTATCATATTTTGATCCCAAATTAAATTTTTGTCATGGATTAGCTTAGGGTGACCTAGGTTATTATATTTCACTCAAACAAAGTAATCTCACAAGGTGGTATTTTTATCCTAAATAAAATTTACCTAACCAATATGAGGGATTAGGGAACTAATGATTTGGAAATCCCTATATATATATATATATAGGAAGAACTTATATAATTAGAACATGACATGAATAGAGTAGGTGTTCTCACATTTAAGGATGATATAGGCATTCTACTAGATAACCACATGATTCTATATCATTATTTTGGATACTAATATGATTGGTAGGATATAGATTTTCGCCAAAGGGAAAACTCATGTTAATTATGGTTACTAAAATATTATTAATAATATAAAGGATTTATGTGCATAGAATTAATAGGATCATGCTCTATTTTTACCTTAGGAGAGGCCAATTGATATGCCCCAAATCCATATTTATGAATAATAATATAGGTTCAAGCCAATTTGGAATTTTTTTTCCTCTTTTACTCATTTTCATATTTTTATCATGTTTATTTCATTTAAGTATAAGATCAAATATGTTAAATTATCATTATTTTAAATGTTAATTATATTCATTCTTTATTATTTCTTGATAAATGTGTAAGTGGTCTAGTGCTATTATTAAACATTCATCTAATACTACTAGTTAGGCTAGTCATTTTTTATGGTAGTCTTCTTCAAAAATTATGTCCTGAAGGGAATTTAAAGATAAGGGATTTGAATTTATAGAGGAATAAAATCCTTTATACCATAAATTAAATAAAATAGGGTGGCACATGTTAGAGTATGAATATTCATGATAGGCCCATAGCATGAAAGGTACTTAGAGATGCTAGTCTTTCATAGTTGCATTGACCACTTTATCTGGGATTTATTAAAAGTTTTGTTAGAAGATTTGGCTTATCCATTGTCTTGAGGATAATATGGTTATTAGAAACCAAGTGTGATACTAAAACAATCACAAAGCTATTAGACTTTATTATTCTTAGAATATTTTCCATTGTTGGTGATGATCCTATGAAGGATGCCAAAATGATAGATAATGTGATGGTGGATGAAATCCACAATTTTGTTTACCTTAGTTGAAATAATAAGAATAACTTATAATCATTTAGTAAAATATTTTATAATGGTAATGATTAAACTATGTTACTAGGAAGATTTGGGGTTAAGTTGACCAATGAGATCTAACCCTCACTAAGAGAGTGGCCAAAAGTATTTAGCCACTTAAAAATCATGTCTTAGGATATGTAATAATTTTTCATGATGTTGAATTTTATGGCATTTCTTAACATATTCATGGAAATTTGTGATTTAATTTGGGAGAATAATAGCCTAAACATAGAATTATTTTAGTGATGATTAGTCCACTAAAATCTCATCCACATATTCCATCATGTGTTTCTTTGATTCCCAGGGTCTCTTCTAGACATTGAAGGGATCAAAGGAGAAGGCCATCAAAACATTATTTATATATAACACCCCTAGTATTATATAATGACTAGTACACTATCAGAAGGCATGTTTACCATTTTAATAAATATTATGAGGAATTAAACCTAGTGAAAGATAATCATATAGCTTTGTGTACCATGGTTCTAATTGGGTTTCCTACACATTGTGGAGAGAATGGAGATTAGAATTAGTATAAGAAAGTTGGTTTATTTTGTGAATAAGAAAAAAAAATAGATTATTGAGAGGATTATAGGATGAAATAGGTTAGATAATCCATGATATCAACAAAATTACTAGTTGATTAAGGAGTGGTTATGAATGTAAAACAATGTAATGATGCAAATAATTAGTCTACCAAGATTTTTTATTTTTGGATAATATAATTTTTACATTGATATATGTCATTTATTTTATTGACCACTAGTTGAGAATCTACGTAAATATTAATTGTTTTGATTTTTAGGTATAAAGCAATTTTGAGGAATATAATGAGGGATTCGTATTATGCCATATTATTGGTATAATTAAAATAAAGAATGAAAGATAACAACATAGGGGGGCCTTATATAGATATTAGAACAATTCCATATCTTACTCCATGCTCACATTTATATCCATCAAATAACAAAGTAATTTGATATTTTATATCTACATGAGATAAAGAGGTTATAGATTCATCCATAAATTCATAGTTAGATAATTGATTATGAGCTAAAGGTGCTTCTACTAATTGGTTTGCAATTATTTATCCCTTAATTGATTTTTATGGAGGAAATCAAGGGAAAATTTAGAGAGGAACATAATCCACATTGCCATTCATTTATTCTGATATGTTTTCAAATGTAAGTACTTAAGAGGGTTAGTATTGGTAATTATATATGTTTTGTGATTAAGTAAATAATGATGAAGCTTATAAGCTACAAGGAACAAGGTGAGACATAATTTTTCCATATGTGTGTAACAAGTCTCATACTCAATAAGAGTGTGAATTATGTAATAAATTTCTTTTTGTCTATTCTACTCATATCGATGGGTAAGCATGGCACTTAGGGCATGATCTATATTTTAAATTTATGAGTAAAATGGTCGCTCATCAAGAATAATAAGGATATGAGAGAAAGAAGATAGTTATTAGGGGTATCAAAGCCTTTTTGATAATTTATATCCCATAATAATCAAGTATATTTATTAATAATGTGATGTAAAGGCTGAAATCTATATGATAACTATGAAATAAAGCCTTGAATATAATATAATTTCCATTGTAGATTATGAAACTGATTAAAATTAGATTAGGGTGGCATTTCTAAAATGGCCTAAAATTTTTCTATATCAACATCAATTTCTTGAATGGAGACAATAAAACCCAAGATATTGCTTGACAAGACCCTACAAAACACACTTGTGGGGATTGAAATAGACATGGTATTTGAATAAACAAGAAAATACTTTCTTGAGAATAGAGAGATAGTCCTTCTAGATTTTGGATTTACCTAGGAGATCATCCACATAATCTTAAACATTTTATGTATTAGGTTAAGGTACATTGGTGAGTTTCCATAGCATTATTCAAAATAAAAGGCATGACCCTATAACAAAAAGTTACCCATAGGGTAATGAAGGAAGTTTTTTGTTATTATTCAAGGGAAATAAGGATTTGATTATACCCAAATAATCTTTCCATGAGAGATAACATTTCATTTCTACCCATGAGATCTATAAGCTAATCAATATTAGGTAAAGGAAAAAAATCCTTACTACATGTGGGGTTTAGGTCATGAAAATTAGTACATAGGTAAAATACACCAAATGGATATGTGATAGGCATATTATTAGACACCCATTGAAGGTAATCAATATGTTGGATGAAATTGATTGATAGATGTCACTGTAATTCTTATTTAGATAGAAATGTCACACATGGGTGTATACTTTAAAGAATTTATTTTACTATTTTAGCTTTGGGAATGGTGATGATGTTATGGACACCTATAGTGGAGTAAATTCCTAGCATGTCCTTGTAATACTAGGCAAAAGCCTGAACATGGTCAACTAAGGATGTAGTGAAATCCTAGTGTTACGAGGAACCCTTTAAGACTTTACTAACTTTGCTATTTTATGGGACTTATCATGTCCTAATATTAATATATATGGTGACATCATTTAAAATACTAAGAGTTTCATATGTAATGGATTTTTGTAAGTATATATCTCCTACCCATAAATATATTTAGATAGATTCATCATCTTGGCATTGAAGAGTCAAAACTAATAGAGAATATTGTTCTATCATGTTGGGGATAGTTAGGGGAATATAATTAGTTTTTTTATCATGTTAGTATGTGAGTAGTCCTAGGTCTACATTATTAAATTAAAAAAAGTTAGGAAAGATAGATATGACATCATCAATTTTTGAAGTATAGTTAGGTATGGATGGAAATGGGATTTGATGGATATTCAAAGTGGTGTCAGGTAGTGATGACAAGGTACTAATATGGAGATGTGGATTGCGAGATCCTTGAAGGGGTTTTTTGAAACCTATAATTTGTTTTCCGTGTGGTTTTTTAAGATCACTCAATGTGACCTCATGCATTCCTTACTCATAAAATCTTATGTTGAATCCCTTCCAAACAAACCACTACAAATAAGTCCATGCAAAGTGTGGCTTATCAAGAAAAGAGAAACTTGAGGAAAATAGTTTTGTATGAGATTGATTTTCATGATACAAAGGGGATTGATCGATCCCTCCATAGATTAAATAAGTATGAAGGTGAGGAGGACCAAAGGGGATAACCTCTCTCAGGTCAGGCTATTAGTGGGGTTATTTATTGTGGTGCTCATATTTCTGAGTAGGCAAGGTGTTAAGTGTCAATATCCAATATTCCCCTATTAAGAGTTGTTGAAGCATGGAGCCAAGTTTATCATTAGTAATGTATGATGAGGGGATTTATACACTAGATGATGCATCACTTGGATGATGGTGTTTATTATTTTATAGGGATTAAGACATCATTAGGTTGACAAGTTAAATTACATGTTTTTAACATATGAGGATCTATTTGGACAATGTGGATATTACCTTTATACTCATATTTGAGGCACTATTGTAAGGTAGAGGGGAAAAAATACATAACATGGATCTATGGATTCCATATGAATATATTATATTAAAATTACCTTTCTATAACATAAAATATCTCAAAGAGGGTACATGGACCAACTTGGATAGGGAGGATGATAGTACCTAACACAAGAGATATCATGTCATGAAAGGCTCATAGAATAGATGGGGTTTGGGATATGATAGTTTTTTTAGGAACTAGAGTTGTTTGAAAGAGTATGATGAGATATTTTTTATGTGATCCCCATTATCAATCATGACCATTTTGATCATTTTTTGATCAACTTATGTAGTGATAAATAAAGGTTGGTCCTAGTATTTAGGCTGTAATGAGGATACTTCTAAATCAAGGAAGGTAATGGATTATTTTGTCTATAATGATCCTATACAAGATAACATAGGTTGAGATTCATTTTGTTGTACCTAGATAGCTTGTAGTGGCTCTATCATACCATGATAGTGTTGTGGGGAATTTTAGATAAGTTTGTATAAGCACATATTAAAGGGTAGTTAGTGTAGCTATTTTAGAACCAATATTTGTATTAATTATGAAGTATTATTATCGTGAGATGTCCATAAAATGGATACTTTTGGATTTGGAGTTTATGGTTCTAGGTCTTTGTAGTAGAGGTAAGGGTCTTTATAATGGAAATTTTAACTAGGTCAATTGGGCTGATTGTGTCAGATAAAACTTTAGAAGGATTTAGGGTTAGATATAACTATATAAACACATCCTTCACCCCATGTTTAGAGAGAGATATATAAGTAATCATTCATTTTTAATTATTTACAATATGTTCTTACACCATTCTACTTGAGGAGTCATTTCTTAGGGTTTACACTTGGAGAGAAGAATATTATCTTGTGGAAATGTCTTGGATGCATGGGAAAATAATTATATCCTAGATCTTACCTATCTTTGTGATCCTTATAAATAGAATAACCTATTGTAAAGCACCAGTGGCCAAGAGAGAGATTGAGCTTCAATGGTTCATCTTGAAGGTAAGTATTCCTAACTTTTACTCCATTATTATGGTAGATAGAATTTCATAAGTAATGTATTCTGAATGCATTTCTCTATCCATGCTTAGGATTGCCTCTACATTGACTTGACTAGAGTTCTTATTTTCATGTTTAATTTTGTGTTTATTATCCCACATTTGTGTCATAAGATTTGGTGAGCACTAGATTAGATTTAATTTACTTTGTTAGAAAACATAGGACCTAGCTAGGTTTATTGTGTGATATTGCTCGAGAAGAGGCCTTTTCACCATATCTAGTGATATTGTGTGGTAAGAGACCCATTAGTTAGGTCTAGTAAATCCATATAGGTCATGACCCTAATTTTATAAATTTATTAAAAAGTAGAAGGGCTAGTTTGATTTATCTTCTTTAAGTTAGGATTAAATTATAGATCAACGTCATTTTCCTTTGTATAAATTCTAGTGAACGCGATGTGAACTAACCCTTGAAATTTTTCTTTCACACTTTCATTTATTAATTACTTAATTTTTACATCATTGGATCAAATCTATCAACTCAGTCTAAAATTTTATATGTAGGTTTAACAAACAATCAACTTGATGGACTCTATTTGGTATTATGCATGTCATTTTCAACTATAGGTCACTGGATCGATCCACTTGAATCCAATTCTTCATATTAAATTTTTTAAACTCAATTGACCTAGTTGACTCTATTAGTAGGTTAAAAATCTTTATATTAATGGCATAATATAAAAATAACATATTCAACATCATTAAAATCATAAGGTTAATTCTCACCAACTCAAATTTATTTTATTCATTACAGTCTTATTTTTCATAGTTTTAACTCTATAAAACTTTAACCTTATATTAAACTAAGTCAACTAGATTTACTTAGTTTCATAGTTACTTCTTTCCTAGGAGACTCAGTTGAATCACTCAACTATGTTTCTTTGGCCCTTACTTTAATATATATAATCAAGAAAATCTATTTTATTCTATACTGGTTGCATACTCAATTAACCCATTGACCCTATACTCTTACAACAAAAGAATTAACTCACATTTATAGTAATTAAATCATATTTCATTTTATTTCTTACTTTAAGTAGCACACATAGAATAAATAAGAATGTTTACTTTATTATTTAGTCACACTATTTTTTATTTTATTCACACACTTCAAAACCACATACTATCAAAAAACATTAAAAAATTCTACCTAAGTTATAACTTTTAGATCTCATCACCAAGGGGGAAGTTGACTCAGTTCTAACTAAGTACAAATACATGGTTGATGGTATATATTATCAAAACACCTAAGACCTTATCACTTCATGATTATGAAGTGAGGTGGTAGGCCCTAATACCAATCTAGTACCATCACTAATATATATCTATTCATGCCTTAAAAACATAAAACCATCTATAGATTACCTTTTTAGTTCCATTTTAAAGTTAATACCTTATCACATTTATTTGTAAAATTATAATTTGAAACATGTAGGAATGACCACATAGATTAGCATTTCTATTTTCAACATTATTGTTTACTCTTTGATAATTCTATGCTATATTGAAAAACTTATTTTGGCCAGTGTTGGTACAAGGATTGTTTTATGTGATGCAACTATATCAACTAGTTTGACCTAGATGCCTATGTGTTTATTTCAATTTTTTTTATAAACAACATTAGATCATCTAAAGTCATGATTGTCAAAACCTATATTTTCCCTCAAAATATAGTTGACCCACTCAATTATGTCTGATATAGTTATTTCATCTATATAGAACATACTAATTCTATCTAACCCATTCTCTCCTAAGCTTATTAGATTTTCCTTCTACAGATTATAGTCATTCTCTCTAATCCAATCTCTCAAAAGCTAGTCTTTAGTGCTTCCCTATAGAACATATCAATCCACTCAACTATGTCTTTTCCTAGGTATTCTAATAATCCTATTTTGTAACTCAATCAACTTGGTCACCACTATACCACTAGAAAAATTTATTTTTTTATCTTAAATTCTTGTTTAGCTAATCTAATTCAGTATCTAGCTAAATTTTCTCCTATATTTCACCTTTTCTCTTTAGTATTCTATCCTCATTCCAAACATCATGGAATCCCCTATTAGAATATTTTTGCATAACCTTGATCCATTTAGATGATATATGGGGTATTCTTTCCTTCCTACCTTTATTACCCAAGAGGATACTCACTCTTGGTGCACCTTATCTAACCCTTAATCTTTGGACTACAATATGGCCAACATTACACCAACTGATGATATTGATGGATCATATCCATTTCATATTTCTCAAGAAAATTATCTCTTAAAATCACCTTATTAAATTTTAGGGGAAATTGACACAAGCTTAACCATTAACCATACAAGGAATATTTTAAACACCAATAATATAACACCATATAATCCTCTACCCAAAAACATATCCCCTAATAGTAATATAGTGAATGTTCCTCCTACCAATGCTAAAAATACACCTTTAAACACTAATAATCCAAATCCTCCATTTTACTCCACTAAAATTATTTCAAAAATAGTTCAACAAATGAATATTATGTAAACATATAATACTTCTCAAATTATGTAAATGCAACATCATTTATTAAAAATGTATAATCAACCTCTTATTCTCTTACCTCAAAATGACTAAAGTTTTATCCCTCCACCTCTCAGAGATGCCACACGAAATATCATTCTCCAACCCTCTATGCATAAGAAGATGATTAAAAATATTCAAAATGATCCTTTAGCTCCCTTCATTGTTTATATTGATATTGGAAACATATCTCCAACTATTAAATATGATGGGACTAAAGACCCTGCAAATTTCGTTAAAGAATTTGATAATATCTATAAAGAGTGGATTCAAAACAATACCTTTGTTACCACTAAAATTCTATTAAAAAGATTCACATGAGATTTATTAGAATGATATAGTCAATGATCTCAACATTCCACATGGAAACTCAAGTATTTAGTCAATCCTCTAGTAAAACAATTTCAACACTATGATCTTCTTGACAAATTGTCTTAGTCATTTTTTTAATGCTAAACAATCACCTTTTGAATTAGTTCATGATTTCATTAAATGATGGAAATATTTGGGTCATAAATTCAATCATTACATGATTTCTGATAACTTATTTAAAATATTTATAACCATCTTAACACTATTCCTTCAATATAAGGTTTAAACCTTTTCTCCCTAAACTCTAATCAATGTAATTGATCAAGCTAAAATATAAGACTTTATTATGAAATTCTTTTAGCCAAACCTTAAATCCATTAATATATATTTCCAAAATTTCACTAATGTAATCACTAACAATCCTCCTTAGACAAAAATAGGAGTAGATTAAATGGACAACCCCCCAAGTTTCCCATGCATGATTTATAGTTTAAAAAATGAATAAATTATAGTCCCCTTATAAAAAAATAACTTACACTAATAATATACCTACATGGCATCATCCTAATAATTTTTTTTGGTTTCATGCTAATGTCATTCATTCTCATGAAATATATCATGGTCTCCTCAAATTTTATTTTTATTTTATATTAGGAGATACATTAAATCATGATGTTATGATCAAAATAAATCATCATGATTATGCCAAAGCCTCTAAAAATAAATAAGTTACCAAGTCTTTATCATTTAAACCAAAAAAATACTTGTATACCTCTAAACCATAGCATTTGAATTAATATATATGTGGAATGACATTGATTATGAATAATACTATACCAATTATCAATATGTGAATGTTGATAAAGTCTATTATAGATGCAAGCCTTCCAACAAAGATCTCATCACTAAGACTAAAAAAACATCAATTGAAGAACAACTTCTTAAATACATGAATATCATACCTTTTGAAACAAATAAAGAAACACTCCCACAATTAGAACCTCAAACTAATTCTCCTATTCTTACAAAAATAATTATACATCCCAAACCTCATGTCAGTTATTCATATTCTAAATATCATTAGAATTTATTAGAAGATCTCAATTCAATTCCTTGTAAAATACCCCTTATGGATTTAGCTTGTAATTCTCCATATCACAATAATTATTAACACAAAAATTATAATACATTGATGAACCACCATCCCTTAAGGTATAAAACCTGCACAATACCCTTCATTAACAAAAGTACATACTATTGAAACTATTTGTACCTCTTCCAAACCTTCCATAAAATTTCTTGAATAATAAATTATTAAAATTAAAATTATTTTTCAAGCATATTATCCACATCTCTTCATTAAAATTACAATAAATACCACCCTTATTTGAAACATCTTAGTAGATGAAGGGTCAAGAATTAATGTTACCTCCCTTTAGTTAATTTGACAACTTGCATATAGTAAATGTCACCTTAAAAAATCATCTCACATGTTGAAGATTTGATAAGATAAATAAAAAACACTTGGTTTTATTCCCCCTACTATTGGACTCAAGAACATATGTACCAAGTTCATGGTCCTTGATTTAACATTATCCTAAAACATACGCCTAGGTTGCCCATAGACACATCATACGAGGGTTATTAATTATTTATGTAGTTAATGTATTAAATTCATCTATAATGGAAAACACTATAAACATGAGGCTGATCTTAATCCATGGAGTATATAAATACCCAACCCCAAATCTCAATATTGTATTCTAACCATTCCATGCATTAGTATTAAACCTCTACTTGATTTCATTAACATAAATCCATATTTACAGCTCACTCTTGTTGATTCAGATGATGATTAACCTAATGAACTATAAAAAACTTATATTATCACTAAGTTACATCCTTAAATTTTAGATTGGATTCATCCTTTGCTTCCACATGATTGTACCATCCCTCTAGTAGATGAGATAACTGTAATTCCTTCTCCATGTAACTCACACAAAGCTTCTTACATAGAATATGATTTCATATGTAATTATTATGGAGTGTCCAAATTATTTCAAGATCCTTTATCAATGTGTCCTAAAAAATTTACTAATTTAGGTACATCCAACTCTAATTCTCCTTTATAAAATAATGCATGCACTATTTCCCATACATATGATGATAATTATATCCTGTCTCAAGTTCAATCACATGACTTAGATATAAAATACTATCAATAGACATTATTAAAAATACATGCCTTAAACCAAGATGTCCATGTCATTCATATATAAATTGCTAGTGAATCATAAATTTAAGGTCATGTATCTCTTATTAATCCTCCACTTTTAGATACCCCATGGGTACATGAAAAAATCTCAACTCTAGAAAATTCAAAAACTTCTAAACCATCTATACCTTATACACAAACAAAAAATATACTAACTTTACTTACTTATCATGATATTATATATACCACTAATGATACCCACCTCAATAAAATTGAAGTTCCATATGCAACACAATCTAACACACCTATTACCAATCTAGTTGACTCCACTCAACCTCAACCTATAATAAAACCTATACCTAAAATTAACTTAGATGATAAAGCCATAAATGTATGATAAATAAATTATGAATATGATCAAAATAATAATAAAATCATTAATATCGAATTATATTCTAAATACGATGTACCAAAACCCTCGCTCCCTAGTGATGAAGCTATACTTGAGGTACTCTAGGCTAAATAACCTTAGCTTCCCTGACAACATCATAAACTTAGAAAATTAAAATAAAATATATCATTATTTTAATAACTTCATTATTAGTGTGGTTCCTATAAAAATGTTATTTATTTTCTTCCTAATTCTCCATATCATTTCTAAGAAGAAAATGTTATGTTCAATGAATAAACCATAAAAATAGAATATGGCACACCATCATGTCCTAGACCTATCCTTATCTCTAAATAACTCATGCCAATAGAGTATAATAACTTTATCTTATTCTTTAAAACATATCATGAAAACTTTGCTTGGTCATATAAAGATAAACTAGGTATTGATTTTTATATCATTATCATAATATCATCACTTACATAGATGTAAAATCCTGTTACACAAAAATAATGAAAATCTCCACCCAAAATTTATACCTTATATGATAAATAAATTACTAAAATTCTAGACACCAAATTTATCAAACCTATTAACTATTTTGAATGGGTATCAAACATCATTCCCATTCATAAAAAAGTCATATTGGTCATTCTATATGCATTGATTTTCATAATACTAACCTTACATGTCCAAAAGATAACTTCCCATTACCTTCAATAATTCTTATCATAGATTCAATTGCTAGATATGAAAGGTTGTCACATATCAATAGTTTTTTAGGCTATAATCAAATTCACGTATCACATTAAGACCAACACAAAATAACATCTACTACAAAAATATGACACCTATTGTTACATCGAAATTCCTTTTAGTCTTAAAAATGTCAAATAAACCTACCAACATGTAATGAACCACATTTTCCATGATATAATACATAAGATAGTGGAAAATTATGTCAATTACCTTATTACCAAATCTAAAAGTTGTACAACACACCTCATTGATCTAGTTATTATTTTTGATTGCCTCATCAAATATAAATTTAGACTCAACCCATATAAATGTGTATTTAGAGTAACATTTGGTAAACTTTTAGGGTTCTTAGTCTCTCTTTGAGGAATTGATATCAATCCAGCCAAAATTAATTCTATCATTAACATGCCTATACCTAGTTCCATTCCTGACATACACACTAACCATGAAAAACTTGGGGCAATTCAATAGTTCATCCCATAAATTACTTGTTGTATCTACTCTATCAATTCCATTCCCAAAATAGATAATGATTTATAAAGGATAAATCCTTTCAAAAAAAATTTTGATAACATGAAAGAATCTTTTCTCCATCCTCTTACTCTTAGACCACCATCAAATGACCATTCCTTTATCTTATATACCTCTTTTACTCTAATATTAATTGGGGTAATTCTTTCCTAATAAGATGATACAAGTAGAGAGTATTATATTTATTACATTACTCAAGGACTCATTTACTATGAAAAATGTTATACTAAAGTAGAATGTGATTGCCTTGATATCTATTTTGTAGCTTAAAATCTCTATCACTATATGATTTATCAAACCACTTATGTCATTGTCTACTCTAATCCACTTCATCATTTATTAACCAAAGCATTCATACTTGGAGATAGAATTGGTAAGTGGATGGTCCTCTTATAATTTCACCTTAGAATTTTTAACAAAAATATGTCAAAGGAAAAGTCATCTTGAACTAACTTTTGATGAGACCTTTACCAACTATAAATAACTTTAAGATAATCTCCCTAATGACAACATTATTTATATTAAATGTATTAACCAAGATATCTCTCTTAAGTATTATTTTCATATTTTCAATACTAATTTAGAAGAAAATAATGAATTTTATATCCATATCATTACCAATACTACTAAATCCAAAATATTTATCAAAGAAATAGTTGAAGTTATAAATGATTTTCATGAAGACACCTGGACCCTCCACTTTGATGGTGTTAAATATCTCCAAGAATCTAGGGAAAGATTTATTCTAACAAACCCACATTGTCATATCATACATTTGGTGTTATTAGTAATATGACCAAATATGAATCTCTTACATTAGGCATGAAAGTTACACTCAAGTTAGATATCCCATATCTAGACACTTTGGGTGACTCAAAACTTATTTACCACCAGGTTAAGTATGATTATCAATGTAAAATTGAAAATATAATTGTATATTATCAAATTGATACTGCACTTTCCAAATGACTTTCCTTTTCTACCATTGAGATAATTCCATGATATCAAAATTCCATAAATGATTCTCTTGCTTTATTAACATATAATTTTCACCCTCATCAAGTTCTTAATGATTCCCAATTTATTATCCAAAAAATAAAATCACCTTCTTCTATCCAACCAAATGATTCATCATTTGTCACATTGAGATTGTCACTATTTGACAAAATCCATGGTGTAAAATCATAATCAATTTCCTCAAACTTCAAACTTACCCTCTAGACATGAATTCCTATGAAAATACTATAATAAATAAACAATATTTCAAGTATGTCTTTTGATATAACATCCTTTACTACTATAATGCAAAAGGTACTCTACTATGTTGTGTAATGCAAGAATAGGTTCCTACTCTCTTTGAAAAATTATATGGGAGAATTTAGAGTGGTCATTGTAGTGGAAATTATACAACATAAAAATTTATACATATGGGTTAATTTTGGCCTAATATCAAAAAATACATTATGAATTTTCCTAAAAAGAATAATCCTTTACAACTATATGATGGTCTAATCAACTCACCACTAGATGAGCTCCAAATAGTGGAGCCACCTTGGCCATTATATATGTGGGGATTATATTTCATTGGTAAATTACCTTAGTCACAAGATGGTCATGATTTTATCATTATTACTATTGAATATTTTACCAAATGGGTAGAATCCATGCCTCTTATCAATGTAATGGGAACTACTATCTCTAAATTTATTTTTAACCAAATAATTTGTCACTTTAGAGTTCCTCATACTATCTTCTCTAATAATGGTCATAATTTTAGAAATAAAAACATGAAATAATTATGTGCTAAATTTTAAAATCCCACAAATTTTCCACACCTTACCATCCAAAATGTAACAACCAAGTAGAGGCCTCTAATAAAATCCTAAACAAAATCTTACAAAAGACCATTTGAGAAACTCACACTAATTATCACTTCATTTATATCTTGCACTTTGGGCCTACCATGCTAGTATATTAATAACATTATGGAAACACCATTATAACTATTATATAATTCCAAATCAGTCTTAGCATTAGAAGTTGAACTACTATTTTTACATATATCTCTTCATGGTATCATTCTCGATGAATAATTACATGAAACTCATCTTCATGCCTTAGAATTTCTTTTTGAACATCATTTGGCCACTTTAAAACATAAGCATCAATAAAAGGCTCACACTAAAAAATAACACAATAAGAATTTCAAAGTATTCACATTTAATGTTGGTAGCTTGGTCCTCAAATTAGACTACACTCATGATAAAGAAGAAAAATATGCCCAAAAAGGTGGGGGCATTATTTAGTAAAAGACATTCTTGGTCCTAGTACTTATCATCTACAAACTAATGAAGGCAATGTTTTCAAAGTACCCACTAATGCACAATTTTTGAAGAAATATTTTGCATAAATATCTCCCTTCTTTTCACAATTATATATATTATCCTGATAAAACTTCTTGTAGGACTTCTCCAATGATATCTCCTTTTTAGCATCCTATTCTATACACAAACCTTAGTTCCCTCCTTTGGTCCTTTGGTTTCATTTAATTTATGATTTACATTGTAATACCATGGATAGGACCGATATTTCCTCATGAATACATTTTTATTTTCATACATTCATTTACATGCTTTTTCTCTGTAGATCACAAGTTTTTTATTTTAAAATGTTTTTACTTTTTTTTTTCTTTTATGACTTGTACCATAAGACCGTGGATAGTACCAAACATTCCTCATAAATACCATTTTTCACTTTTTTCACTCACTTGGGTTTTTCTTTTGTGATTTTTAGTGTGAGACCATGTATAGGACCATGATATCCTAATAAAATCTTCATATTCTTTCAAATATTTTTTCAAACTAATTGTTCTTTTTAGAATGTTCAAAAATGGTTATAAGTTTGTGACTCTGTATCTTATCCTTAGTTTTTATTTATTTTTTAGATAAAACTTGCACAAAAAATATGTTATCATGTTCCCATAGACTTACATTAATTCTTATGATAAAGAATCATACTTACCTATCATTCTATCCCTTTCAAATTATTTTTTATTTATTTCCCCTTTATTTCCTTTCTTTTCATTCCATTTTGGATAAAACAAAGGAAAATTCAAGATAGAACTTTTAATTCACATGAATAAACAAGAATCTTAGACACCACTTATCTAAGTCCTCTATTTTAGAAAGCTAGTCCAAAGTTTTCAAATGATAGTTATTTTTAGCACCCATGTCTGGTTCTCCAAATCCATATAGAGGATGGATATAAAAATACATCAAAAGTTAAAAACCAATTCATTTATAAAAGGAAATGATCAAAAGGTAATATCAAAATACAAAATATCCTTCACCAATAAAATTAATTACTATTGAAGCTATTTGTACCTCTTCCAAACCTTCCATATAATTTCTTGAATTAGAAATGATTAAAGTTGAAATTATTTTTTTAGCAGATGATCCACCTCTCTTCATTGAAATTACAATTAATACCACCCTTATTTAGAAAGTCTTAGTAGATGAAGGGTAAATAATTAATGTCACCTTCCTTTTGTTAAGTTAACAACTTAGATATACCAAAGATCAACTTATACAAATCATCTCACATGTTGAGGATTTGATAAGATAAATAGAAAACATTTACTTATATTTTCTCCCCCCTCCTCACTATTGTATCCAATATCATATGTACCAAGTTAATGGTCCTTGATTTAACGCTATCCTACAACATACTCCTAGGTTTCCCATGACACATTGTATGAGGGTTATTACTTCCTTAGGTAGTTAATGTATTAAATTAATTTGTAATGGAAAACACTATAAACACGAGGTTGATCTTAATCCATTGATTATGTTACACCCCTATCCTTTGGCATGTCTAGAGATATGTGTGGCTGATTTGTGGCTTACATACTTATTTTATATTCTTTTTTCATTTCTCTATGTTCTTAGTTAGATCGGCCTATGGAATAACCATGGCTAAGTAGACTATATATAGGAGGTAGTGGTTAATCTTTGATCAGCATGTTAAGTATTTTGATCTTAGTTCATTTTTGTGGAGGTTGTCCCCTTGAAGTGACTTTGCCATATTATCTAGTATTCTTATCTTCTATCAATTATTATTCTATGATCCCCCATATTTACTTATTCTATGTGATATATAGTGATTTTGTGTGAACACATAAGTAATTTCACTACCAGTGGTATTAGAGCTTTGATTTGGGCAAGTTTTTGACAATGTTATTTTTTGGATATGGTGAGGTGAAACTTCTGAGAAAGGAAGGAGCAAAAAATTATAACTTGTAATCTAGGAAGACTTATTTTTTTATTAGTGCAATATTGTTCAAAATTCTTTTTTGAAAAAAAAAATTAAAAAAAGTCTAGAATTTTGTTTTGCTTTACATAATTGCATTCATTTGATTCATCTTGATGAGATGATCACAATGGTATATTCTAATGGTACACTTTTTTGGTGCCAAAATTTTTACCCTAGTGCACAAAGGTAGTCATTACATTCATCTTGGCGAGGTGATCACAATGGTACCATCTCTTGTTATGCTTTTTTTGGGGGTGAAACCCCTCCTAGGGTTTGTATATGGCTAGTCTTTCTACACAAGGAAGAAAAAGGGAGAAATAAACTCCTAATACTCATTTTATTGGTGACATGGAATTTGGAAATTTAGATCTATTGATTTCTCAACTTGAGGCTAATATAAAGGGCTTGGTGTGGCATGATGACTTTGTTACAGTTTAAACTAATGTTCCAGGGTTGTGTGGAGAGATTAATGGGGTTCACACTCAATTGAATTAGATCACAACTCAATTAGATAACCTTTCATCTTTGTTATAGTCAAACAACCCTCCACTTCATCATTTAAATCCTCCTCCTTTCAACACTAACAACTCCAATTTTAGTGTGAAACTAATGTTGCCAAAAGTGGACATGTATAAGTTTGATGGTAAGGATCTTCTCACTTAGATTGCCCAAATTGAGAATTTATTTGATTTGCATCAAACTCTTAGTTCCCAGAATGTGATAGTGGCATCTCTATATCTAGAACCTGAGCAGTTCATTTAGTATCACTAGTTGTGTCCTCAAAATAAAAAGAATGGTGCTCTTGTTACATGGTCTATTTTCACTCATGAGTTGTTGGCTCATTATCAAAATAATGTCTTTGAGAACTACTTCAGCCAGATAGACAAATTGTGATAACTAAGAACTATGAAGAATTATATTCATTAATTTTAGAATCTATCCTTATGGGTGGAAGACATCATTAAGGAAAATTTGACTAATCTTATTTTAGTGGTCTCAAAGATAGTATCCAATTATAGGTTTGGATGTTTAACCCAACATCTATATCAAAATCTATCCCATAGGCATGCATGGTAGAGGCAAAAGAGATGGTAAAACATAAAACCTTCACTATTAGTCATAACCACACCTTTCTAACACCATCATATCCTCAACCCACTAGATTGACACCTTGAAAAATTGAGGAGAAGTGAGTCAAAGGGTTGTGTTATGGTTGTGATATAAAATAGAGAAAATACCATCGTTGTGCTGAAAATAATTTCTTTTAAATCAAAGGTGACAATGAGGATGATGATGATGAGGAGGCAATTTATGAGGATGAAGAAGGTCTTGAGGAGGAATCTAAAGACTCTTGAGCTACTATTTCTTGTCATGACCTTTAAGGTATTACTAATCCCCAAATCTTAAGGTGGTGTATTTCTTAAAAAAATAGAAGGTCACTATATAGATTGATTTTGAAAGCACACACAACTTCATCAATAATAAGTTGGTTGTTCGTTTAAACTGTTTCATTTATCTCACTCTAGAATTTTAGTTCATGATTATAGATGGCGGTATTGTCAGTTTCTTAAGAAAATGCCATAGTATTAATCTGGCCATGGGAGACTACTTGTTATATTCTCTTATATTTGTTATTCCCATGGGGGAAGCTAACATTGTTCTACGAGTATAGTGGTTGACCACTTTGGGCACTATTGAGATGAATTTATATGAATTATTCATGGATTTTCATTCTAAGGGAAGAGAATTTTAGATAAGGGGATTAAGGGATAAATCTTCACAACTTGTTAGCTCCCATAAAATGACAAAGATTATTTGAAAGGTTGCTAAAGGATTTATAACTCACTTATTTTCTATGAAAGTTTAACTAACTCAGCCATCTATACCTCTTAATCTGTAATAAGTGATTAATGCCCATTTAGTTATTTTCTATGACACGATGAAATGAATTCCACCTAGCTACACACATGATCATGATATCAAACTTATTCTTGGTAGTACACCACCCAACATTAGGCCATATAGGTATCCCTATGCCTAGAAAAGTTAAATTGAAAATATGGTATAGGAGATGTTGGATGCAGGAATCATTATCCATAGCCAAAGAAAATATTCTTCACCAGTTTCCATGGTGATAAATAAAGATGACACTTGGAGGATGTGCCCTAAATATAGAGAACTCAATAAGTACACTATCAAAGATAAGTTTCCTATTCCTGTCATTGATGATTTTCTAGATGAATTAAATGGTGCTCTTTATTTTACCAAGTTAGATCTATATTCTGGGTATCACCAAATCTAAATACATGATGAAAACATACCCAAAACTACTTTGAGGACTCATGAGGGCCATTATGATTTTTTAGTTATGCCTTTTAGGCTAACAAATGCACCATTTGCCTTTCAGAGTTTGATGAATACTATTTTTAGGCCATTTTTGAGGAATTTTTTTTGGTATTTTTTGATGATATCCTCATTTACAATAAAAATTGGGAATACCATTTGTAATATGTGAAATAGGTACTCTCAATTTTATAACAACACCAGTTGTATGAAAAATCTTCCAAATGTACTTTTGGAGCTTATGAGGTTGACTATTTGGATCATCTAGTTTCACATGTAGGAGTGAAAGTGGATCCTAAACAAATATAAGCAATGGTGGACTAACTAATTTCTAAGACACTCAAGAAACTAAGGGGATTTCTAGGGTTAATTAGTTACTATCATAGGTTTGTCAAAAATTATGGTAGTATTGCAACCCCACTCACCTCTTTGTTGAAGAAAGATTCCATTCAATGGATTGATACAACTACCAAGGCATGTGAACAATTGAAATTTTTTATGTGTACCACTCCCGTATTGGCCACTCCTAATTTTTCCAAGACTTTTGTGGTTAAATGCAATGCATTTGAGTATGGTATGGGTGTTTTAGTCATGTAAAAAGGTAGACCAATTAAATTTGAAAGTCATCAATTGAAGGGTAAAAATTAGCACAATCTCATTTATGAGAAGGAAATTATGGCCATTTTCCATGCAGTCAAACAATGGAGGCCTTATTTAATGGGTCATCACTTTTAGGTAAAGACTGATCATGATAGTCTCAAATATTTTTTGGAACAATGGTTGTCATATGAAGAACAATAGAATTGGGTATGTTAAGCTATGATTTTGAAATAGTTTACAAAAAATATAAGGAAATTATAGTCATAGATGTATTATCTAAGAAGGATGAATTAGTTGAGGCATTACTATGTGTTATGACCATTCTATAGGTAGATTGGTCAGAGGAAGCATGATTAGAATGGGACAATGATAGTGCTGGCCATGATTTGATTCAAAATCTTTAGCAAGGTTTGGGATGGTTTGAAAAATTCACATGGAATGGTAATGCATTATGGTATAAAAATAGATTATACCTATGGAAGAATTCTTTTCTTAAACAAAAAATCCTTCATGAACTTCATGCAAATCCAATTAGGGATCATTTAAGGTTTTTGAATACCTATCATAAAATCTAGTAGGATTATTTTTGGGAAGGACTCAAAGGGGATGTCTATAAATATGTGGCCAAATGTATGATTTTTCAACAAAATAAAGGAGAAACCATCAAAACCCTAGGTCTTTTGTAGCCTTTATCAATCCACAACCAACATTGGAAGAGCTGTCTATGGATTTCATTATAGGGTTACTAAGATCTAATGGTCAAAATGTTATCATGGTTGTGCTAGATAATCTTAATAAGTATGCTCATTTTTTCTTTATCATAGCTATTTTTTTATTATAGTAATTTTTTATTTTCTCAATATAGTTTATAAATTACATGGTATACTCAAGATCATTGTTAGTGATAAAGATCATATTTTCACTAGCAATTTTTGGGCTGAGTTAATTGCATGTTTGGGCACCTAGTTGGCTCATAGTTCATCCTATCATCCTCAATTTTATGGACAAACTAAGGAAGTCAAAAAATGTCTAGAAATATATCTTTGTTTTTTTGTTTCTAATACACATGATAAATGGGTTCATCAATTTCCACTTGTAGAATGGTGGTATAATACTTTTATTCATAGTTCTTCCAAAAAGTCTCCTTTTTTGGCACTATATGGATACCACCCTTCATCCATAACTTCAACCTTAAAGGTCCATCCTAAGGTTCATGTAATTGAATAACATATTCACCATCAATAGGAGGTCCTTGTAAGTTTGCATGAAAATTTAGCCATGACTCAAAATTGCATGAAGTAGTAGGCAGATCAACATAGGAGTGAGAGATATTTTGACCTTGGTGATTGGGTCTTTGCTTAATATAATCCATATAATTATATGTCCTTAAATAAAAATAAAAAGGATAATAAGCTATCCCTTAAGTATTATGGGCCTTATCAGATCTTCTAGAAAATTAGTAGTGTGACCTACAAGTTAGAGTTTCCTTCCTCCACTCACATACATCTAGTATTTCATGTATCATGTCTAAAAGAAATCATTTGACATAGAGTTTATAATCAAATTGAGTTATGATAATCTAATGAGGAAGGAAGAGTTATTCCTGATCCTAAGGTGATCCTTCAAATGTGCACTAAGCAACTACAATCTAGAGAGATTAAGGAGTACCTAATCAAATAGAAGAATATGCCTTGTGTAGATGCCACTTGGGAGGATGAATCATTTGTGTAAAAACATCCAAAGTTGACTCAAAATTGAGGAAAACATTATTTTTAAGGGTATGGGCATGATATGCCTTTAACCTTTATCATGTTTAGGGATAGGTGTGGCCAACTTCTAGCTTACATACTTCTTTTATATTCTTATTAAATTTCTCTATGGTCTTAGTTAGGTTAGCCTATGGAATAACCATGGATAAGTAGACTATATATAGGAGGTATTGGTTAGTTTTTTATCACCATGTTAATCATTCTACTCTTAGTGCATTATTGTGGAGGTTTCCCCCTCAAAGTGGTTTTGCTATATTATCTAGTATTCTGCTCTACTATCAATTATTATTGTGTAATCTCTCATATTTACTTATTCTATGTGATATATAATCACTCTATGTGAACATATAAGTAATTTCATTATAAAGTATCTAAATACCCAACCCCAAATATTAATATTGGATTCTAACCATTCCATGTATTAATAGTGCACCTCTCCCTGAATTTATTAATATGAATCTAGATTAACACTTATAATATCACTAAGTCACATACTTACATTTTAGAGTGGGTTATTACTTTTCTTCCACATGATTTTACCATCCCTCTAATATATTAGATAACTAAAATTCCTTTTCCATATAACTCACACAAAGCTTCTTGCATATAAGATGACTTCACATGTAATAAGTATGGAGTGGCCAAATTATTTCAAGATCCTTTAGTAATTGTCTTAAAACATTTAATGATTTAGGTACATCCAACTTTGATTCTCCATAGAAATAAATGCATGAACTATTTTCCATACATATGATGATAATTATATCATGTCTCAAGCTCAATCATGTGATTTAGATGTACAAAACTATCAGTAGACATTAGCCAAAATACATACCTTCAACCATGATGTCCATGTCATTCATATATAAATTAATAGTGAATAAAAACTTAAAGGTCATGTATTTCCCACTTTTATATACCCCATGGGTACTTTAACAAATCTCAACTCTAGAAAATTCAAAAACTTTTGAACCATCTATACCTTCTACATAACCAAACAATATACTAAATTTCCTTCTTTATAATGATAATATATATGACGTTGAGGCTAACCACCTTAATAAAATTAAATTTCCATCTAAAACACAACCTAACACACTTACTAGTAATCCAGTTGATTCCACTCAACCTCAACCTATAATTAAACCTATACTTGATATTCATGTTGACCATTTTGACCATAAATCAAAATGGGTCAACCCCCTATAGTAAAAAACTTATATATGGGTATGACATAGTATCATAGGCTATTTTTTAGCTCATTTCATGTAATTTAATTCCATTTTAACTTTGTTCATAGTCTATTTTAGTCTTGTGTCATTTGATGTCTTAGGGGTCATTTTAGAGCATTAAATGTAAGTAACATGTTTTCATGGTGTATGAATAGTTCATAATCATGGGATAAGTTTGTATATACCTCAAGAACTTATTGGATCTATATAAGATTAAAAAAAATATCATAACATAACTATAATTGGATCAGACCATCATGAGATGTCACGCAAAAATAGATGGGTGAACTTACTTGTTCATATTATAAATATGTTTAAAAAGCCTCGCATGGCCAAAATATCATATGTGATCAATGCCCTTAGTGCCAAGAACATCCCCTATAAATATGCTATATTTATGAGCTCTTTATTTTGAGATATAAATCTTTAAATTTGAATAAGTAGACAATGATGGTCATGTAGACATCAAAATCAAGCCTTGGTAAGTAACCATTGGGGTTGAAAATGTGATGGTTTTGGAGATGTCAATGACAGTCATGCAAACATCAATGATGGTTATGTGGATGTCAAAATTAATCATAAACATTAAAAACTAGAGTTAAAATTATTGCAACTATACAAATATCAATGGAAGTCATACAAACATAAATGACATGCACACATATGTCAAAATAAAGTCTCATAAATTAGTTGTTTGAATTCAAGTGGAGGTAGATGTAATGAATGGCATTCAAAAGTATGTCCAAATCCAATGGTATGAGTGAGATTCAATGTAAAGGATCTCAAAATGAGTATAATGCTTTCAAATTTCATAATCTTAGGACCTCAAATCAATGATCAAAGGCCAACATTGAAGGTTTAAGCAAAGAGACTCAAAAAAATATTGATAGAGTAAATTCAACTAGGTTCTAGATGGATAAGATGATGCTACATGTCCAATTGACAATAGTCATAATTTATAATGAAATGAGTAACATGGAAATGGAATGCCATATGGGAATGTATGTAAGATTGAGGATTATATAGAAAATCAAGTTTTTTAGACTCATACACTACCATGAAAGCTTAGTCGAAGACCCAAGATGAATAGTGACTATAAAATGTGAAGAATGAAGTCTATGAAAGCAATGAATGACTATAGATGATGAATACATGTGTATAGAATATAGATAATAGTTAGGAGAAGATATTATGAATATAATAACATGTTTTAACCTCCCTTAGATAGTGCATATATTTTAACTCTCTCCAATTCAGTTTTAAATGCTTGAGAGATGATCCATGATGAGGGCAATTTCACAAAGGCTAGTTGAAGAGTCTCTACACCATTTTGGAGAGTTTGTAATGGTTTATATGGAAATTTATATTATGAGGAATTCATTGTATATTTCATACTCCATTCCCCTACATATTTAACTCCTCCTCTCAGCATGACAAGTGTTCAAGTGACCTTTGGAATTCTTTTTACCCACTTCTCTCTCAAATGTTATAAGTAGCTACCATTTTAACCTTTGTAAAAAACACCACACCTAGTATGAAAAAGCCCTGGTAGTGTAATGTCACATTTTTTCATATAATAATTACATAAATCTATTTTTTAGTTCAATAATATCTATTTTGAGTGTGCAAAGTGATGAATGTTTAAGTTTAGTGATTCAATCATTTGTTTTTCCTTGTCATTTCATGTATTCTACAAGAAAATCTCATTCTAATAGGTAATATAGAGTTTATTCAAGTGTGTTAGGCTCATTTATAGTTTATTATTTCCATTGGAGTGTGAAATTTTCCATCTAGTTCATTTTCCTTGTGTTGTTTCATACATCTCACCTATGTATTGAAACACTCATGTTAGAATACTTTAAGACTTTGAGACTAGTCTATATGCTTTATTACTTAGTAAATTAAATGTGATGGTCATGTGGAAAAAATATTGGTGTATCACCCAATTATAATAGGTTAAGTTCATGCAAATTATAACTCTTTTCCCCATAATAAAGCATGAGCATAGGTGAAATCACTTCAAGATACATTCAAGGAGTTAGACCTTAAATCTAGAAGCTCACTTCCACTATAGGTACACCCACATACCTAAATGTCTTCCAATGTTTCCCAAATATAAAAAAGGATTGAAAACCCTCTTCTAGGTTTCAATATTTGGTGATAAAAATCATGTCACACCTAGTGGGACCATTGTCTTCAATACAACTTATCAAGGTGAATGTTGGTCTTGATAACATCAATTATAAATTGGTGTGCTACTCAGTATTTGGTGACTCCATCAAGGTAATATTTGGTTCAATACCATTTTCGTATTATAAAATTTTTCTCATAATTCATGGATCTCACTAGGTCATCCTCAATAGAGTTTTCAACCCCATTAATCCACCTATTCAGATTGAACTTATCCTTAAATTTCAATATCCTCAACCTAATCTACCCTTTGGAGAACTAGAAGATTTTGATAAAGAGGAAGAGGTTGAATAAATTGAAGATTTCAAGGATTTTGAATTTGATATGGTTAGACCTCATGATTTACCTACCTTTGACATTGAAAATTCAATTCACCTATAAGTATATGATGTTATTCCTCCTAATGCCATAAAAGGTGTGCCCATATTCAATGGTGAGAGTCATGTTACACCTAGTGATCAAATTAGGGATGTATCTAATTTTTGTAGCTTCCATAATATCACTCAAGAAAACATTTATATTAGACTCCTTGTCATGTCCCTTAGGGGGAAATATCTTGATTGGTATATGACTCTAGAAGGTGGATACATTACATCATGGGATGATTTTGGATTATTGTTGACCTCAAGATTTAGAAATGAAAGTGATCATGCCTCTCTCATACATCAACTAAATTTGATCAAAATAGGATTTAAATAAATGATGCATGATTTCAATGAGAGGTTTTAAAATACATGTTTTAGATTGCCTCCTCTCATGAGGCCACGTCCTAGTTTTGTGTTCCCTACCTACTTGAGATCCATTGGTACTGAAATTACTATCATGTTTCAATACATTGGGGATTCCACTCTCCCTAAAGCATATGAAATTACTATTAAAGATGAGAATGGTCTCAACCAAGATGGAATATTTCCTCCTAAGGTTTATATGCCTCTATTGTCTCATAGTTATGCTGAAATTGTAGATGTGGGCCAAATTCTTAATGCCAATACCAAGTCCAAGCAGGAAAAAAATAATATTGATTGGAAAGGAAGGTTCCTAGCCTTATATGCTCAAAATAGATAATAAAATATGTAGTAAGGTCCCTAGTAGAAATTATATCCTTATCAACAACAATATGGTCTTTAATATGGAAGAGGAAGAGGTTAATGACACCCTAACTCTAATAGGCCTACCAATGAATACAATCCTAACTCTACCACTAATGCAAGAGAGATGGTACTAGTTCATAGCAATCTGGTATAAGGATAAGATTGGAAACAAATACAAATCATGGATGATAATTAAGGTAGAGATAAATATATTATTTATCAATGAGGATTTACTCCCCTCCTATCAACTAACAATGAAGTGGTGATGCAAGTCAATGAGTGTTGGTAGCCTGAAGGTGAAAGCTTCACCAATTTCTTGGTAGAAGAAACTTTTGTCCTCAATCAAAGATCCTCTATTTTAAACAATACTATATCTAAGAATAAGGCTCTAGGAGGTGGAATTATCATGCCAATAGGCTCATCCAATCCTCCTTTAAGGTAGCAAGGCATGGCTTCAAGTGTGATAGTTTGAAAAGCTCCTACACCTCCATCCAGTCAAAATGTGACAAAGTCTGATCAAGGTGCTTCTATTACTCAAGTTCCAATAAATTATTTACCTCTAATGACTCAAGAAAAGGTGATTAATAGTGCTATAAACATATTGGATTCATTAACAAATTCAAAATCATCTATCTCATTATGAGATATCCTTCATATGCATGGCCAAAAATATTTGTTGTAAAATCGATTGTCCATTATTCCTACTAGTCCTTCATCTTCAAATAGAAGAAATAGTCACATTATCCTTACAAATTATCCTAATACTATTTTTTAACCATGAACTAGGATTAATAAACCTCCACCATTTTACTTCACTCTCATAATGTGTGAAAAATTAGTTCATAGTTGCATAGTTGATAGTGAAACCTCTACCTTAGTCATGCCCAAAGTTGTAACTGATAAGCTAGGCCTAAAATATGAGCCTCATATAAAAATATTAATCTATATAGATGGTAAACCTACAAATACCATAGGGATAACAAAAAATATTAGTGTTTTCTTACATGATATTCTTAGTTTGCCTATCCTTTAAGATATAGTTGTTGTCGACCTCCCAGCTCACTTTACAATCTATCTATCAAAAGGCTTTATAGCCAAAATAGGTGGTCATGTCTTAGTTGACTGATATTTTTTGGCCTTTAGGATAACATATGGGACCAAATTTACCATTATAACTCAACTTCTTTCAAGGTTTCACATTAATCCATACATTAAAATAAGCTTTAACTTGAATTGTGTTGTTCATGATAAGGAGGAGTCTAATGTGGATGATGGAGCTTCTAAACTTGAAGGAATCTCTGGTTTGTTCTTGTATTAATATGGTTTAGATGAATATGGGAATGATCCTTATGAATACTTTGAAAAAACTGACCTTGGGACTTATATCATGCATGAAGATTCATTTTAAGGAGATCAGGTGAGTGTCAAACATTCCCATGTTGTTGAGGGTAACTATATGATTCATGAACATAATTATCATAGATTGATGAATATAGTTGAGCACCATAGTGGTAAAAATTATGTATTCATCCATACCATTGATGAGGATGCTTTGAATGATGACACTCATGAGGTAGATTAGAATGATTTATGGCAAAGGTTTGATGTCATATACAATAAGTTTGATCAACTTGGTAATGTTTCTCCTCTCAAGAAGTCCAAATATAATTTGGGTAATTCCTATAATAAAAATTATTTTTATTGTCTCAATAATCATGAATAAGAGTCTCACATTTTGAATGAAGAATAACTATGGCAAAAGCTCAATTACATATGTAAGGAGTTTGACAAGTTGGGTAAGTATCCCTTTTCTCTAATAGATTGTATATATAATGTCAAGGTTGCTAATTATACTAATGATCATGTTGAAAAGTTTTATATCAATCATAAAGATGAATGGCATTCTGTTGATCAATAATATTTTGTCATGAAGTAATTTGATAATGCTAGTGTCTAAGAAGTTGTAGACATGGATAATGTAGTTAAGGAAAAAGTTATTGTGCCCCAAGAATAGCCAATATACCCACCTGATGTTGATACAAATATAAAGGTATTGTATCATGATAAATATGAGCTTGATGCTTTAAAACATAAAGCACTTCTTGTCCTAGAAGAAGACAAGGTTGAAAAGACTATCATATACTCTAGTCTGCATTTTTTTAATAACATCCAATGGATGTGATGGAGATCACAATATTATCATCTCTAACAAAGTCTATCAAAAAGAAACAAATATCATTCATGAAGGTCCCATATAGTTCACTTGCATACCTAAGAAGATTCAAATGTGATAGGCTTCTTGATCATCTATATATGCAAGTCATTAGTGATGAGCATGTTCTTCATGCTAGGCTACATTTATGGAGTGATGAATATGACAAGGGAACCATTTTTGACCCTAGTTTAGGTGTGAATAGATTTTTCACCTCAAGATGAGGTTTTGTAAATATTAGGATAGGTGTGTGTTTTGTTTCAGTTGTGTGTGTGTTGTGTTCCCTAAGTGTTCTAGTTGAGCATATGTGTGTTTCTTGTCTTATGTCTTATGTCTTTTATTTTATTATTTGGTGCATTATCAATGGAAATTTTTGTGTCAAATAGTTTATATGTGACTCCATATCCTAATTTATATGATTAGGAAATTGGTCATGGCATAACAAGCATACCATCCTTTGGAAATCACCAAAGATGTTGACTATTCTGACCATAAGTCAAAATGGGTCAAGTCTTATAGTCTAAAACTTATATAGGGGTATAACATAGTATCATAGGGTTTTTTATAGTTCATTTGATGTAATTTAATATAATTTTACCTTGTTTATAGTCTATTTTAGTCTTTGTGTCATTTTATGTCTTAGGGATTATTTTAGAGAATTAAATGCAAGTAGTAGGTTTTCATTATGTCTGGGTAGTTCAGAGTCATGGGAAAAGTTTTCATATGCCTCAAGAACTTATTATGGCTGTATAGGATTAATAAAAATATCATAACACAACTCTAACTGGACCAAACCATCATGGCACATCATGTAGAAACAAATGGATCAACTCACTTGTGTATATTTTAAATGTGCTAAAAATCCTTGTGTGCCCGAAAGATCACATGCAATCAATTCCATTAGTGAAAATAACATCCCTTAAAAATATGGTGTCTTGATGAGTTCTCCATTTTTAAATATAAATATTTAAATTTGAATAATTAATTAATGACATTCATGTGGATGTCAAAATCAAGCTTTAGTAATTAACCATTAGGGCTGAGAATTGTAATGGGCACATGAACATCAATGATGTTCATGTGGATGTTAATGATGGTTATGTGTATGTCAAAATCAAGCCTCATTAATTAACCATTGGGTTTTAAATTATGATAGGCATACAAACATCAATTATGGTCATGTAAATGTCAATGATGAGCACATGAATGTCAAAATAAGGTATCATAAAGTAGTCATTTGAATTTAAATGGAGGTAGATCCAATTGTTGAAATTCAAACATACATATAGATATAATAGTGAGAGTCAAATTAAAAGGTCAAGGACCTTAGATTAAGATAAATTCTACAAAATGTCATAATTTTGAGACCTTGGATCAATGATCAATGGTTACATTCAATGTCAAAGAAAAGAGACTTCAAATGATATTGATAAAGAAAATTTGACCTAGTTCCAGATGGAAAAGATGAGGCTACACATCTAAATGACAATAGGCATAGTTTATAATGGATAAAAAGATGGCAAGGGAATGCCACATGAGAAACTATGTAGGATCATGGATTTTGTAGCAAATCAATCTCTTCAAATTGATACGCTATCATGAAAGCTCAATTGAAAACCCAAGATGAATAATGACTATCAAATATGATGAATAAATTCTAGGAAAGCAATGAATGACTACATATGATGAATACAAGTATCTAAAAGATAGATAGTATTTAGGAGAACATGTTATGACTATCATATCATGTTTCAACCTTCCTTAGATAGTATATGTGTCAACTCTCTCTAATTTAATTTCAAATTCTAGAGAGATTATCTATGATGAGGGCAGTTTCACAAAGGCTAGCTAAAAAGTCTCTACATCATTTTAAAGAGTTTGTCATGGTTTATATGGACATTTATCCTAGGAAGAATTCATGTTATGTTTCATTCTCTAGTCCCCTATATATGCAACTCCTCATCTTAGCATGAAAAGTGTTCAAGTGACCTTTGGAATTCCTTTTTCCCACCTCTCTCTCAAATGCTATAAGTAGCTACCATTTTTGCCTTTGTAAATAAGACCACACCTAGTATGGTGAATCCCTACTAGTTTGATGTCACATTTGGCCTTATAATAATCCAAGTAATCTAGTTTTGAGTTTAAGAATATCTTGTTTCAGTATGCAATGTGATCAATGGTTAAGTTTAATGATTCTATCATTTTCTTTTCCTTATCATTTCATGTATTCTACAAGAAACACTCATTCTAACATGTCATATAGAGTTTAGTCATGTGTGTTAGGCTCATTTCAAGTGTATGGTTTCCCTTGGAGTGTGAAATTTACCCTCTAGTTAATTTTACTTGTGTTTCTTCATACATCTCACCTCTATATTAAAACACTCATGTTAGAATCCTTTAGGACTTTGAGACTAATCTATATGCTTTATTACTTAGTGAATGAAATGTGATGATCATATGGAAAACATCTTGGTGTATCACCCCATCAGAATAGATTCAATTCATGTAAATTCTAACTCTTTTCCCCATAATCAAGCATTAACATAGATAAAATAACTTCAAGATGCATTCAAGGAGATAGTCCTTAAATCTAGAGGCCCACTTCCACTATAGATAAATTCACATACCTAAAAGTGTTCCCATGTTGCCCAAATATAGAAGAGGCTTGAACACCCTCTTCCAGAGTGTAAGATTTAGTGACAATAATTACCTTAGATGATAAATCCATATATTTATGATAAATAAATTATGAATATACTCACAATAATAATAAAATCATTGATATTGAAGTAGATTTTGAATACTATGTAACAATACCCATGATCCCTAGTGATGAATCTATACTTGAGGTACTTAATGCTAGAGAACCTCAGCTTCCTCAACAACATCATAAAGATATAAAATTCAAATGAAAATTTCCTTATTTTAATTACTTCATTTCTAATGTGGATACTAAAATAAATCCTATTTATTTTCTTCCTCATGTTCCATATCATTTCCAAGAATAAAATGCTATGCTCATTGAACAAACCATAAGAATATAAAATGGTACACCATCATGTCCTATACCTATCATTATCTCTAAATATTTCACACCAATAGAACATGATAACTTTAACTTATTCTTTGATAAATATCGTGAAACAATTGCTTAGTCGTATGAAGATATGCTAGGTATCGATCCTAATATCATTGTCATAGTATCATCACTTATCGAGATGTAAAATCCTATTAGACAAAAAAATGAAAATTTCCACCCAAAATTACTACCTTGTGTCATAAATAAATTATTAAAATTTTAGATAATAAATTTATCAAACATGTTGACTATTTTGAATGGGTATCAAACATCAATCCCATTCATAAAAAAGTCACCTTGGTCATTATTTATACATTGATTTTAATAATACTAACCTCACATGTCTAAATTAAAAGTTCCCATTACCTTCAATAAATGCTATCTTAAATTTGACTACTAGATATGAAATGTTGTCACTTATCGATAGTTTTTTTTGGATATAATCAAATTCACATAGCCCCTAAAGACTAATAGAAAACAACATTTAATATAAAATATGGTACCTATTGTTACATCAAAATACCTTTTGGTCTTAAAAATGTTATAGCAATCTATCAATGTGTAATGACCCACATTTTACATGATCTTATACATAATATTATGGAATATTATGTCAATAACCTCATTGCCAAGTCTAAATCAGTCTTACCATTAGAAGCTAAACTCTCATCTTTACATATATCTCTCCATGGTATCATTAATAATAAATAATTAATTGAAACTCATATTTATGCTTTATAATTTCTTTTTTAACATAATTTGGCCACTTTAAAACATAAGCATCAATACAAGGCTCATACTGCCAAACAACATAATAAAAATGTCAAAGTTTTCACATTTAATGTTGGTGACTTAGTCCTCAAATTATACTACACTCATGATAAAGAACAAAAAAATTCCCAAAATAGGTGGGGGCCTTACTTAGTACAATACATTCTTGGTTCTAGTAGTTATCATCTACAACCTAATGAAGGCCATGTTTTCAAACTACCCACTAATGCACATATTTTAAAGAAATATTTTGTATAAATATCTCCCTTATTTTCATAATTCTATATATTATCCTAAAAACACTTATATTAATACTTATCTAATTATCTCTCCTTTTTAGCATCATATTCTATACACAAACCTTAGTTCCATCCTTTGGTCCTTTGGTTTCATTTAATTTGTGAGTTTCATTATCATACCATGGATAAGACCCAATTTTAGTCATGAATACCTTTTTATTTTCATACATCCATTTACATGATTTTTTTCTATAGATCACAAGTTTGTTATTTTACAAAGATTTTATATTTTTTTCTATTGTGATTTATAGTGTAAGACCATGTATATGGATAGGAATTCCTCAAAACTACCATTTTTCACGTTTTTCACCCACTTGGGTTTCTCTTTTGTGAGTTGCAGTGTAATACCATGGATAGGACCAGGCTCTCTCAATAAAATATTCATATTCTTTCAAATGTTTTTCTTAAATTGAGTGTCATTTTTAGAATGTTTAGAAATAGTTACATGTTTGTCACTCCATACTATTATCCTTTGTTTTTACTTCTTTTGCAGATAGAACTTGCACAAAATACTATGTAACCATGTTCCCCTACACTTACATACATTCTCATGATAAAGAGTCATACTTACCTATCATTATATCCATTTCACATTGTAACATTTTTTTTCAATTTGATGTAATTAAAATCATTTTTTATTCATTTCCCCTTTATTTCCCTCATTTAATTCCACTTTGGATAAAACAAGGTCTAAGTCAAGATAGAGCTTTTATTTTACATGAATAAACAAGAATCTTAGACACCATTTCTCTAAGTCTTATTTATTAGAAATTGAGTCCAAATATTTAAAATGATAGTCATTTTTGTCATCCATGTTTGGTTCTCCAAATCCATATGGAGGATGGATAGTAAAATCCTTCAAAAGATAAAATATAATTCATTTATAAAAGTCAATAATCAAAAGCTAATATACAAATCCAAATGTCAACATCACACCAAAATAAGTGATTCATAACAAATCTCCCATCCCTAATTTAAGTTCAAACTCAACATTTGGCCCCATAATAGATACAAGGTCCTTTAGGGTCTGGTAGGCTAATAGATTAAAATAGGAGAGTTTTAAAAAAAAAAAAAAAAAACTATAGTGTTACCTAATTTATCACACAAGTACACAATCTTCATAGTAGATCAATGCATTTGTAAGGGGTCTTGATGAATAGGGAACATGTTTTTAAAAATTAGGTCCATTTGAATTTTAATACATATAACCTTCATGGGATCAGATTCATACTTCATTTTGATAACCCAATATTTGTGTGGTTAGGAGAAGTACTTTAGAGTCCTTAATGATGAAAGTCCTCTTATTTTGATAAACTTAATTTTAGTGTCTTAAATTTGAAAAATATTTTATCTACCTTGGTGTATCTTGCATTTTCCCCACCACCCATTTCATTCCCCCCTTAACATTAAATATTGATTCTAAATCTATTTTTACAATTCTATTTTCCATCTTCTTAACATCTTAAAACATGCTAGCATTACTTTATTTTCATTTTATATATCTTTAGAATAAAATACTATGCTCAAGTGACTATGAATTTTTTTTGCACCATTGCCTTACATTTATAGAATTTCCTTGGTTTCATTTTTTAATTTAAAAAAAAAACATTATCCTTCCATTTTTTTGACAACTACATCCATTTATATATTTCTATATTTTTTTCATTATTGAGTGAGTTTAGATTGTTACTTCTCACTCATTAATGTTTTTTTCCATTTCATTTATTTTTTCCATTGATGATTGACTTTGGTTTGTTACTTATCACTCATAAATTTTTTTTACCATTTCTTGCCCATATTTGCTTAAGTAAGGATTGTTATTATTTTCACATTGATGTTAGATTTTCATTCTTCTTGTATCTTTAGTTTGATTTGGTTTGTAACCCTTCTTACTTAAGGTATATTTATTTGATTTTTTGGTCATTTAGTAGCATTTTCATTTTGGTTACCCAATTATAATCTAATTTTGGCTTCATCATTTAGTCCTAAGTTAGTATTTATCACTCCAACATACCAAATTTCCAAGTACATCATGTGTACACATTTCAATCATCTCATCTTTATTACATTTGTTTGTTTTTTCTTTTTAAGTTTTGTATCCTTAGGGTTTGTATAAAGAAGTCTCTATGACCTCCATGGTCAAAACTACAAACACAATAGATAACTATTCAATGATAAAGGTAAGTCAAGGTACACATACATTTTTATTTTATTTGTTTCGTTTCAGTAATTTACTTTCAATTATTTTATGTTTTAAAATAATATAACTTACTTAGCTCAAGGTTGTTTGTTTTTATATTATTTGCCTAAATTACCATCCCATGTTGTAACTGCATGACATGTGATGATATTCAATTGGGTCATATCTATACACATAATATTTTTAAACTTTATAAATTACCGATGCTTTCTCTCTAGTGGGAACCCATCAAGTATCAATCTCTCCGAGTGTACGCCATAAAAGTTGTACTAAGAAAGGGGTGGGTAGAACATTGGTGATACTCAAGAATTTTTTCCCTATACCATCACTTAAAATTAACACAAGTCCCTCCTATACATTTTCATAAGTTTTGACACCTCCCTTACATGGTTTTCCAAGAAAATTTCCACCTCAAATAGACCTTTCCTAAGTCAAAACCTATTTTTAAAATCATTTGAACATAGTATAATGGGCCAAACATATTATGGGAAATGAGCATGTTATGGGTCTAAATCATCTCGGTCGACTTAGTCAAAGACCTAACTATTTTATTTCCTAAACAACTGAGTTGACTAAGATAACTATGTTGGCTAAGACATTGATAGGGTTTAGGGTTAGATCTAAATACATAAAAACATCCTTCACCCAATATTCAAACATGAAGAGATAGATATAATAACTTGTTTTCACTTGTTTACAATATACTCTTTCACCATTCTACTTAAGGAGTGATTACATAAGGTTTATGCTTGGAGAGAAAAATCTTATCTTGTTTAAATGTCTTGGATGCATAGGATAATTCTAATAAACTAGATTTGAACTATATTAATGATCATTAAACACAATAATAACCTCTTGAAAAGCACCATTGTCTAAGGGAGAGATTGAGCCTTAATGGGTTCATCTTCAAGATAAGTATTCTTAACTGTTACTCATATATTTTGGTAGATAAAATTGTATAAGTAATGGTTTTGAATACTTTTATCTCTCCATACTTATGATTACCTCTACATTGACATGAGTAGATTTCTAATTTGAATGTTTACTTTTATGTTTATTATCTCCCATTTGTGCCATAGGATTTGGTGAGCACTAGATTAGATATAATTTACTTTGTTATTTAATTTATTTAAAAACATAGGACCTAACTAGCATTATTATGTGATATTTCTCGAATAGAGACTTTGGAACCCTCTATAGTGATATTATGTGGTAAGAGAGTAGTTAGTTTGGGCTAGCAAATTCATATTGGCCATGACCCCAATTGTCTAAATGTACCAATATGTGGAAGGGATAGTTTTATTTATCTTCTCTAAGCTAGGATTGATTTGTATATAATATTTTCTTTCCCTTGTATACATAAATTAACTAAGAGTGATAACCATATTTGGTATGAGTTCCATTAGAAGCATGGTTTCTTTCTAAAATTAATAACTCTTGGTGCACCATATATCTATTTAATATTAGAGTATGACTTGGTCCTAAATGATAAATAATAATAATTATGTATTATATTAGACTAGGTTTAGTTATGTTCTTGTTTTGTTTTTAGGACTTGATGAAGTTCACTTGGACCATCCTTAATAACTAATATCTTAAAAAATGTTATTTCAAGATAAAATCAATTGCAATAGTGATGTGGGACCTTGTTTCTCACTCAACCTATGAGAACAAATTATTGAGTCTCAAAGATCATATCCATGGCCAATTATATAATCTTATTATGATCTTGTTGTTAATAATAAGAGATTATTATATTATGTTATTATAAAGGGATGTATTTATACTCCATAAGTATCTAATTGGTTAGGAATATTCTGGAGTGGTAAATTTTAACCTTAAATTAATTAATCCATAATCATCTTTGTGTATTTTAAGGACTTCTAAAAATAATGTCCTTATTTGATGTTTACCATAAATACTTTTATTTGGTTTTATTTTGGCAAATAAGTAATGGTAATCACATAAATTTTATTTTAAATTTATTCATGATTAAAAAGAAAAGAATTTAAAATCCCATTCAAGGACTTGGGGTGTGAATTAGTTGGAAATCATTGGATGCTACTTGAGTCAAAACATGTAATGATAAAAGTAAAATTATAAAAGATTAAATAATGATGGAAAGAGAATCCTTGTTTTTATCTTTTGGTGTCACTAGGATTTCCATATTATGGTAGAATATTCTTTATGCCACTTGGGTAAAATAGATATTTTTATGGGTATTAAGTTAGCTAGAAGACCACACTACATAACAAGTAAGCCAAATGTTTAGAAAGTGTATTTGATTATTTATGGGAACTAGTGAATTTTATCTACTTATACATTTGACATAAGTATATAGTAGGTTGTATGTTATTTTCCATTTTATTTCATGGTGAGTGAATGTTCATACCCTCTTGTAAAGATCTTATTCTACCACCATCTAGAAAAACACAAAATCAAGGTTACATGACCATTATGGGGGTTGAACTTAATAGAGGTCTTGTGGTATCATAAAATCCAAAGAATCTAAGGCATAACCTTTAGACAAGTCACCTTTTCTCCTTTTAAAACTATTATGTGTTAATATATTTGGTTGTATGATGGTGTTTTATTACCCTAGTTAAGATATGGGTCTAGATATGTAGGTGTAAATTTGCATATGTGAACCTATATATTAATGAAGATAAATGTTCTTGAGATTTTCAATATGTATAAATGTTTTGTTTTTCCCTAACTGGTATTAATGATATGAAAATTTAACCATTGGTCTGATAGCTAAATCTAAATTTTAACTTGTGTTTTTGTGTGTCCAAAAAGGGGGTGTAAAATTTCATTGCTACTTTAAACCCAATACCATATGGTTCATCCTATTGAATTGAAGGGTTGTATTATAATAAAATATTGCATAAAATTTTAAGGAGATCATGTGTAGGGTTTTATGCTTAGTTTCATGATTTCTTCATGTTGAAAATTTATATTCAACTATGTATATGGAAATATATGATAATCTATTTGAGACCCTGGCTAAGCACAAATCATGTTAATTATGTTGTAAACTTGTTGGGTTACATTCATACATTTAAATAAAAAATCATTTTGTTTTATTTTGATTATTACCTTGATGGAATTTCTGATAAATATTGTTTTCTATGGCACAACATATTGAAACATGGATGTTTCCAAATTATGATAATACTAAAGGGGTTTAATTTTTTAAAAGACTTAGGTTTTTAATTATCTTGACCCACTTATTTTGTTTACCCATGAAACATTATGGGACTTCAATTCAATGAAATCCGTGTTTCTATCTTTGACCCTAATTTGGGGCATGATGTGAATTGAAGGATCTTATGTTTTTGTCTTTCATTGAAATGACTATAATTGCTAAGTGTATTACCTTAATAATGGGTGATTTTAGTCTCCAATTCAATTAATTAATGTTATTAATCCCATTTTAAATTATTTTTATAGGTTTAATTGTGTCACACCATTCCAATTGAAATGGTTGAGTGTATTTTTTCTTTTATTTTCTAAATTTTTTGAAACTTTGTGTTCTTGCTAGAAATTTATAGTGATTGGGAAAGTTTGAAATTATGTCTATTGATTACAAAATTCCATAACCTAGAAATGGTTATTGGAGTGTAATATTTTTTTAATGTTTGGGATTTTTAGTTACTATTATTTTTACTTGTTTGGGTGAATCTAAGGTTTATTTATACTTTGAGCCTTGTAAACACCCTGTTGGGTTTGACATAGAAAACATGATATTTTTTAAAAAATTAAACCAACATATACTTTCATTATATTATACCATGAGAATATAATTAGTTATAATATAAAATAATTTATGTATAATAAATATAAATGAAGCATATGACATCAGACATCACTGATCAGTAACATCCTAAGAAACACATCCTAATTGATATAGATGGTAAATCTACATAACTAGCCAAAAATTATACAAGTATACAACCACTGCTATCAATATATTATAATTAATTATATCTCATCAAGATAATTTTTTAATAATAAATATAATATAATTTACATATATAATATACATGGATCCCAGGAGCATAAGTTCCTTGAACTTTAGCATCTGTGGCAATCTCAAGTGTCATCTTAAAAGTAGGACTGTTATGGGGAGGGAAAGCATCAACTAAGAGCTTTTCCACACCAACCAAAAAACAATGATTCCCCATATAATTCAAATAAATAAATTTCCCTCCATTCATATATGAGTATATAGTGATGGTGCAGGAATCTAGAGAGATAAGATAGTAGCTTTATGCTATATGATTTATAAAAATAAACATGTATTGTAACATAAAAAAAGAGCTATTATACTCAATACATTGCAAAAACATGTAAATCATACTCATTAAATGACAATGTTTCACTAACATTATCTTACCAAAGTTTTCAAATAGTTATTGACCTCTAGGTTTAGTCAATTTCATACACACCACTTGATCAAATTACCTTCATCTAGCATTGTGATGTTAGTAAGTGAAATCTATTTCCCTACTTACTCAGTACCAACAAATTAAGATTTATTTAACACATATATAACCAATAGTTTTAAATATATTATTCACTACTAGTAATCAAAAAACATGCTAAATACACAAATAATCAAATGCATACATTCAATCCATCAAACATATGAATGAATCTCACAATATTTTTTGTTATATAAATAATAGAAATGATAACAATAGTTTATACCATCTGGGTAAAATATACATCTAATTAAATTTTATAATTATTGTAATTAGTTTTTAATGATAATGCATCCTATTATAACCCATAATATCATAGTCTAGTATTCTTAAGCAAAATTACTAAATACCACAAAAGTCATGACAAAGTAGTTATGAATCAATGAAAACATAAGCTTCTTTTCAAATAACTAGTTATAAAAAGAAAGTATCATTTATCACAAACACATAATATTCCATTATATCATATATCATACTCTTAAGAGGGTTGTATGCATGAATAAATAAGGTCCTACTAATTATCATAAAACATGCTATTCATAGAAATAACCAATTTGCATGGATTTAGTGCATCAAATGTATGAATATATCTATACATAACAATTAAAATCTATACCATCAAGGTATAACATATATTTAGACTATAGTTTTCAATTGAAATATTCTCTAACCTCCCATAATATCATAGTTCATTATTTATGAGCACAACTACACAATTACAAAAAACCAGAATTACAATTTAGAGAACCAAATATCTCATAATAATAAATAATAATCAATCAAGTATAGTTAATGCCACTTGAGTATACCCTATGTTTAGACTATATACTAGTAATTAGAAGAAACATAACTTATAGGCACACATCATGATACACTATTATATTCTATTTGCTTAAACACTTGTACATATTAATATACTCATAATATGTAATACACACAAATTTTCATTACCAATAGTCATCACAATATCAAATAACTCATAACTAAGTTATACCTCATATCAGCATAACTCAAATAGTTTATTTCATTTCAAAAGACAGTATTCATATGGTTGTAGTTTTCTTATTTCTCATAATCCTTAAGATTTATTTTAACCAACCATTTATCTCTAACTATAGGTTTATGTCCCAATACACCTATATTATATATTTTCATATGAATACTAAATTCTCTCTCTCTCTCTCTCTCTCTCTATATATATATATATATATATATATATATATATTATATATGGTACATATTATGGTGTACAAGAACTCATATAAATGAAACATATATATATATATATATATATATATATATATATATATGTTTCATTTATATGAGTTCTTGTACACCATAATATGTACCATATATAAACACTCATTTATAAATTATACTCATAGAAAGATATGCAAGAATATAAGTATTATTATATGTATATCTCATTTATAGGAACAACTTATATATTATTCTCCAAGTTGTTACACATTATAATCATATATTAATAACTCACCCATATTAATATGATGAAAATGTAAATAGTAGACTCATTTGTTATAGTTTAGTATGCCAAAATTAGATCCTAGATATACAGTATTAAGACCTAGCATGTTATATCAAAACTATCATGATAACACATTCCATATATTCCACTACTAATTTAACCAAAGACCACTGTATGTTTAATGAATATATTATCGCTACTCATATCACTATATACCTATAACTCTGTACATATTCATACTATTAACATATTGAAACTCAAGAACTATTAACAGTGTAACGAACATTCTAATATAATAACTAGCACATCATGTTATCAGTCATATTCACTCCTAAAAATATAATAAATCCAATGTCTCACTAAGGGTATGTTTCTTACTAACATTAATAATTCATTTGATATCATATTCGTCATAATTAAATTATCTTCTTATAAACGGTATAATCAACAAGATACCATTATACCTAGTTCATTGTATGAGACATAACATTCCATTAATATGCCAACTTACATCCCCATTAACATTACTTTATATATGATATAACATTTTATATAATATAATGGGTATAAAACATGTTACTTCATGTTATGTCATTATTTTATTGTGTTAACTTACCTGGAAGTGGTTATTAAAATAATGTACTATTCATTATTATAATGGGATTACATTTTATTAGAATAATTATATGTTCATTGTATGTGAACTAACTC